>JAQOWZ010000023.1:406897-831758 GCA_035578165.1 Stenolophus ochropezus | reverse complement strand
GAAATGTAAATAAAAAAAGTTACATCATATACGGCAACAAAATAAACTTTGTAGGTTCGATTTAAACCAAAAAATAGGTCATTAATTTCTTTGCAAGATTTAATTAAAGATGAAGAAGCATTAGCCGCGTAGAATGATCTCACTTTCAAGTGAAATAATTTTGAATGAAATGCAACAAAAATGTATATAATTTAGCGTACAAGGAAGTATATTTTTTTACATGAGCATAACAATAATCTATTGTACATACGCAAGTTAAGCTTCTATTGTAAAAACAGTTTTACCTTGCTAATACTGTAAAATACAGTTGCTATGTTTCATTTTAAAAAAGAACGCCTTGATACATTGCTACCCAATTTGTAACCATGAATATGACAAATCGCATGTTTCTCGTTAAAATGGAAAATTATTATTCTGTAGAACGAGATTGATTTATTGATTATAATTATAAACAAGAAGTTTAAGAGTGAAACAAATTGTAGGAAAATACTTTGCATTTATTTGATGTTTGTCGTTAAGGGCAATCCTCACCTTACTATCTATATTTTGCGTGAAGGGTCGGGTGTAAGGGAAATGAGCAGTAGGCGGAGTTTATTTATGACATTGAACCCTGTGTACAGTCCGAAAGACAATTCATTCCTTATTACCAATGCAGTTTTCTGCATCCCCCAGCGCAGAAGCTGCCTGCCAGTGTTTAGCAGTTTAGCTATATATACGAAGTTATTTAAAAAAAATAATTTAAATTTGTAACTGTTTAATTTTTAAATATGTTATTAAAAATATTATAATTTATTAATAAAATGGGTGTTAAACATATTTTTTATCTATATTTTAAGCAATAATAATAATAAATAGTTACTTACCATAAAATTTCTGAGAATTTAAAGCCATTTCAATTTCGTGCAAGTTTTCTCAGAATTATCGGGATTATAGATTAGAAAAGGGTGGACTTACCAATTATTCTTATAACTTGTGAATGAGATAAATTTAACTGTTAATTCATATTTGCAGTTCATTTAAAACTGTTCCATTCCTAAGTAACTTCAACTAAGAACTGCTATCAGTTGTAACATAATTTTAAAATTTTAAACAAAACATTGTTCCATATAGCAAGGGTAGAATGTAATAAATCTAATTCTTATTTTTGCTGTGGCCATGAAGTTCATACTAATTTTCATCCATGTTGTACATTTTTTTTTAAATTTTATAAGATAACTTATTTTTTAGAATTCATATTTTTCTAGTTTTATAATATATTCATTTTCCGTTTATACCTACAATCTACTATTTTGTAATTTATGTGAAAATTAATTAATTTTTCTTGTATATTGTCACCCAAAAAGCGTCCTATTTTGTTATTTTCCTCTTCTGTTCTTTGGAATACAGTATCCTTTGAGCTAATACGCACAAAGTAACTGGTTTGTTTTGCCGAATTTACTTAACTTTGGGGATTATAAAGGCACTTACATTCTTTTACTTTATTACCATTTGAATTATCTAGAAATTTTTAATATTACCTGTAAGATAAGCATGAGTTTATGGTACAAATTACAAATCTAAGTTCATTTGGGGTGGGATAGTTTACCATTTGAATCAAAGACTCATTGATTTTGTAAATGTTTTGTACAAAATTAACAAATTTTCTAAAATATGTAATCAAATAAATATTATTCAAGTAATGAAATAGAAACAAATTAGTTTCAGTAAACATCATTAAATTAAAAATAATTAAATGAAAAACATAAATTATTTAGATCTAACAATTGCACAATTGCGTTAATAAAAGCTTTAATTTTAATAAGAAACCTATACCTAACCAATTTATGAATAATATTATATTCCTTGATAAGATTTGCAAATAAAATACTATTCGAAATATAGTTTATAAAAGGAATTAAGTAACAATACGTAGAATTAGTATTATGGAAAGAAAATAAAATTGTTGACTCCTTGATCAATATCCCGGGTCCAACGAATACTTGTACATATTGTTTTATAATTGGTAATAGGAATTATGTTTAAAATAATTATGAACATAAGATTCAATACATAATTTTTTTTATGCCTTTGTGGAATGTTTTCCTTACGAGATTTGGAAAGTCCACTTAATACAAACACAAACGATTAACGGGATTTTATTGTAGTACCTGAATGTGTCCCTTTCTGTTATATTGTTTAATTTTGTCTCAGAATGTACTAAAAGAGTTTCAACCTCTTTGCTACATGGCGGCGCTAGCTCCTAACAGCATTTTATACCAAAAAAGCATTTTGGTTTGGGCCACTAAATTGACATTATTTATGAATATTTTCAAAGACTTTTTTCTGTATCTTGTAGATAAAGGTCCATGCCAGAGGCGTCCAGTATTAGTTTTTTGGATATCGTACCTGTTTATTTTTTATTTAAAGGTAAAAGTACCTTAACTTTGGAATCCTATAAAAATTATTAAAAGAAAGAAATCAAAAAAATGGCGCAAGACAGACCTAAATTTATCCTTTAGCTACAAATAAAAAAAAAGTTCATGCAAATCGGGTCAAAAATAGAGCCAATTTTGTGGCACCAACGAAAACATGTATTTACCATATTGAACAAGGGGTATGGATTCCTCTTAAAAATACTAATACATTTAATTTATCCTGCACATTCCTCCTTGCGGTGCATCGGACAAAGTTTGAAATTGGCGCTTGGTCACCCCGCACATAGGGCTACCGATATATTTTCTAAACAACAAGATCAAAGGTTCCGCTTCAGAGTGGCGCTACTGTTTATATCTATACTGAGTCCCTGTATTAGCAATAAGTTCGTATACTGTTTTATGAAAATAGCAGTTGCCATGAAAAAATTAATATCAACCGTCAAAATCTGCCGTCTTTTGACTAGATAATTAATTTAAAGGTAAAAATAGAGTTTTATTTTAATTTTTTTATGGCAAAATTTTCAGGTAAAAGTTTTTCAAATTTAATGTCAATATAGAGATTATATTTTTTAATTAACCATTAACTTCAAACATATTAAATCTGTATTTTTATGTAGATTCAACTTTGTAAAAATGTATAGGGTACTCCATTTAAAATAAGAAAATTGAGTCTTTTATCTTGAGAACCATTGGTTGAAGAAAAATTTTGGTTCTGTCATTTCAATAGCCTTGTAATATAGAAATTGTTTGCTAATTTAAGCAACTTCTTATCTCGTATAGTTTTCAAGATAGCAATGGTGGCCCAGTTAAAATGATACAATGCAAAATTAAATAGGATACTAAAGAATAAAACAACATAGTTTCTTGAGGTAAATTTAAAATATTTTAAAATAGAAAATAACTTGATCGTGATATCCTGTCGGCTGCTGGCGATACTATATTTTATCGGTTTTTCTATTTTATTTTAATTTGAACGAACTGTGCGTCAAAACATTATTATTTTTTGTACAATTTCCGGTAATAAGACTGAGTACATTAATATAATACATTAATATTCGTCCGGCAAGGTTAAACGTAGATTAATTTTTTTGTTTCTGTTCTTCGCTGCTCAGTAATTTAGTTTCCATTCCTCGTTAGCAATATTTTTCTCCAATTTGGAATAAATCTTTCACATTATAATTTTTTAAAATTATTTGTAAATATTTCTTTTTTGCTTGCATACTTTCTTATA
This sequence comes from Stenolophus ochropezus, assembly GCA_035578165.1. Lineage (NCBI taxonomy): Eukaryota > Metazoa > Arthropoda > Insecta > Coleoptera > Carabidae > Stenolophus > Stenolophus ochropezus. The sequence continues at coordinate 828,113 of JAQOWZ010000023.1, read as the reverse complement.
TTTTCTATCTGTATGTTTCTATGAATAATTTTTAATTGTCGTAGATACGTTTATTTTTCTCTTTATGTTTATTTTACTCCTTATGTTTCTTTCCATTCCCTATCCTACTAATTTTCAATTGTAGAACATTTGATTTAGTCGTTCCTTTTACTATTTTCTCAGTTATCTATCTTTATCTGTCTAATTTCTACATGATTATCGTACTTCGTTTCATAGCATTATTTAACTTTGTAGAATATTATCTGGACTTTTTGGATTTTTTATTTAAAGTGATATTAAATGGTAGTTTAAATTAGATTGAGCTATTTGAATTTTTGTACTAATGAAAAAGAATTCGTCTTGTTCATCTCTTTCATGATTGCTATTCTGTATATTCCATACTTTTTTTATATCATTTAATTAATATTCTTCTTTCTTGTGTCTCGTAATTTGTCTTTACTGTTTCTTATTTCTATTTTACTTGTTTGTTTACCGGCTTCCTTTTTTATTTATTGTGTTCCAATTTATTTTCTTCTATCCAAGCTTAATGAACAAGCACCTTTCAATGAGTATATAATTTACTTGAAGCTTGAAACTGACTAATCTGCAAAATTTAAAGTACATGATCATGCAGACGTGTTTATTAAAAACTATATTTTTTAGGCGGCTGGTACATAAATTGTTGTTTTCCGTATCTGCTGGCAACCTTAAAGTATCAATTTTTATTTGACATCTGTCAAAGTCAAAATTTTTGGCCGCTAGTTTGTTCATTATTGATTTACATAGTTCATATTAATGTGATTAATTATTTTAGAATATAATAACAAATGTAAGTAAAATCTTAACTATTCCTTTACAAATATTAATGAAAAAGTAATGAATTTGCGAGTAAAAATAGCGGCCCTAAAGTAAATGCGGCCGTAAGGTAAATGCGGCCGTAAAGTAAATGCGGCCGTAAAGTAAATGCGGCCGTAAAGTAAATTTTGACAGATGTCAAAAATTGATTTTGAATGAAAATTCATAATTTCTTGTTATAATCGCCTAAAAAATGTTGTGTGCACCTCGGTTAAAAGTTCTTTTTGGGCCTCATCTGATTTGTAGCCTCGGCTTTGCCTCGGCTGCAAACTTCGGTTTTGGCCCTAAAAGATTACTTTTAGGACCTTGATACACAAATAACTATTATTTCATTTATATTTAAATGTTTTTTTTTTTGTTTCGTGTTTGTATAACTTTTATTGTGGTTACTTACGAAACTGTCGGCATCTGAGAGTGGGAACATCCACACAGCTTAACAGCAAGCATCTCTATTTACAGAAATGACCAAGACCAGGAGTGAGACACAGCAGGGCTTGAGGCAGGTCCAGAATTCCACCAACGCCCTCTTAAAGGAAGGTGAGTAAATCATTGTTGTTTCATATTTCCACTACCATCTTGTTATATTCATCTCATTTCCATTTTGTGGTTATTTTTTGTAATGGCTCTATAAGGCAGTGGCGTTGAATTTTTATATTTCAGTCGGGTGCTCAAAACCTGAAAAGTATATTCTATATACAGTCAAAAATATCAGAAATGCAATTAAATGTAAATGGAACAGTAAGACAAATGTAAAATTAAATGTATTTATTAAATTTTAGTTAAAAAATCTAATGTGTCCAACACAATACCTCCCGCCACTGTACATATATTCTATATAAGTTCTTCAATACACATAATTTGTAGTTTTAAAATTAGTTGGTTATTGTAGTTCAGAATATTTTTAATGCATTTCATACCTAAAATTTTCTTCATAAAATTTATATGACCAATATGACTATTTATGGCTATTTTTGACGTTACTAAAACTGGAGCCAAAATTACTTTGACTAACGCATGCAAATACATTTTTAATATGTTTCTTCCATCTTTTTAAATTCTGCAATATAATTACTTCATTTTTACTTATTTTATCTTTTACACTTACTTACATCAAATTTGACATCACATGTCAAATTTTGTAAACATATGAATAACTCATCTGTTTTATCGAAATTTCTCAGCTTAAACGATATGTAAAATTATAATAATATATATATTTTTTCTATCTAGCTAGAAGTTATATATAAACGTAATTATGCAGATCGGTAGAAAATTAAAAAATCTATATGTTTAATAATAACGTAATTTGCGAAAAAATGGCATTTGGAGGTATTATTTTGGAAAAACTGTTTAAAGCTTCAAGGAAAGTACTACTTCCAGTTAACCAATTGTAGTCAAAATCTAATCAGTTCATCATATTTGAATAGAGGTCTTAAATACCTAATATTATACTTTTTACATGTATCATATTGGAGTTATCATGGACGAAAAATAGTAACAGACACACACACATACACAAACACGGATATACAGACATCACGGTAAAAATAGCAAAATCGTATTCTAGAGACCCTAATTCTTGCTCATATGTTGAAAATCCACACTCGAGAAATCTGACCAAAAACAATACCTCCCTTATCTATATATTGATAGGCGGGAGGTAAAAAGGAAATCCCTGTCACAGTATAAATGTAATATCTAAAATTATAATTAGTACGTAACAACGGTTTATCTCATAAAATCCTACTGCTGCCACCAAATTGTAATATCTATATGAAATTATAAAATTAAAGTTGGTTTTATACACTAATGTATTCTTACAAAATACAACAAAGGAAATAAAAATAAACATATATCCTTCAATTTATTCTTCTGGAAAATGTAGGTCGAAACCAAACGAGAAAAAGTCTCCTTTATTAATATCGAATTTTGACAGGTCTTAACTCTGACAACGCCTCACGGCGAATGCCTCTTCTGATTGCGAGAGCAAGAAGATTGAAAAAAATCACTTGCTCATCATTTTTGCCCCACTAATAATTAATAATGTCTCAAGTAATTGTTTTGAATTTTGGCGGTTTGTTACATTATCACGTTTTTTGAGAAATAATGATTCTCTCAAATGTCATATTTTTACAGAATAATATAATATAAAATACAAAATAAAACTTAATAATACATTATATAGTAAATACACTCTGCACTCACACTTCAAAGTTCCTGGCACATATGAGGGCAGATCACTGCAGTCCCTGAGCACTCAATACTTGTGGTATGCTACGAGTACATCTGTAACAATTTAACTTTCTAGCAAAGGTATTTTAATACCAACATAATTAGAAAATAATAAAATATACGCAATTGAATTATATTCCTAACGGTTATCTGTACAATGAGGTGATCTCTGGATAAAAGCTGCTCAGATTGCCGTGTCAATGATTGGTGGATTTTCATTTTTTTGCTTGGAAAATAGGTTTGGAAGAAGGAGCCAAATGTAATTTTTCCCATCAACCAAATTTTGTTTTATATTAGTTGTGTTATAAGTTTATTTTTCCGACGACTTGGACCTGTTTAATCTCGTAGTCTGATTTTGAAAGCACAATTCTGCTTCATCCCTCAGGGAGATGGTGATGATGTTAACTACAGATCCTTCATCTTCACGTTCAGTAAAACCCAGGACAGTGTACAGAATGTTGAAATTGTTATAATTGGTATGGAACAAGGGTGTACCTTTAAACAGTTTTTACCAAAGTAAATAATTCTTTACTTATTTTGTAAACTTTATGTGGTTACCAATGCGTAACCGAGAATTCACCATCCAGAAAAACTCACGCAGGAGAGTTCTTTAGGCTGCGGGAACTCCAGAGCATTACTCACAAGTGAGCACACAAAATCTATTCAAATATGTCCGATCGCATATAAATAATCAGGAAGTCTCCTGATTCTAACTGATTGTCTTGATGGCATCGATTTTGACGTTGACGTCGTAGGTACTAATTTTGCAATAGGAAAAGAAATAAGATTAAATTTTGAAAATTTGATAACATATAATTTAAACTTTTGTTCTAAATTTTTTAAAATTTCATTTTGGCTTTGGTAATTTTTACTCATATAATTTTTAAACTCTAAATATGATTTTGATTTAATAAAATAGGAATTTTTTTCATTAACTCTGAAATGATATTATTAATAACATTGAAAACTAATTTAGTCTTTAAAAATTTACTAAAAAACTTTTAAGTTGTTTTCATATTGCTTTTCTTCTAAATTTGTAATTTCTTCGCAATGTAACATTTTCTTTAAATATGAATTTTCTAGGAATATATACATTTTTATATATATATACAGGATGTCCTATTTAAGATACGAATGAATTGGTATCTCGAGAACCGTAAGAGCTACGAGGTTGGTTAAATTAGACAAAAGTTGCCCCGTTAGGATGCTATTTTAATGGTATTTTGTTATTTGCGAAAAAATGCATAGGTCACTAGATATAGGGGAAAATGTAAATTTAGCGATTTTCTTTTTTTGCTTATAACTTTGTTATATGAAATAATATGAGATTCTGGTTTACACTTTCTTAAGGCACTTTTGTATGGTGAATTTGCAGAAGTACTCAATTTTTTTATATGTAACCATTTACGAGTTACTGATAGCAACTTTTATTTTTCATATGAAGGTCATATTAAGCTATGGTATTTTTAAATAGAGATTTTTTTTAGCTTTACAATGATATAAAATTATTACTGTTTTATATCATTGTAAAGCTAAAAAAATCTCTTTTTAAAAATACCATAGCTTAATATGACCTCCATATAAAAAATAAAATTTGCTATCAGTAACTCGTAAATGGTTAGATATAAAAAAAAATTGAGTACTTCTGCAAATTCACCATACAAAAGTGCCTTAAGAAAGTGCAAACCAGAATCTCATATTATTTCATATAACAAAGTTATAAGCAAAAAAAGAAAATCGCTAAATTTACATTTTCCCCTATATCTAGTGACCTATGCATTTTTTCGCGAATAAGAAAACACCATTAAAATAGCATCCTAACGGGGCAACTTTCGTCTAATTTAACCAACCTCGTAGCTCTAACGGTTCTCGAGATACTAATGCATTCGTACGTTAAATGGGACACCCTGTATATATATATATATATATATATATATATATATATATATATATATATATATATATATATATATATATATATATATATATATAGTCAGTCATCCTTCTACACTCAGGTGTAGGATTACAATTTTTTAATTTTATTTAAAAGTGAGACATATATATATATCTTTGTAGATATCGCTTTTATTTTGCTGAATATTTCCTACTGAAATATCACTTCTTTTACCGTCTTTATTATTTTCTTAAAAATTTTCTATAATTTTAAATTGATTTGTTGCTCTGCTCAATATAGTATTTTGTTATAATTCTACTTTAAAATTATTAAAAATTATAATACGGCCCTAGCAATGTTTTATATTGCTTATACAGTGTGGCAGCTCGTAAGCTTCTATTAAAATATTATCATTATTATTAAAATTCTTTTTTAACATAAATTTAAAGCAGGATTCACCTTGAGCAGAAATATTAAAATTTTCACTTAATAAAATATCAGAATAAGTATAATTAATTTTTTGTTTTAAGTTTTCAATGCAATTATTATTATAAAATTTAATGGAAGCGTGTGTTGGTTCTTGTTGAAACATATTAGAATAACTAAATAAATAAACTCTAAGGCCCGTATTACGAGCTCACTTTTATAATAAAATCGCGATGTTAACGCTCACTTTTACATCAAAATCTTTTGTAAAAACGAACGTTAAAATCACGATTTTATTATAAAAGCGAACTAACTTACTTTTATAATAATATCGTGATTTTAACTTTCGACATTAATTTATACTTACATGAAGTATGATTAATTTTATTTATTTATTTAATATTTATAATTAAAAGATATTAAAAAGTCTGAAATGTTCGTAGCCCTAGTAACTATAGACTTTATCAATTGTACACTCTAATTTATCTGACAAACTACAATAAAATGAATAATAATAAATACATATACCTACAATTTATTTTTCTGAAAAATGTATGTCTAACACTTGTGGTTATTTTAATAATTTCTAAATCTAAATTTTGATATGTCTTAAGACCGTCAAACCAAACGAGAGAGAGTCCCCTGTGTTAATATTGAAATTTGACAGATCTGGAAACGCCTCATGGCGAATGCCTCTTCTGATCGCGAGAGCAAGAAGATTGAAAAAAACCACTTGCTCATCATTTTTGCCACGCTAATAATTAATGATTTGTCAACTAATTATTTTAAATTTTGGGCGATTTGTTACACTTGTGTACGTAAATATGACCATATTTCTAGATACAGATTCCTAGCTAAAATGAAAGACCTTGACGTTAGAGTTCAAAAAGATTTCCTCATGTTAACTCATAAGATTAAAACCACAGGTATTCCTCGCTACTTATCAGAAAATTTAAGTTTAAAAATAAACGCTTATGGTTTAAGGGGTAAAGATTTACATGCTGTACCAACTATCAATAAGTCTAAATTTAAAAGTTGTTTTTCTTACCTTGCACCTTCGCTATATAACTATTCTAAATTAATCAAAATCTCTGAATATACAATTTTTTAAAAGTAAAATAAATTCTTTATTTTCTTATTGATATTACTGTTTTATATTGCATATTAGTATCGTATTTTATAATTATTATTGTTTTATTAAGTAACATTTAAAATGAATTAATTTAGACTGATTTGTATTGTACTCTATTGACATTTGATTATTTTTCTTTGTAAAATGTAAATGTGTTGGTGGAGTGGAAGTGCAGCCTTTGGCTGAACCCCGCCATTAAATTAAGTCATTAAAGTTATATTATTATTATTATATTGACAGGCCAAGTTGAAAGCGAGGCCTGTAAATGCGAGATCTCGCAAAAAAGTTTCTGGGAGTGTGATACACAAGATTTTTTGGGCAGATGATACTTATAAATTATTACAAAAATATTATTATTAACACGATACCACGAAGTATAATATAGAAGGAGTGCGAACTTCGTATAATGCTCTATACAAACGAATGGCAGCGTAGTTGTGTCGTGAGAGAGTAAGAACTGAGTAGAGAGAGATAACACATGGTATCCTGATTGTCATCTTATTATGTACGTTGTGTACCCAAACCATCTTTGTCGGTGGCGGATATCAGTTTTATTTTGCGAGTTTTATATAATTTTTACAAATAATAAAACGTCAAATGATTAAACGTTGCTTGTACCGTTCTGTCGTAGTTTTCAATTCTAGTGCTCAAAAAAAAAAACAATTCTATATCAATCAGATGAAAGAAAAACTAGACGGATTGATTTCTGAAGACAATGAAGTTTATATTGATTGCAATGAACACGATTATTACAATTTAGAAACATCAAATTTAGTATTGTATTACATCAGTGAATTCCTTGTACGTAAATTGCTAAAGAAAACTAACTGTAACATGTGTAGGGAAGGTTTAAAAACTGAACTTGTAAATGCTCCTGAAGCATATTTAACAAATTTAAAAAATAGAGGTTTTCTAGTACATCCAAACACGAAAATATTTCATTTTTGTATGTATGCAGAAAAAATTATCATGAAATTTATAGATACAGATGAGGTATACCAAGAAACAATTTTAGTTATTTTAGAAAATTATAAATTTGAATTCCCATGTGCTGAACATAAAGTAATAATGTTTTCATACATTATACATGAATTTATTTTAATACGGATCAGGCAATACTATAATATGCATAAAAAAATATAAAATCACAATGTAAAGATTTCAGAAAAAATCTGATGTGTCCAACACATTACCTCCCTCCACTGTAGTAATACATATATTCTATATAAGTTATTCAATATATTTAATTTGTAGTTTTAAAATTAGTTGGTTATTGTAGTACAGAATATTTTTAATGCATTTCATACCTAAAATTTCCTTTATAAAATTTGTATTACCAATATGACAGCTATTTTTGACGTTACTAAAACCGGAACCGAACTTCCTTTGATTAACGCATGCAAATACATTCCTAATACATTTCTTCCATCTTTTTAAATTTTACAATATAATTACTTCATTTTTACTTATTTTATCTTTTAAACTCACTTACAATTTGACATTACATGTCAAATTTTGTGAACATGTGAATAACTCATCTGTTTTATCGAAATTTCTCAGCCTCAACGATATGTAAAATTATTATAATTTATATTTTTTTTCTATCTAGCTAGAATTTATATATAAACGTAATTATGCAGATCGGTAGAAAATTTAAAAATCTATATATTTAATAATAACGTAATTTGCGAAAAAAATGGCATTTGGAGGTATTATTTTGGAAAAACTGTTTAAAGCTTCAAGTAAAGTACTACTTCCAGTTAACTAATTGTAGTCAAAATCTAATCAGTTCATCATATTTGAATAGAAGTCATAAATACTAAATATTATACTTTTTACATGTATCATATTGGAGTTATCGTGGACGAAAAATCGTAACAGACACACACACATACACACACACGGATATACAGACATCACGGTAAAAATAGCAAAATCATATTCTAGAGACCCTATTTCGTGCTCATATGTTGAAAAATTACACTCGAGAAATCTGACCAAAAACAATACCTCCCTTATCTATATATTGATAGGCGGGAGGTAAAAATGCAAAGTTATGTTCTAAATAATTTACATGTATTTGTTATTAATAAGGTTAGAATACATTAGCCATTATAAAATATATTTTAATTGTTATTGATACCCTTTGTTTAAATTTTCGTTTTTCTCCACTTTTCTCATTTTTTGAAATATAGGTACTACTGTAAATGAATTTATGTATTTTGGCTGTTTCAATAAATATATAATTATATTTATTATTTTAAAATATTTATTTACCTCCATTAATATTATATACAAGAAATACACAGACTCTATATTCTATCTCTCTCTAATATTGTCTGTCTCTTTTTAAAGCACATTTCAGTAGCCATCTTTTTGACTGAGCTCTCACTCCTTCTATATTATACTTCGTGCACGATACACAGTGATTACTACTTACAATTTTATATACTGCAGGTTTTTATGTTGGTAACATTGTTCTAACCTAAAAAATGAAACGAATATGCATTGATATTTTTTAACAATTAACGTAATCTTAATTGTACACCACCAGTACATAATGAATAATAAATCAAACATAGTAGGTTTATTAACATTGTACATTTTCAATAAAATAAAGTTAAAAAAATTTGAAAATCTATAAGGCCGGCAAACAGAGATTTTCTGAATAATTTTGACTTCTGTAATATTAGTCATATTATATAAAATAAAATAGAAAAGCCAAATGTGTCGCGATTACAATAATTTTTTTAGGAGAACACGTTATTTTTCATATAAAAAAGTTATCGCAATCTAGGCTATAGTCATATATTTCTAACATACAGCTCCATATCATATTAATTATTCCCATAAACGTCGGTTTTTAAAAATATATATGAGTGCTCTAGCCAAGGGCGTAAATATTTAATAAAAAATAATTATACAATAATACTGTGGGATGGAGGTTCAAAGAAATCCGCCAAACGAAAGTGCTCAAGTGCCGCAGACAAAGAATTTCTAATTCAATATTTCATTGAAAAATAATTTAATATTTTTTTTATTTAACTGAAAATTTAGACAATAAAAACAAAAAATACGTAAACATCCAAATAACAACAAATAGAAAAAACTATAAATACTTAATGATAATTTGAAGTTTTGGGTCCGGAGTAGACTACAGATACGTATTTAAATAGGACTCTTCTTTCTTTCTTTTCAAAAATACAACATTATTTCAATTGGTAAAATTGTCAACTCTATTGGGAGGTAGTGAGGATTGCTAATGCGACGCGAGCGTGCAACATCGGAAAAAATCACACTATTCTTAGATTTTCACAGCTGACATATGTCGTGAATTTAGAAGTTGGACATTTAAATTGTTGTAGAAAATTGCATACACAATGGAAAAATAATAATAATAATTATAATAAGTTGAAAACTCAGTTGACACAAGCGAAATACGTTGTCGATGTCCAAGCTTATTTCCTGTAATTACCTCTTAGCGGCGCCACATACTAACTTGCAGGGCTGGACTAAGAACATATTTAGTACCGGGAAATCTGGATGGATTCGGGCCAGGCCAGCCATTTGGACGAAAAAAGGGATATAATTTTATTTACAAATAGTTGAACTACTGTATAGGCACAGTATAAGGCGTATACATATGTACATATGTATATTCGCTTTACACTGTGGTATAGGTTATAAAAAAGGCAAAATAAATACTTTCGAAACAATAATGGTAAAAAAAAATATTATAATATTTTATTTAATAATTTACTTTTTTCTTTTAAAACATCTATAATTTAGTCACATTTTCTATGATGTTAATATATCTTTTTCGTATGACATAACCATGCATGCTTCTAATTTACTTTGTTTGAGACAATTCCTTAATCTGTTTAATATGTACTTTAGTTTTGAAAATAATTTGTAAATTAAAAATAAGTTTGAATAAGCTAAAGTATGTACGTTAAATTTTTGTAAGACTGTGTAAAAACAGTGGATGCAATTTTTGCATGATCGACAATTCAAATTTGCTTCCAGGTACATCGTATTATCATCAGCTTACATCAGCAGAGTAATGATCATTGAATTCTTCTATTTCGTTAACGTTTGATTAAACATTTGCGACTTTTTTGCAAAATCTTTAATTTGTGCATATATATCTTCCATACTCATATTTTTATTATTTTTTTTTTAACTAAATCATTTATTATATGGAACGATGTATCAGGTATGTTATTATTTATAATTTGATAAAAGTTATTTGGATCTAAATAAAATATATCCTTATATAAATTATCATTTTTCATAAATCTTTCATTTAAATCGTTTACTACGCTATAGCGAACGTTTATTCGAAATAAATCTTTAGCATTGATTAATTTAATTCTTCTTATGACGTCTAGATGTAGTTTAATAAAAATATCAATATCTCGTGAATCTGTTTCCTTATTGGCAGCTGTTACAAAATTAATTGCTATCTCATACACCTCTTCAAGTTTTCTTGAAATTTGTGGTAGATGTCTGATGTGTCTCTCACCATATTAAAAGCCATAATTATATCCATCCCTTTTGTTTGCAAGTACAATGACAATGGTGTTGTTTCTTCAAAAAATTGAGCGGTAAGAATAATTTTGAACTGTAATAATGAATCTAAAATTTATTTGCTTTATGTCGAACATCATTATTAAATTCATTTGAGACAGACATATCTTGAAATGTTTGAATCATGTCAACGTAAAACGTAATGTCCGTACTATTATAATTACCATATACTTTTCTTAATATTTTGTCTTTTGCCCACCAGTGTGTTTCCCCGATTACTGAAATATATTTAAATTTACTGAATTCTCTCCATACATTCATTCGTTTATGTGAATCTGTTAAGAAAACTGCATATGTATTTAAAATTCCAAATAAAGAAATCGCTTTAGTTGTTTCTTGAGTTATATCGATAATAACAAAGTTAAGTACGTGTGCATAACACCACGTGTTGTATTTGTCCTGGAGTAACTTTATTAGGCCACGCATTGAATTTTTTTAATATTTCACATACTAAATTATATCAATCCTCCCCTTTCGTCAATGTACAATTTACAAAAGATATTAATCGTTCATATATGCGATCTGTAGTATATCTAATAATAATTGAACATTTTGTTGTTTGTTACCCGTGCAAGGTTCAAAACGTTGAGTACGGATTTTGAGCCAAATTCGTTTGCTACCAACTCAGTCGGTATCGTCTGGGGCATGATTTGAGATTTACGTGTTTCAAAGAAACAGCTGACTACATACGCACGTACATGCGCAGTATATGACATGAGCAAAAAAATATGTATCATGAATTTAACAAATGATTATCAAAAAGAAAAGTAGCTATAAATATCGGTGCATATTCAAGAGTAGAAGAGAATTATTTAATAATTAAAATTCTGTTATTTTTGTATCGATTTATTTTTCAACTCTAAATTTTTATATATATTTTTTAACATTGTCAGGCCACAAGCCGTCACGGGCCACCGGGAAATTCCCGGTATCCCGCCGGGCCAATCCAGCCCTGCTAACTTGCCCGCTTCCAATAGCGTAATCACGCCGGATACAAAATAAATAATTATCATTTGTTACTTGCACTTCTAATAAATCATCCACTTCATCATAATTCACCTCTGGATAGAACAAATTTAAATTTATGACAATTAACAAAAATTAAGTAAATTTTAATTCCAAATATATATAGCCAATAAAATTTTTAGGAAGTTTATTAGGAGATCAATATCTCAGCCCTAACACACATTTACATTTGCTTTCATTTACAGAACTGAATAAATCCAGCAGGGTGCTGAAGGCCGAACAAGAAAAGCTAAAAGGCGTAGTGGAGGCTGCCAACGGCTTCTTCAAGACAGGTGAGTTGGTTCTGTAATACGTTAGCTCTGCGGTATTTCATTTTAGAGATTGTTTAAACAAATTAAATACGTGACGCCAGATGTGGTTGCAGCTGGAATTTTTCAGAAATAGAATATTGTAAATCACATTTTTGTAAGGTTTTAAGATTGTCTTATTGACATTAGGAAATCTTTGTGCCTTGAAGCCGTCGCCATCGGAATCTACATCGAACTTTTTTTTTATTTTATTCGTTTAATATTGTTGACTGTTGAATCTTGAAACGTAAAGAAATAATAAATAATAGTAAAGCCTTGAACATTTGGCTTTGTCGAGCACAAAGAACTTTATGAAGAGTGACCGATAGGGTGTAGAATATGTAGGGCAGGTATGAAAGGAATTTAAAATATTCTGATTTGCAATAACCAATTAATTTTACAACTACAAATTGAATATATTGAAAAATTTATGTAGAATATATAACTACAGTGGCAGGAGGCAATGTGTTAGATACATCAGATTTTTTTCATTTTCAAAAAGTGGTAACAGAAATAATTCTGTTTCTTTGAACGTCGAAATCTATTCAAAAATTCAGTATTATTTCATTTGGTAGAATTGTCAACTCTATCACGTATTAGGACCCGACATGTCTGTGGTGAGGATTACTGTTGCGACGCGAGCGCTCAACATCGAGAAAAATCGTACTATTCTTGTACCTTGACAGCCGATAGATACCGTGAATTTGGAAGTTGGACATTTAAATTGTTGTGCAAAATTGCATAAACAATGGGAAAATAATAATAATAATTATAATAAGTTGAAAACTCAGTTGACACAAGTAGAATACGTCTCTCTATTAAATTATCCACTTTATCACAGTTTACCTCTCGATTGTTACAATCTTAAATTTTTGACGATTAACAAATATTAAGTAAATTTTAATACCTAATATATATGGCCTATAAAAATTTTAGGAAATTTACTAGCGAATGCTCAGCTACGCTGAGCGTTCCCTAGGCCTCCGGCGTCAGTGAAATGTTAACATTTAATAGCTAATTTCATTTCTACAAGGCGGTTCTTGACGAATGCTTTGATTTAATACCAGACACGGTGTATTTCCGGCTAATTGTACAAAAACAAATGCAGATCGACTTGGAAATTTTTTGTCACTTCTGCAAATTAGCCTTCAACCGATATTTAATTTGATACCAAACATGACATACTTCTGACAACTTTTTCCAAAAAACAAAAGCGGGGTAACATGAACCATTTCTGTCAATTTTGCATGTCAACTCTCATCGAGACCTTTCATTTTATACCAAACACGATATACTTCTGATAACTCATCATATCTGCTCACCAGTCCTCATCGAGTCTTCTTATTTGATTCCAAGCACGATATACTTGTTACAACTTTTTGCAGAAAACAAAAGCCGATTAACATAGACCATTTTCGTCAGTTCTGCACGCGAGCCCTCAACAAGACCTTTCATTTGAGACCAAACGTGATATACTTTATACGACTGTTTGCATAAAACAAAAGCCGATCGACATAGATCATTTTTGTCAATTCTCTACGCGAGCCCTCGCCGAGACATTTCTTTCGATACTAAGCACGACATATTTCTGACAACTTTGTGGAAAAAACAAAAGCCGATCGTTATAGATCATTTTTGTCAACTATCTACGCGAGCCCTCGCCGAGACCTTTCATTCGATACCAACATGACATATTTCTGACAACTTTTTGCAAAAAACAAAAGCCGGTTGGCATAGATCATTTTTGTCAATTCTGCTCCCCAGTCCTCATCGAGACCTTCCATTACATATCAAAGACGACATACTTATATTAACTTTTTGCATAAAACAAAAGCCCATCGACATAGATCATTTTTGTCAATTCTCTACGCGAGCCCTCGCCGAGGCCTTTCTTTCAATACTAAGCACGACATATTTCTGACAACTTTGTGGAAAAAACAAAAGCCGATCGTTATAGATCATTTTTGTCAATTATCTACGCGAGCCCTCGCCGAGACCTTTCATTCGATACCAAGCATAACATATTTCTGACAACTTTTTGCAAAAAACAAAAGCCGATTGGCATAGATCATTTTTGTCAATTCTGCTCCCCAGTCCTCATCGAGACCTTTCATTAGATACCAAACACGACGTACTTCTATTAACTTTTTGCATAAAACAAAAGCCGATCAACATAGAAAATTTTCATTTCTGCACACCAGGCCTTTCCGAGACTTTTAATTCGATACCAAACACGACATATTTCTGACAACATATTGCAAAACACCAATTCTAATCGACGTAGAACATGTTTGTAATTCGTGCACACCAGTCTACATTGTGTCATTTCATTAAAACCCAAAGACGACCTACTTCTAACTATTTTTTGCGAAAAACAAATGCAGATCGACATGACACATATTTTTTATCATTTCAAAACCGGCCTTTATTGTTTTCTTTCTTTTGATATCAAATACAGCGAAGTGTTTAATTTATTTTATTTAGGAATATTTGATTTTTATTTAGTTACTTCATAATTTGGCAACACTGTTTGTAGTTAATTTTTAAATTTATAAATTACCATCGGCAATTCTAAAATAACAGATTTTATCTTCAGTTTAGTTCCTTTAGGAATATTTGGTTTTTATGTAGTTACTTCATGACACATTTGGCAACACTGTCTGTACTGACATTTAAACGTCAAAAATTAGAAATTTTAAATTCGCTACGAAAGACACTAAAATTTTTAGTAAGATAATTGCTCATGTGTACAATGTATAACAATGCTTTCATATTTTTGATATCTTCATTCATTAAGAAGTAATAAATGATGAAAGTTTGCTTCTGACTTGTCAAACATGACAGCTAGTAGTTGGCAGTCACTTGAAATTTTCCAATACTTGCTTGAGCTATTGTTTCAAAGTACCAATTTCACAAAGTTTAAATTTTTTTACACAAAAACCACACACAGTAAAAATATAAAAACTAAAAAGGAAATTAATTTGAATCAAGCTCTATAATATGGTGCAAAAATCATTAAAATCGGATAATCAGTTTATACTGTAGCCCGTTGCAAAATTTTGGCGATCGTCTGATGAAAATATATATTGGAAAAATTGTCTAAGCCTTTTAGTATATAGGATTAGGAGGTGGATATTAGGAATGACGATGGGTACCCGGGTACCCGGAACCTACCCGATAATAATGTACCCGGGTATCAAAAATAGTACCCCATTACCCGAAATGTACCCGTTACCCGTTTATTACCCCTTACCCGAAATCTACCCATTACCTAAAATCTGTTGTTGCCAGTTAAAGACAGTTTCCCACTGCCGGAAACATTGTAACAAAACGAAGATCAAATCTGAATGCAGATACATCATCCATGCTGATATGTGCGAATAGAAATATGAGATATTCCTAAGTAGTTAAATCAAATAACAATAACAATGTTTTTTTTTATTTCCATACCAGAAAATAATATATATACTCAAATAACAAAAATTTGTATTAAAAAAAATGAATATGAAAGAATAACGGATATTTTAAGGGTATTACATAATTATTGGGTATCAAGTTATTATCGGGTATCGGGTAATTATCAAGTAACGGGTAATTATCGAGTATCCGATACTACCCGGGTATTCATATCGGGTACCCGGGTACCAAAATTTTCAGGTTTCGTCATTCCTAGTGGATATGTCAGCCTTTACACACACTTACATTCGCTTTCATTTACAGAACTGAATAAATCCAGTAGGGTGTTGGAGGGACTTCATACCGAGAATCTAGGATTAAAGGCCGAACAAGAAAAGCTGAAAGGCGTAGTAGAAGTGCTGGTGAGGGAGACCCAGGCTAATAGAAATGCTCAGGAGGCTGCCTACCGCTTTTTCAAGACAGGTGAGTTGGTTCTATCACACGTTCGCTCTGCGCCATTTCATTTTAGAGATTATTTAAACAAATCAAATACGTGACGCTAGATGTGCTTGCAGCTGGCGTAATAAAAGGCATATTTTTTAGATATAGAGAACTGTAAAAACAGATTTTTGTAAGGTTTGATTGATTTTCGTTGGAATAAGTGTAAACAATAAAGTGTAAATGGTTCTTTATGGGGTGACGGAAGCAATAAATTTTAAAGTTAAATAGAAACGTGCAGTTATAAAGGAAAGCAATCATAAGATCACATTTCACATTACGTCACTTTTTCCAATGAGGGTGTAAGAAACACACCCTCATTGGAAAAAGTGAAGTATCATTACGTGAAGTTCGTGCCACATAATTTTGTCTAAGATGATGATGAACAGATCTGTGTGATCTTCCTGTGACAGTCTTGCTTTTCCAAATTTGGGTAACTATATTGTCTTAGTGACATTAGATAATCTTTGTGTCTTATCTTGAAGCCGTCGTTATACGAATCTAAATCGAACTTAATTAATTTACTTATTTTATTCGTTTAATTTCGTTAACTGTAGAATCTTGTAACGTAAACTAATAAATTTTTGAAAGGAATTAGATATTGGAGACTATGGCTTTGTTTAAATTGAATTTTTTCTTTTATTCAAAAGACGACGTTTCGCTTCTGATTGGAACCATCTTCAGGTCTATGTTAACATCAATATTTGTGAAATTAATGTATAGTTATAAGTTTAAAGTTAAAATTTAAAATTGTTTGAGAGTCATATGATACTGAAATTCGTAGGTAAACTGTTTACTCTGTTTAGCTCTCCTTTCGGTAGATTACGAGTGTGGATGTTTGGAACGTACTTTGTAGCAGCGTAGCGACATTAAACTGCAGTGATGTTCTATCTGTTTCTAGTGTGATTAGTAATTGTGTGGTATATAATCGTATATATAATATAATTGTACATGTTTTTACATGTATTTTATTTTCTGTATTCCACGAGCCAGCCTTAACTGCAGGTTACAAAGTAAAATTTTAATTTAATCAATTAAACATTCTTAAATAAATTCTTCGAAATCTCCCTTTATTCAAATATTTTTACATATTCTACTTTTTATATATATTAAATAGAATTTTTGGTTGTCATTATATCATATACCTTTAGAATTATCCGTTTTTCTTCATTTATAATCACTATTTGACTTGGGTTTCTTCTTAATTTCTCAACCCATTAACGTTCTTCATCTCCGCTTTCAGATTTGAATGAAACCAGGAGCGAGCTGCAGCTTGTGAAGAAGGATCTTCACAGCGAGCTTCTGGCCCTGAAGGAAGACGTACGGACCTTGCTCGAGCAGACCAAGCAGGGCAAGGACGTCGCCAACATCCTATTTAAGAAAGGTGAGGTGAAGAATGTGCGACCCATACATGCAAATATAAAAGAGCCAAGATATGGAAGTACCAAAAATTTACGATTTAATTATTCAAAATCAATAATGTCATCGAATTTAATCATGTATTTCATTTGCCACTTGGATCACATAAATATATTGCGCAAAATTTCTCCAAGCTGGGGAAAAATGTGGCAACACTGCTCGTGATCTTTATGTTAAAAACGCAACCTTTTTCTAAATTATGCTAGAAAAAAGACAAATGTTCAGATTGATTATCAAAAAATTCCCAATATTTTGTGTGAAAATCTCTCACTATACTGATTATATAGGAGGGTCTTTCAATTAGCACGCCTTAACTTTGACAGTTGATTCTGGTTTTATTTGAATTGACACCGCTATCGTTCTGCGACGGTTTTTTTCTATCATAGCTGCCATTTTATCATGGAAAAGTATACATTAAATACCGCGTCGAAAATGTGAAAATTTAATATCAAAATTCGTTCTCAAATTACCAAAGTTTTCGTGAGCTACATGAAATTTATGGTCGACAAAACCATCCTACTGAGAGCACAATTCAACGACTAATTATAAAATTTGAGGAAAGTGGTTCAGTTGCTGATCGAGCAATGCCTGTGCGTCGTTGAAACATTTGGTCAGTCGAAAATATTGTTGCCATTGCAAAAAGTGTACGTAAGAACGAAAATCTCCCAGTTTTTTGTGACTATCAACGGCGAGATGTATCGGGGGATAAAGTTCTTTGGCCGGAATTGGTTAATGTAGTCACCGACGAAATGTGATTCCAGCAAGATAGCGCTAATACAGTTGAATTATTGCGTTATTTCGAGGGGAGGTGACATCCATTAGCCAACAACTTCGTGTGATTTAACGTTTCAAGTAATTTTTCTTTGGGGATACGTTAAATAACTGGTCTATATCAATAAGCCAACAATAATTAAAGACCTGGAGAAGAACGTTATTCGAACCATTGCTGAAGTTCAGTCCGAAATATACCAAAACGTAATTCTAAATTGGGTTTCTCGGATTGTTACTTGTCAACTATTCGCGGAGGTCATTTGAATGATTTCAAAATTACTGGCATTAAATACATTTTGATTTACAATAAAAATTCTTATGTATATATATATATATATAATATCATAACAATTATATTTATGAATTAAGTTAAATATTGATTTCGGTTTATTCATTTTATAAAACTAAAATAATTTATTTTTGATATGAAAAACCATGTTAGTTAAAAGTCTGGCAGTTTTAAGGTTTACCAAAAAAAAATGTGTAATGTGTATTTAAATATAAATTATTTTGTTAAAACTTTTTATCTCTTTGTAAAATTATTTTCTTGTAATGTTAAAAAAATTGTTGCCCCTAAGCTCGGGATTAATGCAGCCTATTGGGTAATCCAAGCCTGAGGAAAATGAAGGTCGGATACTTTTTAGAGAGCCATCGTATAACTTCCCCTTCAACAAATATGTATGACATCGAATATTGCAATGTATGCAACCCATTCTTCAGGATATGCAATTTGGGGAAAACGGATTTGTTCATGTGTGTGCATATATTGATTATGTAATTGTTACATTTGCAGTATACCACTCAGAGGGAACGGGGCTCCTAGTGCTGCGGTACTCCGTGCTGCCCAGCCCGGACAACACCAGCCTGCCCGCGCCCTGACCACATCACACTCTGCTACATCTTATAAATAATGTATTGCCCATTAGTACATATAAATGCCATTCATTATATTTGTATTACATAAAAATAAAAAAATAAAATATGGGAAAGAAAATAATTAAATAGTTTTTTTTTGTATATATCTCCTCAAAATTTTACTATCTATATAACAATAAGATAGAGTGGCAGCTCATGCTACATTTTTTTGGGTGTGCTGCATGAAACAAAATAGGAAATAAAATATTAATCAAAAGAATTAAATTTTCTCTATTTCTTTTTAGTATCAAAAACTTCTTTATACGTCCTCAAATGCGGACGTAATTTGTCTTCTATGGCCCGAGTGCGTATAAAGCTTCTAAGCAATAGTTACTCAAATAAATCGCTAATATCACTTCTTATATTACTTCCGTCTGTTAATTTTGCATTTAATATTTTCAAACGAAAATCTGAGAGCCTATTCTTCCGTTGCAATTTCTCTTTTTCTAATTTGGCAATTTTTTTTGCTTCTTACAATTCTTCTTCCATTATGTGTTGTTGAAGGGATTTGCGAGACATCGTGGATAATCTACTTCCACACCTTTGTTGACGCTCTGGCTTATTCTTTGCTGCATTATGTCTTCTTCGCATATTGTATATCCGTGTGACTCCATAGCGTCTGGAATCTGGCTCGAAGGACCAAAATATTGACAGCACTTTGGTCGTTAAGACAAACACAGATCCACCGATTCATGGCAAGTTTTATCACTTCTGCTGACCGCAGAATAGCTGCACCATAAAAACTTCGCGGATCCGACCCTCCAAGGACCACTCACTGATCGCGAGGCAACACGCGAATAGTACAACTTCGAACAAAAGGATAAACATAACGAACAACAAATTAATGATAAACGTAATAAACACAGTAAAAAAGAACACAACAAACACAATAACTATAATATGATAAAGATAAAATTACATATATATATATATATATATATATATATATATATATATATATATATATATATATATATATATATATATAGTGTTACTCTGATTTTTACTGGTACTAACAAATACAAAATTTGTACTGTTCTTCTTTCTTCTTAGGTGACTAAATTTTTTTATTCCCCTAAATAATGCAGCGCCAACTACTATGCTTACATCGTTGTCCTAATGCTTCAGAGTTAGCTTATTTAGAGTTTTTTGAAAATTATTGTGAAAACTATTAAACATAATTCACTTGTGACCCGATTTTAACTGGAGACTTGTTACGGTTTTATTTTGCGTATCTTTGCAATCCTTGACATCAATTCCTTAACCTAAAAATGTTAACTTAAATAATTTTGTTTACGTTTTATTTCATAGAGTCATTTGCTATGCCTTGTCTTTTACTCCAATTCCAATTTAAATTAGTTCCATCGTCCTTGTTTTGTTTTGTGTTTACAGCCGGCATTTTGAACTTGCGTGACTGTGATAGCCGCTGCTCCATGCAGTAAATTCTCTAGCGTGAGTAGATTGCGCGCGCACATCCGCGCGGCTTGAAAGTTATATTCAAATACGCTGCTCCCACATATCCCGCCGAAACAACCCTGCTGTTTAGACAGCACACGAAACCTTGATGCAACCACGGCGACTTATGAGCTTGATACTAAGTAAACGTGCTTTTACATTGACCTGCCGGCCTCTGACTGGATTTTAGTCAGTTGTTCTTGAATCGTTGCGTGCTCTAACGTTCTTGACCTAGTGAATTGTATTGTTGTGTGCGATTGTCGTGTCCCGCAGTACCGTATACTACCTCAAAGCCGACCTCCATCCAAGGTAAATTCCGTTTGGTCAAGTTACCTGCATTGCTTAAAACGTACTGGCTCATAAGGAATTGGTGGTTTGCTAATAGGATTCTCTTTCAGGCATTTTATTGTACATTGGTTCTTTTATTGCTAGTACATTGCTACTAGCTTACATTAAGATATACCGATACATTTATTGTTAATTATCACACTCGACTTCCCGTTGTTCGAGTCGAAGCCAAGTGGAAGGATTCTACGTGGGCTGAAGAACCTACATCTGCGCCGGAAGAGTTGAGGTACACGTGCGGTGACTTTGCCTTGACATCCGCCATCTTCTTCCGGTATTAGGCAGCCGCTAATGTCATCGGACCACCAGACGCCGCCATTTTCCTCCCCGGACCCGTAGATAAGCCTATTTATTTCTTTTGTTTATTTATTATTATGTTTATGCATTTTTTGTACGGCCACTTACCTTGGTCGATGTCCTGTATTTACTTACTACTTGGTGGCATCGTTCAGTCGACACATCACCGCTCCTTGCTCACCTCGTGAGAGCTGTAAGATCTGAACACAATGGGCTGCAGTTATTTTGTTTTATTTACTTATTTTCAATACGGGTAGGACGTCGTACTCCATTGGAGATAATAGAATTTGTCACTTTACCGAAAGCCGCATCGTTATCCCGCTGGTACAATCGCGACCGTTTTACGTACCCCTGCGTTATTATTTGGATGTTCTCCATGTCCTTGATTCTACAGACGAGTGTAACTACTCCCTACGCTGTTGCTCTAATCTTAGTTGTCAGTCACCTGCGTTGTTTTCAGATTATTAAGTGAGCTAAACCGTCGTTATAATTTTGTATAACAACTGAATTTGAAATACATCAGACAATGGTGTGTGCCTTGTTTACGGACACTGGCGCCCAAGCCACCAACAGGGACCCAAGCCGTCTCAACTGTAGCGAACCGTTGTTCAACCGATCTTGCTCGGGATAGCCCTTCAGGGGCATAGCAATATATAGTAGGTAAAGATTGTACAACAAGAAGACGGTGGAAGAGAAGAAGAAGATTAGTTTAAATATATTTTATTATATTTGAACTGTTGTTTTTCTGCACCAATCCAAAGCACAACAAGCGAAGTGTTTCAGTCTCAAGAGAAGGCAAGTACAGCCACTTAGTTAGCTACCAATTTAGTAAGAACTCATCTACTAAATAATTATTGTAAGGGCATTAAGGTCCCCTTTACAGTATTTTGCTCTTTACTGTACTGCGTGAAGTTGTAGAATGAACACGTTTCTTAGTTAAACGCTTGTTTTTATCATCTGAGCCACTTAGTTTTCAATTTTGTCATCAACTTTTCGTTTCAAGTTAATCCCCGCTTCTTCAATGCGTTTCTTAAATGTTACTTTCGGTGATTGATTTTCACTCAAATCACCCAAAAAAATAATTTCTGTGTTTAATACTTCTTTACCAATTGATCCTACACCATTCCGTATTAACGATAAAATATTTCTAAACAATCCATTGAAGAAACTTCCTATTCCACGTCCACGTTGAAATTGACTTCCTTTATATACTGACCTTATATTACTGCTTAAAAATTATAATATTGTTGATACGGAAAAGTATTCATTATTTTCGTTGAGAATGAAGTTTCACACTCAAAATCCCAAATTAAAATAGCGCAGCATATCCGTCGTGCGTCCTTATATCTATTTCTATATTTGAGAATTCTCTTCTTATAAACAAGTATGAAATATGTTTGAACATATGTAATCATTTCATTAGATCCAGAAACATATTTGTCATTTTTAACGTAGACAATTCTTAACAACGGCGTGAAAACATCGCCTACAAATTAAAGTTCTATGATATCGCAGTAAACATATAATTACGGTGGTGTACCTAATTTTATATTTTATATTAGGTAAATTAACTGAAGTTTTTTGTTGATATATGTCTGTAAACGGTGAATAACCTAGTTGAAGTGCTAGCCGGTGATATAATTCCACACAACAAATGTTTGCAACTTTGAATCTTGTTGCTACTCGTTTTTTTTTGATGTCATAGTATAATGCTACGTATTTATTTATCCCAGCGTGGTAATTCATTTCATGTAATACAATATTAATTTCTTGCAGAAATTTTTCCTATAAATGCATCTGTTTGTTGTTTATCATTTTTTAACGAAATATTTACTATATTTTCATTGATGTTATTAAAAGAACAAGTATATATAATTTTAGATAATGCTTCTTCCCGGGATCCGAGTAATTTAATGTTTTGCGGTAATTGAATAGTAAAACGTGTTGTTTTATAATTAGGAAAATATTACATTGAACTACGAGTATTACTAGGTAGTGTTATAAAAAATTCTTTACCATTCATTGTTTAATAAACGAACAGTATTTGCCGGTATCAAGGAATTAAACATGTCACTATATCCTCTCCACTTAACAAACAATTTCTTTCTGCTGCCGGTGCCTTTGGTTTCCAATATTATTTTATTTATTTTATACGTTGTATCAAATTCAATATACACTCGTTGTAATTCATTCTCGTAGAAAGTGCGTTCTATAATTTCATTATTTAAATCTTTTAGTTTATAATCAACTGGGAATCTGGTGCTAATAGTATATATTTTAAACAATTCACTCCAGTTAGATTTATACCCCTTTTCAAAGAATTTTTTTGTATTTTGTTATTTTACAAATATCTCCAATTTTAAATTTTCCTCGTTTTGTTTAACTTTATTTTGACTTCTCCATACTTCCAAAACATTATTTTCATTTACTTTACAAGGAGCCAAGGTATTGATTATATCAGAATTTTGAGTCACATAAAATTTTAAGAAAGGAAAAAGAAGAACAGTACAAATTTTGTATTTGTTAGTACCAGTAAAAATCAGAGTAAAACTATATATATATATATATATATATATATATATATATATATATATATATACAGGGTGTTCATTTTAAATGGGCCACCATTGCTATCTCGAGAACTATAAGAGCTACGAGGTCGGTTAAATTAGAAAACAATTTCTATTTTACAACACTATTAATATGAGACAAACAAATTTTTTATTAAACCAGTGGTTCTCAAAATACGGGTCCCAAGTTTTTAATTTTAAATGTGAACCTATTTTTTTATTTGCTTATTCAATATAGAATTTTATTCTGAATTCAATGATATAATATTATCATACCCTAACTTAATGATTTTTTTGAGAAAAATGCATCTGAAGTTTTATATTAATTTGATTAAAATATGACAATAATAAGAGTGCCATGACGGAAAAAACCGAATACAAATATTTTTTTAACTTGGAATTAGAGAGCTTTGACAGAAAGAAGTGAATAAAATTATCTAATTCCAGGTTAAAAAATGACTTGTATTCTGACTGCGGTCAGCAGAAGTGGTGAAGCTCGCCATCAATCGGCAGATCTGTGTTTGTATTAACAACCAAAATGCTGTCATTATTTTGGTCCTTCGAGCCGGATTCCAGACGCTATGGAGTCACACGGAAATGCAACACGCGAGGAAGACATAATGCAGCAAGGAAGAAGCCAGAGATTCAACAAAGGTATTAATCCTCAGTTAGATGAGTACGTAATCGAGCGGCCCACGAGAAAAGCGCGTAGAGACACGTCACAACCGCAAAGAAGCATTGACGAAGAACAAATCACAAAAAAAGTAGTGGAAGTAAGTTCAACAACACATAATGGAAGCAAAATTGTAAGAAGCAAAAAAAATTGCCAAATTAGAAAAAGAGAAATTGGAACGAAAGAACAGGCTCTCAGATTTTCGTTTGAAAATATTAAATGCAAAATTATCAGGCGGAAGTGATATAAGCGATTTATTTGAGTAACTATTGCTTAGCAAATAACTTTACAGGAACTCGGGCCATAGAAGACATATAACGTACGCCTTTGAGGACGTATAAACAAGTTTATGATACCAAAAAAAAGAATATTTTTTTTTTATTAATATTTTATTTCTTTTTTTGTTTGATGCAGCACACCCACATATATGTAGAACGAGCCGCCACTGTATCTTATAGTTATAAAGATTGTAAAATTCTGAAGAGATATACAAGAAAAAACTATTTAATTATTTTCTTTCCCATATTTTATTTTTTTATTTTTATGTAATACAAATATAATGAATGGCATTTATATGTACTAATGGGCAATACATTATTTATAAGATGTAGCAGAGTGTGATGTGGTCAGGGCGCGGGCAGGCTGGTGTTGTCCGGGCTGGGCAGCACGGAGTACCGCAGCACTAGGACCCCCTTTCCCTTTGAATGGTATACTGCAAATGTAACAATTACATAATCAATATATGCACACACATGAACAAAGCCGTTTTTCCCAAATTGCATATCCTGAAGAATGGGTTGCATACATTGCATTACTCGATGTCATACATATTTGTTGAAGGGGAAGTTATACGAGGGCTCTCTAAAAAGTATCCGACCTTCATTTTCCCCAGTCTTGGATTACCTAATACGCCAGAGTAAGCCCGGGCTTAGGGGCAACAATATTTTTAACATTACAAGAGAATAATTTTACATGGATAAAAAAGTTTTATCAAAAGAGGTAAAAAATGAAGTCTGATTCAAATATGAGACGATATGAATATTTGAAATAATAATTTATATTTATTAATTTTTTTGGTAAATACTGAAAATGCCAAACTTTTAATTAACATGGTTTTTCGTATCAAAAATAAATTATTTAAGTTTCATAGAATAAATAAACCGATATCAATAATTATCTTAATTCATAAACATAATTGTTGTGTTTATATATATATATATATACATATATATATATATATATATATATATATATATATATATATATATTAGTTTTGAATCGTTCAAATGACCTGCGCGGATAATTGATAAGTGACAATTCGAGAGACCCAATTTAGAAATACTTTTTGGTATATTTCGGACTGCATTTCAGCAATGCTTTGAATAATTTTCTTTTCCATGGAAACTTTTTAGCGCTATCTTGCTTGAATCACATTTCGTCTGTGACCACATAAACCAATTCCTGCCAAAGAACATCATCCCCCGATACCCCTCGCCGTTGATAGTCACAAAAAAACTAAAAGATTTTCGTTCTCATGTAAACTTTATTCAATGGCATCAATATTTTCGACTGACCAAACGTTTCGACGACGCACTGGCATTGCCCGATCAGCAACTGAACCACTTTCCTCAAATTTTGTAATTAGTCGTTGAATTGTGCTCTCAGTAGGATAGTTTTGTCGACCATAAATTTCATGTAGCTCACGAAAACTTTGGTAATTTGAGAACGAATTTTGATATTAAATTTTCACATTTTCGACGCGGTATTTAATATATACTTTTCTAGCTATCGCAGAACGATAGCGGTGTCAATTCAAATAAAACCAGAATCAACTGTCAAAGTTAATGCGTGCTAATTGAAAGATCCTCCTAAATAATCAGTATAGTGAGAGATTTTCACATAAAATATTGGAAATTTTTTGATAATCAATCTGAACATTTGTCTTTTTTATAGCATGATTAAGAAAAAGGTTGTGTTTTTAACATGAAGATCACGAGCAGTGTTGCCACATTTTTCCCAACTTGGAGAAATTTTGCGCAAAATATTTATGTGATCCAAGTGGCAAATGAAAAACATGATTAAATTCGATGAGTTTATTGATTTTGAATAAATATAACCTAACAGCCAGATTCACAAAAAAATATTAGTTCAAAATTAGTTTAAACATGTTGAATTTACGTTGAATTTAACATATTTGAACCTGTTTAAGAGCTAATTCTGTTTTGTGAATCTAACTGTTACTGTTTAGGACTTCCATATCTTGGCTCTTATTATATTTGCATGTGTGGGTCGCACACTCTTTACCTCACCTTTCTTAAATAGGATGTTGGCGACGTCCTTGCCCTGCTTGGTCTGCTCGAGCAAGGTCCGTACGTCTTCCTTCAGGGCCAGAAGCTCGCTGTGAAGATCCTTCTTCACAACTTGCAGCTCGCTCCTGGTTTTATTCATATCTAAAAGCAGAGATGAAGAACGTTAATTTGTTGAGCAATAAAGAAGAGACCTAAGACAAGATAGTGATTATAAATGAAGAAAAAATTATTTTATAAATCAGATATAATTTTACAATATTGAATATACGACTATTTACTAGGAATAAAGTATTGTAGCCGCGACAAAAATCACTTTTTATATTTCAACATAAATATATATTTGTTTTATCAGTGTTACTTAATTAATTAATTTTTTAAATTTAATATTAAACTTAGTAATATAGATATTCTCAATTATTTTTACATTTCAGTTAAATATGTAAACTTTGCGATGTATTCCGACAAAATTTAAATTTATGAATATTTGGTACGAATAATTTAATTTGCAATAGGAATAACTACAGGTTTCTAAATTCAAGTAGAACTGTTCCATTCTACTTACTATTCATCACTGGTCAGCCTCGGAGGAAGCACTTTATTAGTTTACGTTACAAGATTGTACAATTAACAATGTTAAACGAATAAAATAAGTAACTTAATTAGGTTCGATTTAGACTCGGATGACGACGGCTTCAAGATAAGACACAAAGATTACCTAATGTCACTAAGACAATATTTACCCAAATTTGGAAAAGCAAGACTGTCACAGGAAGATCACTCAGATATGTTCAGACTAAAGTCAGCGGAAAGAATCATCTTTAACAAAATTATGTGACATGAACTTTACATAATGTTACCCCACTTTTATTAATGAGGGTGTGTATCTTAAAGACTTATTGGCCACATCATATTTTTTACAACTGTCAGTTTCGTTAACTTACTTCCGTCCGCACGGCGACGTAATGTTAAATGTGATCTTATGATTGCTTTTCTTTATAACTGCCCTTTTCTATTTAACTTCAAAATTTATTGCTTCTTTCACCCCATGAAGAACCATTTACACTTTATTGTTTACAAATATTCCAACGAAAATCAATCTTAAAACCTTACAAATTGTGTTTTTACAATTCTCTATTTCTCAAAAATTATGCCTTTTATTACGCCAGCTGCAACCACATCTGGCGTCACGTATTTAATTTGTTTGAACCATCTCTAAAATGAAATGGCGCAGAGCGAACGTGTGACAGAACCAACTCACCTGTCTTGAAGAAGCCGTAGGCAGCCTCCTGATCATTTCTATTAGCCTGGGTCTCCTTCACCAGCACATCCACCACGCCTTTCAGCTTTTCTTGTTCGGCCTTCAATCCCAGATTCTCGGTACGGAGTTCCTCCAGCACCCTGCTGGATTTATTCATTTCTGCAAATGGAAGCGAAAGTAAATGTGTGTAAGGGCCGTGATATCCACCTCCTAATAAACTACCTAAAATTTTTATATGCCATATATATAATGTATTAAAATTTACTTAATATTTGTTAATTGTCATAAATTTAAATTTGTTACAATCCAGAGGTAAATTGTGACGAAGTGGATGATTTATTAGGGGCCGGTACTTTTGCTCCTGATTAAGCTAAATTAACTACCGATTAAATTTAAACAAACATTTTTAGTACTTTTCGTACCGATTAATATTTAACTATTGATTAAAAACTCTTATGACTGATTAAATTTAACAGCACGATTCTAGTCTGTTAAATAAATAATCAGCCGTTATCCGTAACCTATAACTGAGAATTTGACAATTCATCTAACAAACATGAATCTTGAAGATTAAATAATTTATTTGATGTCGATGACGAAGATATAATTCCATTTATATATAATATAAGATCGTATACAATAAGAGATCGTCCAAATTATATAGAAACATGCACTGATGACGAATTTTATCACAGATTCCGATTTTCAAAAAATACAGTGATGAATAAAATTTTACCTGCCATAGAACCCTTACTAAGAATTAATTCAAAAAGGTTCAAAAATTTATCTTTGGCACTTGCTGCATCTGTTTTTTTGTTCTCTTTTACATGTATTTCGTCTAATATACATTTCATTAGAAAATCTGCTTCTGTTGTAGTGAAGTTCGTACCTCTATCGCGTTTCTTATCCATTTTCAATATTTTTGCATTTGACAGAAACAAATAAACAAATTCAACTGACAGGTAGTAACTTTGATTTACGTTTGCACTATAAAACTGTTTTTTGTCTTCTTCTACATAATAGAAATAATCAAAAGCGTACGTTTGTTATAAGTTCATGCAAATTTAGGGATATTTTTATTGTATTGCCAATTCGAGTTAATCGTTGGTTAGTTAATTAGTTAAAAAATTTGTCAAGAAGTACTCACTTCTATTTAATCATGATTAAAAGATGTGATTAATTTAACAGTAGATTATCTAATCAGTCTTTTAATCAGAAGCAAAAGTACCGACCCTAGAAGTCAAAGATACAGAAGATAATTATTTATTTTGTACTGGCAAGTTAGAGATACTCCAGTAAGAGTTTGGCCGATGTCGTTGAAAATGTGCGTCAGTTTCTGATTGGCTGCGCCATTAATCTCTACAACTGTCAGTTTAAAAAAACGCGCGAACACGATTTTGTGCAATTTGGTTCCTATCATTATTGACGGCTAAATTAACTTGCAAAATAGTAAGTATATTATAGAATTAATAGTATTTATACCATTTTATAAAGTATTCTTGTAATTTAGCAGCTGTATTATTAATTTCATTTTTGACATTTGACATTTGCTTAAAATTTCAATGCATTTTTGTTTTAGTGTTACATATATCAATATTATAATGGTCTATATAATGTGATTTATATATTACAGAAACTATTTAATAATTTTTCCATGGAATATTATTATAAACACATTTCGCTTTTATGCGAATGATTACCGTAAATAATAAATTTGTTAATCATGAATATTCAAATTTTCCCGCCAGAGAAAAATGGCGGCACATCGGCCAAACTCTTACTTGAGTATCTCTATGGCAAGTTAATATGTGGCGCCATTAGCGGTAAATATAGGAAATAAGCTTGGATATCGACAACGTATTTGGCTTGTGTCAACTGACGTTTCAACTTATTATATTTTTTTATTATTTTCCCATTGATTATGCAATTTTTCACAACACTTTAAATTTCCAACTTCCAAATTCACGGTATCTGTCAGCTGTCAAGGTACAAGAATAGTCGGATTTTTCCCGATGTTAAGCGCTCGCGTCGAAACAGTAATTCTCACCACAAACATGCCGGGTCCTAATACATGACATACTTGCCAATTCTACCAAATAAAATAATAATGAATTCTTTACAAAATTTCGAATGACCAAAGAAACAGAATTATATCTTTTCCCACTTTTTGAAAATGAAATAATCTGATGTCTCCAACACATTGCCTCCCGCCACTGTAGTATTATATTCTATATAAGTTTTTCAATGTATTCAATTTATAGTTTTAAAATTAGTTAGTTATTGCAAATCAGAATATTTTTAATTCATTTCATACCTGACCCTTCCTATTCTACACCCTACCGGTCACTTTCATAACGTTCTTTGTGCTCGACAAAGCCACATGTATGAGATTTTATTAAACTATAAAAAATACTTTTAAACATTCAACTAGAGATCATATAATTAATAAGACGGGCTTTTCAGCGGTGTAAATATGTGATATTTTTCCTACAATTTATTTCACTCTTAAAATTTCTATTTATAATTATAATCAATATTATTATTCTACAGAATAATAATATTTTCCATATTAATAAAAATAGCAAACCAAATGCAGTATTGTAAATAAAGTCGAGAATAAAAAACAAATAAAATATAGAAAACAGTACTAATTAAAATCAAACTAAAATACGATAAGATTATCAAAATGCCAGATGACAGTTGTTACACGTGCCCAGGCGGTCAGTACTCATATGAATATAACGGACGGTGGTAGTGGAAATATAAAACAACAATTATTTACTCACCCTTCTTGAAGACGACGTTGGTGGCATTTTGGGCGTGCCTCAAGGCCTGCTGCACAAGCCGTAGTTCTCTGCTCACCTCCCTCCTGGTCTTGTTCATTTCTGTAAATGGAGATGCTTGCTGTTAAGGTGTTGTAGATGTTCCCACTCTCAGATGCCCGCAGTCCCGTAAGTAATCACAATAAAAGTATTACAAAAACAAAAGCAAGAAAAAAAAAACATTTAAATATAAATTAAAAGAAATCTAGCTTTCTATTACACTTGTCGGTATTATTATGTACCACATCTGGCGTCACGTACTTAATTTGTTTAAACAATCTCTAAAATGAAATGCCGCAGAGCAAACGTGTGATAGAACCAACTCACCTGTCTTGAAGAAGCCGTAGGCAGCCTCCTGATCATTTCTATTAGCCTGGGTCTCCCTCACCAGCACATCCACCACGCCTTTCAGCTTTTCTTGTTCGGCCTTCAATCCCAGATTCTCGGTACGAAGTTCCTCCAGCACCCTGCTAGATTTATTTAGTTCTGTAAATGAAAGCGAATGTAAATGTGTGTTAGGGCTGAGATATTGACCTCCTAATAAACTTCCTAAAATTTTTATGGGCTATATATACAGGATGTAGACTGGAACACCCGAACATAGAGATTAAACATGTAAAATTACATTTTCGTAATTTCCTGCTTCCCTAATTATTTTAGATAAAAACGCTTCAAATAAAGGTTGTAGAGCATTATATCCTGCATTAAAAAAATTAATGTTACATGCCTTGTAAGCTCAGAAATTAGGTATGAAAATTACATAAAACACTCTAAAAATAGCAGTAGCCATGGAATTGAGACAAAAATTAACAAATGTTTAACGGTTTATCTGTCAAGTTAGCTGCATTAGTTAATTTTTATTATTATTTGAAATTACTTCTAAAGTGAACAATATTATATAAATTAATTTTGAGTTTAAAAAATAAAAACAAAATGAAATTGCTATATTGTTAGCATAACTTAAAAAAAATAATAAAAATAAACTAACGTAGCTAACTTGACAGATAAACCGTTAAACATTTGTTAATTTTTGTCTCAATTCCATGGCTATTTTTCATACCTAATTTCTGAGCTTGTAAGCCACATAAAAATAATTTTGTTAATGGTTCAGATGCAGAATTGTATGTTCTACAACCTTGATTTGAAGTTTTTTACATAAAATAATTAGAGAAGCAGGAAATTACGAAAATATGATTTTACATGTTAAATCCCTATGGAAAAATGTAAATAAACAGGACTGCAGTCGGAAATAATTTATTTGGCTAGTCTAGGCCAACGTTTCGCTGCTTATTGCAGCTTCTTCAGGGCAAAAACTAAAAGTAAATGTAGTGTGTCACTATGTATAAATAAAATAATTCAACCATGTGGTTGTCGTCGATGAATAAAGAAAGATTTTTGAATAAATTGCAAAAAAAAAATTCTATATTCATCGACGACAACTAGACTAGCCAAATAAATTATTTCCGACTACAGTCCTATTTATTTATTTTTCCATCACCAACATCAGTTGCTTATTCCTCTGTTAATAAAATCCCTATATTCGGGTGTTCGACTCATCACCCTGTATTTGGTATTAAAATTTACTTAATTTTTGTTAATTGTCATAAATTTAAACTTGTTCCAATCCAGAGGTGAATTGTAATGAAATGGATGAATTATTAGAAGTGCAAGAAACAAATGATAATTATTTATTTCGTATCCGCCGTAATTACGCTATTAGGATCGGGCAAGTTAGTATATGGCGCCGCTAAGAGGTAAATACAAGAAATAAGCTTGGATATCGACAACGTATTTCGCTTGTGTCAACTAAGTTTTTAACTTAATATAATAAGCAATTTTCCACAACAATTTAAATGTCCAACTTCCAAATTCACGGTATCTGTCAACAGTTAAAGTCTAAGAATAGTGTGATTTTTCCCGATGTTGAGCGTTCGCGTCGCAACAACAATCCTCACCACAGACATACGGGGTCAAAATAGGTGACAAAGTTGACAATTTTACCAAATGAAATAATGTTGAATTCTTTAAAAGATTTCGAATGTCCAAATTCACAGAATTATTTCTTTTACTACTTATTGAAAATGAAATAAGACATCGTCATTGTACCGACAAGTTAACAATTTAACAAATACATATGGGTTTTATATTATAAATTATTATTTTTACCACATAAATCAAAGAAACTTGCATACATATCCAATCTGAATTTACACCTAAGCTCTAAACGTCAAAGTAAAAATATTTTTAATGTTTCATTTTTCTTCAATACCGTATTTATTAGGTACGTTTATTTCTTTCTTCCTTAGTAAGTTTTTGCACAGTTGACAATACACATAAATATTTAACAGGTAGTTAATAGTAACATATAAAGAAATTAGTATTGTCTCCTAATAGTTAACAGGTTCTTTATAAGGAGGTGGATATCTCGGCCTAAGAGTAGTAATAGTGCTAACTTTTAAACAATAAATACTGTCGTTTTCTTTTAATTTTAAAATGAATAACCGGGGGGGTGAAACATGATTACAATCTAGTTTCCTTTCATATAATATTTTCGGAACCGATCGTAAATGTTGCCAGTAATTCCAATGTTTAGTAGGTTTTCTTGTTACAGATTTCTTAGCAGCCCTTAATACATAAATAACTAATACTCCTATTTGTTAACGATAACAATTCATATACAATATATATATATATATATATATATATATATATATATATATATATATATATATATACATAGCAGTTGTTTTTCCATACTGCGTGATCAGTTGTAATATCGGACTTCTGGGATAATTTGATTTGGCTGAAATGAATACACTTCAAGCAGGTAGACTTACAGTCTTTGATGGTATGTGAATTACCGCATTTTGGACAAGTGGGACTTTTTTTAGTACATTGCGAAGCTAAGTGGTGGAAACCGCAACAATGATAGCAACGGTGCAAATCAATTGAATCATAAACAGAGCAATAATTGTAGCCTATAAATACTTTACCATTATTTAATATTGCATGATAGGTGCTGTAATCTACTTGAATAATTGCCTGATAAATCTTATTGTTTTTACGTGTTGGTTTAACCGATATCACTTCGCAAAGACTATTCTCTGTTAAACAGGACGTATTTTGAGCTTTTAGGTAATTCATGAAAGTACTCGGTTCCAGATTTTCAAAGCCAACTATCCTTAATATCGGGATTATTAGTAGAAGCTGTTTTACCTCATATTTTCACATAATCGTTCAGATACTAGTTGTTTCAATTTATTGACATTATCGTTGTTTTCGCAACTAATAACTCTCCCTCCGTCACGAGAGTTTTTGATATTAGTCATCTTAATTTTGGACTCAACTGGATTAAGAGATTGAAGCATGTCAGTTTTTGTAGTACGAGAATTTTGAGTTTTCACTTTGGGTTTAACTATGACAGGCGGTTCAACAGTTATATTTTTACAACATAAGCAAAGGACTTAGTTCCAGAATTAGTATTGACGAGAGTGTTGCTGACCATTGTATTACTCAATTCGTTAAACTTTTTATTAATAAGGTTGTGAAATTCATCTTTAAATGCAGAGCTTAGGTTATCAAACTTGTTTGCAATTTCTCAAACATACTATTGCAATATTCGGCACTAGAGGTCTTCACAAGCTTAGAAACATTATCATGTAACTTTTTTATATTTGAGGCAAGATCGAGAGCTTCAGACTTGTTTACTATATCACATGTTCTTTTACATTCATCACATAGAAAAAATAGATTTTTGTTTTTTGCAATGAGATTATATTCAACATCAGATAGATTGGCACATGATGCGTGGAAACTTTTATTACATGGACCTTCACACGCTACTAGACTTTGATTGTCACTTCTTTTAAATCTACATTTTGCACACCCAGACATCGTGACGCATAATAAGAAAAGAGCAGATAGTAATAAATATCAAATAAAGTAATATTAAAATCCAAGTTAAAAATTTCGACGAGCTAAAATCTAAATATGAAAATGAATGATAGACAAGTAATACACAGAAAGGATAAGGAAATGCCAGTGCGGTCCTTCACGGCAGGATTAAAACAAACTGGTAGGGGACCACGGAATAGAAAAACAATAGAGAATCGATATATTACTGATTATGAAGAAGAAAGAGATGAAGAAAGCCTATAATAATACTAATCTAGAATAAAAACCTTAGCTAAAATACGATATTAATAAATTTAATTCATGAATTAATTAAATATTTATAATTTTAGTGTATACAGGATAAAAATCTAAATGATAAAAGCTTAAGAACTTCAAATATTAAATAGTATTCATTGTAAAAATTTGGTGAGTTAAAATAAATAGATTAATTAAATAATCATAATACTAGTAATCACTAAAGACTATTAAAATCACAGCCTATGAACTAGAATTAAAAATGTATTTAAATCAATTACCTACAATAGATATAAAAATGGAGACTACTTTGATAAAAGATGAGTATTTAAAACTTACATACTAAATTAAAAAATAGATGAAATAGAATATAATAGTACATGAAAAATAAAGTATTAAATAATATAAAATTTATAAATTAACAGGCGCAGGCCACTGGTAACCGAAACGCATACGCTCAGCTGACAAGATTTGAAATAACTTGTCGATAACTGACTTAACTAAAAAAGCGACAAAATCACAGCCTATGAACTAGAATTAAAATGTATTTTAATCAATTACCTACTATAGATATAAAATGGAGACTACTCTGATAAAAGATTATAAGTATTTAAAACTTACATACTAAATTAAAAAATAGATGAAATAAAATAAATTAGTACATGAAAGTAAAGTATTAAATGATATGATATAAGTTTATAAATTAACACGCGCACGTCACTGGTAACCGAAGCGCATACGCTCAGCTGACGAGATTTGAAATAACTTGTCGACAACTGTATACAACTGACTTAAGTTGACTTAAACTTACTAAAATTAAAATGAAAGCCAAATATTTTAACTGCAAGGCAAATTTAAATTTAACCTCACTGATAATACATATAATTATCGCAGTTTATAAATTTATTTTACTTCAAAATTATCATAATCAATTTTTTTGTTTTGTTTTTTGTATTTATTCCTGTAAACACCGATTTTCTCTAACCAAATATAAATTTGTTGTTGTCAAATTTGCAGCTATTTCCTATATTTCAAAGTCTGAGTTATTATTTTTTGGTTTCTGAAAATACTGTAACTATATATTTATAAGTACAATTAAGTTTAAAGATGCCAAAAAACTTGTGCAATTTTTCTAAATAAAATTTATTTCTTGTGTGTATATATACTTTTTGATGCATTTTTTTGACATTCTGAAGTTTAAATTGTGCTTCGAATGATAATAAATAGGTATATTGAAAAATCAATCTAACTAAAACATTCATATTTTTTATACTTTGCGTTAACAATTACCCTATTATTAAACAGTTAATAATAATATAAAATATTGTTATACTGTTTGGGGTATTTTTGTTGTTGTAAAATTGGTACGTCTAACAAATGCACCCTACTTTAAAAGTTAAATTGATAACGTGAAATATTAAAAAAAAAATATAATTTGTATTATTTTGGAGTATGAAAACCGAATAAACAAAACTAATTTAAAAGGATATTAAAATTTCATAACTCATAAGGTATAGATATATAAATATTTTCATAATACTTTAATTTCATTTTGACAGATTAATGTACTCAACTTCATTCAACAGAGTTTATATATTTCATATTTATATATCCCTAGATTACAATCTGTTATTTTTTTAGTTGCAAATTTTTATTAGAAAGTAAAGCAAAGTATAAAAAATTGTATATTATACTCGTTTTATACGACGTATTGTTCCTTTCGTGTTTTTGGCACTACGTTCGTTGAGCGCCAAAAAACTTGTATAATAATACACTATTATTCAAAAATTTTAATAGTTATTATTTGTTTATTACAGTGTTGAAATTATAACCTCAATCGCTCGCTTTATTTACAAATTTTTGTACCGTCTTGTCCGTAGAAATTCAGAAATTACTACTTTCAAGTAAAACAAAAGGTAAAATATTTGATTTCGATTTATAATATAATAATTTAAGATTTATTATTTGGTTATTAAAACGATTCATTTATTTATTTATAATTCCGTATTAAAAATAAATTTACTTATGAAACCAGCAAAAATTTTGAACAAATTAAACATTTATGTTCTCGTACATAAATAAACAAAGTGAAAGCACGGAACTGTTACGGCTGAGTGGTTGTAGGGCAGAACACTCACCTGCCACGAGGAGCTGCAGCCCGGCGTCCTTCAGCTCGGCCTCCGCCCCCCGAGTCGGCTCCGGCGGCCCCGCACTGCCAGGCCCACGGCGTTCTGCAAAGGAACACGGCGTTGGTTAGTGACACAGCGTGTGGGGCCCAGCCGCTAGGGCGAGGCTGCACCTACCCGCGGGGCAGCGCTCCGGGCCCGCGCCCCACAGGGCCTCCACGGCCTCCGCCCACGTCTTGTCCTGCACGCTGGGGGGCCCCGCACACCTTGGCATCCGATAATCATCTCCGTACATTTTACGTTGCAGCACGCGGTTCATCAACTCGCATATACCGTCCTCGCAATACACGGGGTTGTCGAAGAAATACAATCTTTTTAAGCTGCTGTAGTCATTGATAAAACTCTGATTTATTTTACTAAGATGATTACAATCCAAATCGATTATACTTAATCGAGGAACATTAAAAAAACAATTTTCCTCCAGTACTGAGATTTGATTTCCTTCTAACCAAACTTTTTGTAAATACGTCCAATTTGAAAATAAATGTGATTGTAATATTTTTAGTTTATTACGCCGTAAATCAATTTCAATCACATTTACTGTTTTAGAAAATATTCCGCTTGGCAGCTCCGTTAAAGGGTTATTTATTAACAATATGTGAGTCAGATTTGTATATCCATTGAATTCTCCCCCCTGCAGGGAGTATATGTTTCCCCCTGAAACAAAAGAACCAGCACGTTAGCATACCAGCAGTGGAGGATGTCCATGTAATACACGAGGATGACGCCTACACATCTTCGTGCTCGGTTACATTCTAATGTAGTTTTGTAGCGGAATACAAGTAGTGATAGTTCTATTGCGGCTGTTCTGTGTCTTGGTTGTACTTTCTTACCCAAAATCCAAATTTGCTGCGTGTCAACTGGAAAAGGCGGTATGGAAGTTAAGGCTGTGTTCAGGCAGTTTGCAGTCCGTAAGCCCCCCTCCAGGCCACACCTGCAGGGTTTGCAGGAAGGGCTCCAGGCGGGGGTCGTGCCCAGCGTTAGCAGCGCCAGGCCTAGCGCGGTCTCCAGACACCTCATGGCTCACTATGAACCTAGTTGGGAAGTCC
Source organism: Stenolophus ochropezus (assembly GCA_035578165.1). Classification (NCBI taxonomy): domain Eukaryota; kingdom Metazoa; phylum Arthropoda; class Insecta; order Coleoptera; family Carabidae; genus Stenolophus; species Stenolophus ochropezus. Next base: position 789,580 of record JAQOWZ010000023.1, on the reverse strand, counting down.
GGCTACTTATACGCGCTGCTGCTAGGGCTCCCTGGCTGCGGTTCTCCTGTTTACTTCACTATGCAACCTCAACCTAAACTCCAAAATATTTTTCTCAAAATAATCATTTCTGTTTATTATTCATGTAGCAACTTGGAATGATATGTTGTTTTTCTATGATACGCTAAACATCTCTAAAATATATATTCATGTTATTATAAATGAAGACATGTGATAGGAATTATAATACCTGACTGTTGGAGAACTCTTCGATTTCGGTGTTTCAAGTCTCTTTAAGTGGTTCAAATTATATTTAACTATTTATCACTGCATTACTTATCTGTGCTGTGGTCGCAAAGCACTTGTCATCTGCAAATATACTATAAAATATACATAATTACACAATAATTCAGCACTATTTATCAATATTATTATATACATGGCACTCATAAATTATAATCAGCATAATGATACACTATTATTTATTATTTATTGACGACTGAGGTTAATTCCTCCTTTATCATTATTTCATGGAACTAAATTCCTACAATAAATTTTCTCTTTTTCTCAAGTCGTCATATTTTACCCTCAGTGCCTAAAATATATATCTATTTCTATTTCATTCGAGAAATGTTTATCTTGGTCACTTGACGATTGCTTGAGTAATTAAATAATGACACTCACAAGGCCACCAGATCTCCTGCACTACGCTCTGAAGTCTGTCAAATACCAACATTATTTTTCTAGTTGTCCTTATGTATGTTGTTGAAATTTGTTATGATACGTTTGTATATTTCTTTAATATGTTGATTTATAATACAAATCATTATGAACAAATTGCCCTAAGCATGAATTAAATATAATAATAGAAATGTTTTAAGATTCAATATTTTATTGTAATGAAGAAACATTAATTATTTTTAAAACTAGAAACTACTTCCAGATAATACTATAATACAATACAAAAATTTATTGAAATATTAAATACAAATTTTGTAATAAAATTTTATTCGTAAAAATAAAATGTATGCTAGTAATTCATTTGTCGTCAAATTTAAAAATTATTAATATGTCTTGTAATTATAAACATTTTACCTCCCACCTATTAATATATAGATAAAGAAAATATTATTTTTAGTGAAATTAATAATTAGTATTTGAGGATTACATTTAAATATGATGAACTGATTGGTTTTGACTACAATTGGTTAACTAAAAAAATATATAAATGATAATTTTACTACTTGTAATTATAATAATGTTTAAGAAAGATTTAAAAGTTTTATTGCATAAATAATACATTACCCAATAATTATTTCATTGTTTTTAAAAAGTTACATCGTTTTTTTTCTTTTATAGAAATCATATAAATAGCTTTAACTAATTTGAAATTCACTGCAGTGCATCCAGACCTAGAATTAATAAAATTAACTAATAACTGCAGAATTTTATGCCCTAAAACTTTTATTTGACGCGTTTTTAATATAATCAGGAAAGCAGGGAATTGCGAAAAACTGATTTCTTATGTTAATCTCCTATGTGCAGCTTTACGACAGACACACGATATAAAGTAGATGAAAAATGTATTTGTTCATAAAAGAAAAATGCTGTGCAGTATGTATTTACCTTGGAAATGTTTAAATTGTAATAAACAACTTTTAAACGTCAGTCAGTTTTCTTGAGTAAATAATACGTTCTGGAATAATCTTTTAGTTGCATTTTAAAGAATATGTTATATTGTCACTTATTTTAACAAGTTTTGCCGAATGAATTGTTTTAATTCATTTAACATTTCATCTTAGTATATCTGAGTGACTAACAAAAATGAACAAAAGTTTGCTTAAAATAATTGTTAAAGTGTGCAAATCGTTGGTTTCAACCATTTACTTAACAATTCTAAGTGGTGGTCAACAACCACAGGCGATGCAACCAGATTGTCGGTCATCCGAGGACCTCCAGAGGTACCACTCGTTGAAGGTGATCATCTGCAGCTCTGTCCGAGCATTCTCCTGGTCCGGCAACTCAACGTCCCCAGTCCCACCCTCATCAGCAAGAAGCATCTCCATAAAGTTTTAACCTTACTATTATTCTAAGTAAAATCGAATTTATTGTACAAATTGTTATATAATTAGTGCAGTCAAAATTAGCCAACTAATTAATACATTAAATACTTTTCTTCAAGTATTAATAATAAAACTAGAATGACTCCCCCGCCAAGTGTATCAGGTGTTCTAGCTAATCTGGACACAAGTCTATTAAGAATTGTAGATTTAATTCCGGAATATACAGGTGATTATCCCATTTTGTAAAATCAACAGAGGAAATGTTGACATTACAAATCAAACCAGTTCCGCTGAAATAACCAAATCGCTAACCCTTATTACTATTAAAAAGAAAGTAACTGGAAAAGCTAGCGAATATTTAAGTACCTATCATTCATTCAATCATGGAATGATTTAAAAGAATTTTGAATATCTCTATAACAAGATAAAAGAAACGAATGTACTTTGATGATTGAATTGTGTTAAATACTACAGACCAAATAAACAATATTTGATTTTCTAAAAAGGTACCATGATTCATTTCTAATGTAGGGGAGAAGTGCCATGAATGGGACACTTTTACAAATTATTTCATAAAAAGTTTATTATTGATGCTATACCAAAAATAAAAAGAAATTTGGGTTATATCACTAATTTCCTATAGAAAATTTTATGTGTATAAATTTCACAAGTGTTACAAATTTTTTTATGAAAGATTTAGTTTTTTTGTTTGTTTTTGTCCCATTCAAAACTTACTATGGGATGAATGGGACAATGGATAGTTTTGAATGGGACAATTTAAAATATAAATCTAATACATCAAAAATCAATATTTATTTTCTAAAATCAAAAATAAACAACTTTTATAATGAAAATAATTAATATTACATATAAAAAAAAATAATTTACATAACTTTTCCAAAACTTATTTCGAAACTTTCAAAATCAAAATCAAATTTAATGAACGATTGGCATCTTACGGTACCAGAATTTTTATCTGGATTTGGAAGTTTTGTTTTTATATCCTGTTCTACGACATCGCAAATATTCTCTAGTGGAGGATATATAAAATGGTTCGTATTATTTTTGCGTCTTAGAAATTTCATTTGATAACTGTCATTTTTATTTTTCTCCAAAATTTGTCCAACATAATTTTTTATGTTTTTTTTTGTTGGAAAACTGGCGATTATGAAGTCATTTTTTGAAATGTTTTGTTAATATTTATTTCTTCTCTATATCGGTCTTGTAAAAAATAATTGCATTTTGTAAGTTTTGAATGGGACAGCGTCCCATTCAAAACGTATGATGTGTGTCCCATTGAAGGCTATTGTCCCATAATATTAAGAATGATCCCATAAACCTGGTCTCAACTTAATCTTAAATAACACGACACTATAAACTATTACTTAAATCATCAGCTATACAGGAAAACATAAATTGCCCAATTATCATGAAAGATACCGAAATAATTTACGTAAATGTATAATAACAAAATACTCACTTTTTGACGGATAATATTTCAACGGAATATAATTCACACAGTTTAACTTGACTGATTCTGGGAATAAGAAGAATAGTTTTGTATTACTAAAACCCTCTATTAGAGAGAGGTAGAACTTAAATTTATCTTTACAATTCTGACATATCGATTTTGTCCCATTCAAAACTTGTCCCATTCATGGCCCTTCTCCCCTAAGTTATTAATATGAATCAGAAATGAACTTAAACTTAAAACGTGTTTTTAATGCAGCATGCCTGTCTAGTAAAGGTTTAACATGCGGTTGACACATAAGTACAGGGCATTAAGTTTGGACATAAATTTGTTTTATCCGAAATTGCAAGGAACTTTTTAAATCTCAATTAACTGCAAGAAATTCAACCACTTTAGATGAAATTAATAACTTAATTTCAAACGATTTTCAATATTAAAAAATAAACACAAATCAACAGAAATATAACGGTCCCGTGGTAAAATATCCTCAAAATAAACCAATGCAAACATGATCTTGAATGATGTAATCGTATTAGATTCATCACTTTAAGAGCACATACAAAATTTAAAAACAATATTTAATAAATTGCGTGAGGCAAATCTAACAATACATTTAAATAAATGTGAATTCCTGCGGAAAAACATAGCGCATTTAGGGCATATCAATACAACGAATGGCATTAAGCCAAATCCAGAAAAAATACGACCTGGTCAAAATTATCCACTGTCGATAACCACTAAGCAAATAAAATAATTTTTAGAATTATTAGAGTATTATAAACGATTTATACAAGACTTTGCCCGAATAATAAAACCGTTCACAAATTGTCTAAAGAAAAATAGCAAATAGAGTATGGGTAATGCTTTGAAAAATGTAAATCACTTTTTATTAACAGCCATATTCTTCAATAGCCAAATTTTGATCACGACTTTATTTTAACCACAGACGCGAGTGTTTACGCACTGGGTAGTTTATACAAACGGCCTTCCAATTGCATACGCTTCTCAGACTCTAGACAACTATGAAGAGAATTTTGCCGCGATAGGAAAAGAATTATTATATATAATAGTTTGGGCGAAAATTTGCACGGCAGAAAATTAAAAATTATCACGAATCACAAACCCCTAATTTGATTAGAATCATTAAAGGAACCAAATCCGCTGGAAATTGAAATTAAAAGAATATGATTACTCCATGGAGTATAAACAGGGAAAATAAAATTATGTTGCTGATGCGCTTTCCAAATTAAAACCAGATTTTGAAATCTTTTATAAAAGTGAAGATATTTTTAAAAATATGTTACCATTGGTTCACAAAAGTTTCAAAGGATTTTCACATGACGCAATAATATGTCTTACAGGTAAATAACTTATATAAAACGAAACAGTTGCATGACAGAATCATAACTATTGATTAAAAAATAGCTATTCAAAATTATTATAATCAAATCTTAATTTGTTTAATAACGAAAGATTATTGCAATTCTAATTCATCTTTAGCGAAAATAAAAAATTGTCTAAATAAATTACAAGTGTATCTTATTGAAAATGATAACATGATAAACAAATGGCCAAAAAGAGAAAATTTAATATCAGAAACATTTGAAAATTCTCACATCAAAATTAATATTCACGAAAAATGATAACCAGCCACTCCAAGTAGAACACTCAGATACGGACTCAGTTACAATTCATTCAAAAGATGAACGCCTTATAAATGAACTCTCATATTTAAACTACGGTTATAACTGTTTGATAATAAACAACAAATATTTTTTTTTACCTTAATAAAATTAACTTTAGTAAATCTAATTTAGAATTTATAAAGCCTCAAGTATATTATCATTGTATAATATCTAAAACATTAAAATTAAATTTTAATCCTGTTGTACAAACCTATTTCAAAGCTGGATTTTACAAATTCATACAATGTACAAACTTACTAGTTGATGTCCAAGATAGAGATGAACAATTAATGATAATAAGAAATTACCACGAAAGAAAATCTATTCATGAAGGAATTTCCGAAACATATTCCAAATTGAAATCAACTTACCACTTCCCTAACATGATAAAATTAATTAAATACTTAATAAATAAATGTGAAACTTGCTTAAAAAATAAATATGATAGAAGAACTATCCAAGTTCATAATATTTTGAACCCAACAGCAGATAAACCGCATGCAAAATTAAAGATCAAAATTCAATTACTGTCACGTTTACATTAATTAATATATTCTCTCATTTTAGCTTAAAGTAATAATCGATACAGAAACAGAAATTTATAATAAATTATTGAGAAAATTTTCACTTACTAGAAATATAACATTGCGTTTTATTAGTACCAGTAAACTGAAAGCAAATGAAAATATAAAACGATTACATAGCTCTCTAATTGAAAGTTTTCAAATTTTAAAAAATAAATTAAATGTCAAATCTTTGGCTTTAAAAGAGAAAGTAATCTATAATTAAATTGCATTCAACATTATACATTCTTCAACAAAATATTCACCCTTCCAGATCCATTTGGGACATATAAACAATAACGAAACATTCTCAATTAATGGAGGAATTGTTCAAAGAAGTATAACGAAACATATTAAATAAAAAGAAAACGTAATGTTAGATCATCAAAATGAACGTAGAAATCCCTCAAAGTTTCTATATAATTAACAACATAAAACAAATGGCGAAAAGATAGAAAAGCCAAAATATGAAATACAAACTCTAAATGAAATAATTCTTGAACGCGGAAAAATTATAAGAACTAAAATTATAAAAACTAAAATGGATCAACTAGAGAAACCTCGTATAATTTCAGATATTTTAATATCGAAGGGTCACGGACGAAACACTTCCTTAACGTAACCGAAATTCCGGAATTAACATAATTAACCCAGGTCATGCTTATATTGTAAATAATTATAATTATATTTATGCTAACATATCATTTAACATTTCGTGTTCTAAACCTGAGATTAATCTATAAAAAGACGTCCATTACACACGTGTGTCATAAACTAATTTTTTTTTTGTTTTGTTATTTAAGATATATTAACTTTTAAAATGAATATAATTTGTAAAATTGAATTTCATGGATTTGTTTTGGCACCCGACTTATAGTCTATTATTATTAATTAACTATTAATATCATTTTCTTCTCGCTTTTATTAGATATAAACACCACTGGATTATTACTACAAGTTTTATTTCATTGTAGTATTGTAATATTTTGTGATGTTACATTTAATCTGTTTATTTAATATTTTTTTAATTATGTTTGCCGAGTAAATGTATAGAATGGCGAAGCAGAATGTGAATACCGTACGTGTTGTTGATTCAAAGCCGCATTTAGCAATTTTCTGCTCCTACGCATAAAAAGATAAATCGAGTGACTAGTAGAAACCTTGACAAAGAGAAAACAATTTTTGCTGTTATCATTGACTGTTTCGCTGAATTGATAAGGATAGATGGTATCGTTGGTTCATTATTTACTTTTTTTAATTTACTAACTGCCAATAGAAAATATTTTGTATTATGAGTTTTTGTTATTGACATATTATATACATCAAATGTACTTTGATGGATGCTATTTATAAGGCTATATGGCTTCATAAAAAAGAACTATAAAGCGTATTCGGTGATCTGGGTCACAATTACCTTATTTTGTTTTATTTTAAAGAAACAATTTAATATATTTTATCTTAAAATAGATTATAAGTTAATATATTATTAAATTGTGTTATTTTTATTGTTACCATTTTTTTTTTCATGAAATCAGTATATATAATATATATATATATATATATATATATATATATATATATATATATAGATTGCTACACCTTTAATGGTGGAAAATCTGCGTAAGGTTGTGTACGACTAAACTATAGTGGAAGGAGTGTGGGTGGAAACAATCTCCAAAAGTTTAAAAAAAAAAGATTAACGATACTCAACCTGGACTGGTCAACAAGCCTGCGGAAATTAAAGATGGTAGCTCGGGTTCCAAAGTAAATGATTAGACTCAGTAAATGCATTTTGAGTTGGCACTATATTAATTTATACGAAAAATTACAATATTTTTTTTTTGTAATAACAATATACATTCAAAGTCAAATATATGTATAAACAACTGATAAATCTTTGGTCAGGAAATCCGATCATCTTCTGTTCAAAAAAATATATATCATAAAGATCGATATAAAAGGAAAAAAACTATAGTAAGGCACTAGCCCGTCGGCACTAGTCGAGCATATAGGACGGAAAATTGGGAACCAACGCCAAGGTAGTGTTAATTAAATACAACAAACCGCGTTGACCGTTGGTATACCAGCGTTTCACGTCACTTTTATCGACGCAACCATATCGTAGAACGATAAATGAATAAATAGAATAGCCTGTCCTAGTTGCTGCAACAGGCGCACAACACGCTGGTCAGTACGCCACATAAAATAAAAATGAAAAAAAAAAAAGAAACTAAACTAAAAAAGTGATCTAACAGCCAATACCTTAAAAGATTTGAACATATATAATACCAATAAAATTTTAAAATAACATCCAATATAAGGAAACAAATTTACAATCATATTTAAATATAACGAGTTACTCATAAATACGAAAAAATTATAAAAGATTTAAGCTTACGCCTCTGATAGGAATTACTGTCCTGAACTGGTACCGGAGGGTTGGAACTAGTGGAAACTCGTAACATCGTCCAAGTAGCGGCTGATGGCGATTAGCAGCTACCTGGCTCCCTCAGAAATATCCAGGGCAGAATTTGGGTCAGGTATAACTTCACGATTTAATAAAATAATCGAGGTGATTGGGTCTTGAATCCAATTGAAACCCCAGGTTAAATCCAAACCACTTAGACTTAGGATTATATGATAATAGGGTAAAAGAAAATATCAAAATAAACCTTAAAAAGGTTTTTTCGAAAAGGGAAAAAAATATTTTGGTACGCCACTGACATTATGGTCTTATCAAGTTTTAAATTGGAAATATATTATATTCTAGACTTAAGTTTCTAACAGAATATAAAATCTTCACTAACAAATTACTATTTATAAATTTTATTTAAAACCAAATTCTTATGCAAACCAAAATTTAAACAAATCTATGTAGATACCTGAGTTAGAAGGCGGCTTAAAAGTATCTGAAATGTAACTTTCCAATAATTTTCTTTACAATAAGTGAAAAGTTAGAAATGATCTAAATTATTTAATTAAAAAAATTCCAAAAACCAAAATTTACTTCCACAAAATAGCTTGCATGTTTCACAAGAAGATCACCAACAAGAAAATAGCATACAAAAGAATATACAAGATTTTATAAGAATGTACCCGCTCGTGGCAGCACCTTAATGCCGATATAGTAAATTGGATATTATATTACTTGATTGACTAAAAAGAAATGCGTATTACGAAAGGGGTAATAAATTTATAAAAAGAGTGTAAAAGTGGTGCCACCTATAATATATATATATATATATATATATATATATATATATATATATATATATATATATATATACAGTATATTAAAAAATAGTGTTATCACGTCAAACGCAGTTCTGGATTAACGCCTAAGCTAACGAAACAATTGCTTAGGGATAAATGGGGTACCCCAGCTCCCAAAAATTAATTTTTGAGTTTACTTTAAATTTAAATTTGATTCATGTTTTTTTTTATCAGTTTATTCTCGAAATTAAATTTCTCAGAAAATTATTATTTTCATTTATTATAATTTTAAAGCCGAATCAAATAAATGTGTTTTACATTACTTAAATCATACAAAAACAAAAAAGACCGCGCTCACTTTTATGAGTGCTTTTGCTAAGTGAAATGTAGCCTAATAAGATTATAATGTAAAATCAGGCTTCCTCTAGGCGACTTTATTATTAAAGTCAGTTCGGAGTACAGGCTAAAGCTTTTAAATTGTTTCAGCAAAATATTTTTAGAATGTTTCTATAACTTTTTTATTATTATAGGCACGGAACCATTGCAAGTCATATCGAGTCGATTTGCAGTTATACATATTAGTATATTATGAAATTAGTTTATAATGTACAGTATTATGGCATGAATGAAATTAGCGCATGAACGCAGTGAATGCGATTATTTCATCAATCCTATAACACTGAATTATAAACGAATTTCATATACTATTTATCGTCGACTAACATCACAATTATTTATAATAAATTTAACTTTTAATGGACGTATTTGTCGGAAAACAGTTTTTATTCCAAAGCCGACTGATGTCACCTGATGTGGTTGATAAGTTTGTTTTGTTGTTGTTTATATAAACAATCTGACAGAAACAAAATAACAACACTTTACGGCATTGTGCCATAAATTATATTATTATGCATGATTTTCTTTATAATAATGTTAGCATTACGTTGTTAGTCGACGATAAAATATATTATTTTTACATTTAAATTAAAATCGTGTTATATATTTTTACTTACATAGGTTACAAAACGCAAGCTTCAAAATGATAAGAAATTATTTAAATGGACCACAAAAACATGAAAATTTAACCAAAGAAACAAAGTGAAAAACTTTTAAAAAAGTTATCTAAATTTTCAACCATGTGCTGCATATACAGTATATCCACAGATCGCGTTGCAAAGAGAGAAAATACAAATAAAATTCAGCCACAGGTGCACAAAACCCTACTTACGGCTCTGGAATATAGATCAGTGAATCAGATCTTATTTTTAAAGAACGATAATATGAAAGAAATCAAAACTGAGCTGGAATCTGTTTATGGGAATCAAACTCCATCGATTGTAACCATAAAACGATGGACAGCAGAATTTAAACATGAACACTGTCTTTAGTGAAGAATGCAATGGACGCCCAAAAGATGTGCCACAGCCACAACATTCAAAGCGAAAATAAGTAAGGAGAAAATCTGTTGATTTGATTTATTGTACAGCGTGATTTGTGATCATTAGTAAGCGATAGTCAGGTGACCGGCAGTTTTCGTTAATGAATTCAAAACTATACTTCTAGAAAAAAGAAGTTTGGTAATAATGAACTTGGTTATTTATTTTTGACACACACAAAGCTGTAAATTTAGAATTACAAAATTTTATTTTGTTTATTAATTAATAATACATTTATTATGAAGTTATTATTTCTACGGATTGTGTGCCAACACATACGCATACGAGTATAAAAAATTGTCATAGTAATTTGGACAGGAATGTTAAATAATTCATTAGACATTTTATTCTGACGTGATATTGTCCGTTTAAAGGAAATTTCAAATGTAAGCAATATTAGTGGAACCGGCCATTAGCGGTGCAAGTAAGCGACGTGATATTTACCGATAAAATTTAAAATTAAAATAATTTGATTACAACAAAATACTGTTTCAGTGAACTGTAATTTACATAATAATTTTATTTATTTTTAAAAATACAAATAAATACGAATGTAATTTAAGTTTTTGCGTCAGGTTAATATAGAAATTATCATACCAAAATTAGACATTTTTAATTTGATCAAAATATCTCTTGGAATAGGAAGGAAATCTTCTTGACTGGTGGATGGATGAGAAATAATATAACTTGTGGAATTCAGTCAATATATTTGAAAAAAGCTACTTCTCCTACCGGTTTCAACCCCACGTGGGTCTTCTTCAGGGACTAGAGGATACAATATATTTTACAAATTATACAATTATGGTTAGGTACATGAAAATTTTTAACTTACGTGTAGGTCAACTTATTTAGTTTGTACATTAAAATATGATTTTAACATAGAGAACGGCACGTGGATGTTAAAATCATATTTTAATGTACAAACTAAATAAGTTGACCTACACGTAAGTTAAAAATTTTCATGTAACCATAATTGTATAATTTGTAAAATATATTGTATCCTCTAGTCCCTGAAGAAGACCCACGTGGGGTTGAAACCGGTAGGAGAAGTAGCTTTTTTCAAATATATTGACTGAATTCCACAAGTTTTATTATTTCTCATCTCTTGGAATGACAGTTAAATTAACAGATTTGATTACTTTATTGTCGCAATTAATTTTATATAAATGCAGATAATAGTTTTCTTCTTCTGTGATTGTCTGGTATTTCGACATTTTCTTTAATTTTGCAGACACTTTTAGATATCGAAATCTAACCCCAACATGTGGCTGCATTTTTATTTGTCGATATTTCCCATATGCATGCTAAAGTAAGGTTTTCTGAAATTATCTTAACTTTTTTTTTGTTTATTTTATGTTGAATTTGCTACTTACAACAATTTTAGTAAAGTATTTGAAAGATCACTATCACTTTCCATAATTATGTGTCTTGTTAATTATAAAAACGTCAGGATTGCCATGGTTTCAATAATGAATACGAAAGCGAGCTAGGTTTGTGTTTTACTTTATAATTTTTTTTTATAAATAAATGTGAACAGTAGTTTAGTGATACAATATTATTTAAGGAACATGTATGCAAAACAGAATGAAGAAATTTTATTGAATTCAAATCAGAAAAAAATATAAAATTTACAATATACCTAAAGTAGTACTTATCCAAGAAACATGTACGGAAAATCTTATCTTACCGGAATATGTAGTGATAGCAAATAATCACTTCGCGCTGTGCCTAGTAAACAACAAGTATTAATTTCCAAAATGATATCCAAGTATTTTTAGTTTAAAAATACATATTGGTATAGTTTATATTTCAAACCTTCAAAAACAGTAAATAAGTTAACTGGTAATGAAAATGAAAACAAAATGTTATCGTTGTATTTTCACAATAGAGTAACAGGTAGCCATAGGCGCCAACTCTGGGAGTGCTGCGCAGCTCGAGCACCCCACAGGAGAGTTGATGAGGTGTAGAATCATTTAAAGGCAGAATCCTGTGTTCTGTTATATATTGGTGTTCATTTTAAATGGGTCGGTATTGCTAACTTGAGAACTATAAAAAATATGAAGCTTATTATACTAAAAAACAATTTCTGTATTACAAGACTGTTAAAATGACCAAATCAAAATTTTATTTAATCAATGGTTTGCAATATTTGTGACCAAATTTTCTCATATTGAATGGAACTCCTTATACATTCATATATATAATTAGGGTCTGTATAAAAATAAAAATCCAATATTATGGTATGATATGATAAGTTAATTGTTAAACTAAAAATATAATCACTATATGGACATGATGTACGAAAAACTTTTATCTGAAAATAGCAGTTGCTATGAAAAAATAAAAATTGAACAACAAAATCGACGTTCTTTTCACTCTAATTTTATCTTTAAATAAAAAATATACTCAGAAGAATACAGATTTCGACGTTTGATATTTATTTTTTCTTAGCAACTGCTATTTTCGAACAACTGTATGCAAACTTAATTAATTAATAATCATATTTAATGTTTCCATTTGTATTACTTCTCTATTTACATTTAATTGTATGTCCGAGTTTTAGACTATATAGAATATACTTTTAGGTTTTGAGCACCCGACAGAAATATAAAAAGTCTACGTCACTGCACGTTAATCTCAATACCTCAATATCTTTAAAAATTTACGATATCATTATCTTAAATTTATCAAAATTTCAAAAATAAAATACATCACATCACGGTCAGTATTTCATGAAATATTTAATTTTTACTTATATTCTCTATATAACAATAATTTACTTGTTTCAAATATTGTACTTATTTATAATCTGAAAAAACTTGAACATATAATACATTTTTTTACATATAACTCTTTTTACACACTACCACTTATATCCCAAAACAAGATTTCAAGAACATGAACGCAACTGTAATTCAGACCAGTATATAAATGGGAAACACGCTTTAGTCGAACATAGTAAAACAAAAAACCACTAATTCAACTTCCAAGAAACTAAAAATCTCGCAAAGGAAAAAACCCTCAATAAAAGATTAACATTGGAAATGTTACACATTAATCAAGAAAAAAAATCGTAAATCTTAGAACTGATACAGCCGACTTAAGTAATATATACAAAAATCTAATTAAAATACATAATAAAAGATGATAAAAAAATACAAGACCTTTAAAAATAACAAACATATTTAAATTTAAAAAACAGGGAAAGGAAGTAACTTAAAATTCTCTAACGAATAAAAAAACCTCTCCATTAAAATATTGCTTAAAAATTAACAAATTGTTACATGATATAACTAATATAAACAAGAATATGTGAGTACTTAATTAGCTGTTTACTACCACGTTTTTAAGCATTTTTTATAAATTCTTATTTTTATTTTTACTTTTTGACGGTTGTATAGATTTTTCTTAGAAAACATACATATGTGTTTTACCATATTAATTAATTTATTTATTTATAACAAGACTATATTTATGTGCCGTCTCAGTAAATTATATATAAAATAAATAATTAAGGATATTCATATGTTAATGTACACAATAAAAATCAAAGTGACCTACACGTAAGTGCCATGTAATGTATAATGTCCGATATATTGTAATTTTTTATAAATTATATTATGTAGTCTCTGAGGAAGACTCATGTGAGGTCGAAACCGGTAGAAGACATAGTTTTCCACACAATAAATTTTGACTGATTTCCAAAAATTTTATTCTTCATATTCCATCCACCAGTCAAAAAGGTTCATCCTCATACTTCTTAACGTCTGGTTATTATATAAAAACTCGAGATGTCTCGATCAATCTTTTATACCACGAAACACACCATGCTGACGCGCCGAACCGATTCAGAAATTTAAGTTTTCACATAACGTGCTCAATTTATTAATTGATAAATATCACTCTACTATCAAATATTCTGTCCTCTCCCCCAATTAACAGATTAAAGACTTTGTATCCTGGTCAGGGCACCATTTTTTATGTAACTGTACATATCACCTCTCCCGTACATACAATTATATTTTATCCAAAGATCGTCTAGTGGAAGGTTTAACTTACCCTACGTTGTGTTTATTTAAATAAGTAAACTTTCATCGTCGTAATACAGAGTAGCTGTAAAAATTAGAGAAATTGGGTAGGTATTTGATAAAATAAAAGAATGATATTCACTCCAAAAGACAAATTAAATATCTGATCTTATGCATTTAATTTATTGATAATTGAGAAATTCGTAAAGTGCTGTGGAATATTATGCTCTCCGGCATTCACCTTAAAAACCTCTGTTTTGTCTGAGGGTCATTATTTATATTGTTACAGATGGTCTGAATCGCAAAGACCAGCCCATGAGCTTACGGTTCTACCGGCCCTAAGAGCACACAGTAATCATGAACCGGCCACGGCGACCATACAGTCAAAGCGATCAGAAATAATTGTTGATAGGTGAATTTGAAGCAGACACCCAGCTGAGCTAACGAATCTGTGGTGGTTGAGTAAATTTACAATTGTTAGATAACCTATATTAGATCGGTTATATTTAATAAGACAATATGATCATTGTAACAACTATAATTAACATTTCTTTACCTTTCAGGATACAGTTTGCAAATCAAAGCTTATCTGTGTTCGTAAGTGTTTAAAATGGTATAGCTTGCGATTCTGTACAGAAAAATATCAAATAGATAGCGTGTCCGAAGTAATTTCTGCTGACTTAATTCTAGCAGAGTCATTTTTTTCATTTTCTTTGAACTTTCTAGAACTTTTATTAATTGACTTAATTTTGAATAATTACGAATGCCAATTGGTTAAATTGTTCTTCTTCCTTGGTTTGTATTCGTTTCTTGTAGTTGCCTAAGACGATGCACTTTTAGAATAAAAACAATTAGTTATATTTTTCACATTTGTGTAAGTATCCGAATGAAAAATAGCAGCAGCCAACCATGTGCCCTAACTGGTGAGTTCCTTGACAAATTGTACTCGCAATGGAACTTCCACAAAAAATTTCGGTGAAATTGATCAAAACATTCAGATCATTAAATAATTCTCTGACCTCTGCTACTCAGTTGATACCATGAGCGAGACAGGTGACATGAATTAAATGTATAATAAAATTATTTTTCGTACTCATGCATTGAAATGTGTTGTTTCGCGTTGCCTAAGCAACGCCTGGAACGTCAATTTCCCAGGTCTCCACCAGATAGGTGACCGGGAAATTTTGGAAAAAACACTCCTACTTCTACAGCATTTATTAAAAAACTATATTTATAATAAAATAGTATAATGTTTCAAACATTCTTTTACCTAATAATATTAAAAGAAAATAGGGGATTATTGAACGAAATTTAATGTAGAAAAAGTAAATTTAGTGCATTTGATATACAATGTTGGCAACAACTGCTGTCATGTTGACAGATTGACAGCACTTGTTAGTACTGAAACACATAACCACAAATCATTTTGTGTATACAATAAATAAAAATATTTGTAGAAATAGAAAATTAATTATTGATTTTATGATTTTCGTACGAAAAATATTGTACAAACCTCTTGCGTGAACTGGGTTTCCGGAATCGTTCTATGGCAGCGCTCGCGAGCTCGCGCCGCCAAACACTCCTCCGGAAACCAGTCGTTCCCGCATTTGGTATGTAAATAACTATTATCATACGGTACCGGATCTGGTAAAAACAGGTTACTTAAACTCTCCTTAACAAATTCAGATATAGTAGCATTATCTGTTTTGCCTAGAACTTTAACAGCGACCATATATGATTTTGATGGACAGTCTTCACTTAAAATGACTACAATTAAATTCTCAATAAACCATCCTATGACATTGGTAGTTCAATTGTTAGCAACTAGTTTTTTTAATATTGGAATATGTATCTATAAATTTTCATAATAGCGACTCTAAAGGAATATTCTTAGAATTGCAATATTTTCCTAAAAAATTTCTAAGGATCGGATTATCCAGTCTTCTCACTGGTATATTTATTTTGACCATCTAATAACATAAATCACTGGGAAATGAGTTGTTTGTTTTTTGTTTTGCTAAATTTGCAAGGCAGGTTTGAAGAAATTTTTCTTACATGTGTCGCTGACTTTACATGCTGGTCTACTTGAAATTATTTAGTAATAATAAATTCAAATTACAGGTTATAGAAGTGTTTAATAATAAACTCAATACCTTTTTTCACAAACTGTGCAAAACACAATAACGTTGTCTACTTTGAGGAACTTATATTTTTGAACCCATTATTTCAATTGCTGGGATCTTACACTGCCTTGTAAATTTGACATTTTAAAATTGTATACATGTATCATTAACGTTAGGATAACATAACCAAATAAAATAATGTGTTTTTCAAAAGAGCGGCATGCATTAAGGGAGCCACTGTTCACATGTTCCGCAACATAACATAAGGTGCAGAGATAATTAGTACGAAGTTAAGCGAATGTTGACGAGATGGTCCGAATAGAAATTTTATACTTCATTTCAAATTTAAAAGTCGAAATTATTGTTTGAAAAGCATAAAATATGCACAAATAACAAATATATGCAAAGAAATTTAAAATACGTAAAAATATAGATATATGCAAAATATGCAAAGATTTAAAATCATATATTATTATATTTTTGAATGTAATATGAAAATTTATGAAGAAATTACTAATATGTACATTTTTACAATATATGAAAATGCATATAATCTGCGCTCTACGTACTAGTATTTATTTGGCCGGATATATTGATAATACTGAGCACTTTTTTTTAAGTCTTGCGAACATAGCGCTCTTTGTGGCCTCGGTATAAGGCATTTGTTTTCTTAAAACCTTGCATAAATTCTATATTTTGCAAAATACTTTTGGATTCGCCCAACTTGAAATTGCAAGGTACAAATAATAACTTTGCAGCTCTGGCATTTGTTAGCTTATTTTGTTTTTTGTTATAAATATTTCCAGTATAAGTGATTTGGTGATTAATGGAAATTTAAAATTGTAAATACAGTTAAATCACGGGTATTAATTTCCTAAGTTACCGCGCATAAAATTCAAGCATCGGTTGCGTGCCTCCGCCAAACAAGAATAATGCCATTTATACCACACGGTACGTTCCAATCACAAGTGTGATCTAGATGACTACAAAGTGAGACAACGCTGTGTACGTACGTTGTGTCCGGAGCTCACAGCGGTTATCAGAGCCCCCTCTCCATCCAAAATGATGTTATGCTTTACAGGTAGTTTATAGCACCTAACAATTACAGGTACATTGCAAAATAAATATAAATATACTCAAATAAATTCTGTCATATGATAGATAAATACACATAAATATAGAGACATGCAGAACTACTTCATTTTAAATGAACAATTATCATTGACGATTCTAGTATTACTACCACTGCCTTAAGTTAATTTATTTAGGTATAATTTTTTTTGGTTAATGGGGAAGTTTAGCGTGGTTGAAATTACATGTGAAATATCTTTTAGTCGTAAGTATATAAATAATTATAACTTAAAATGTAATTGAAAGTTAAAATTATGTTGCCAATTATTTATAATTAATAATTTATCTTCAAACCACTCTGACGTCACAGGTGAATTATGCGCTTGCGCAGAAGAGATGTTGAGACCTGACTTTTTGAACGTAGGTTGTATCTTGCGGCATTACACTACACGCTTCTCTGTTGCCATGGGAACTCAGCGCGCGCTGATTAGGAGAGACTATACGATCTCAGCGGGCCACTCTGACGTCGTTTTTGTAAAAAATTTAATTTTTTTGAGAAATCTAGGCATCTTTGGGTGAAATAAAATGTAGAATATCACTTTTGAAGGCAATCTTGATAAAATAAAAAAATTAAAAAAATACGCTAAACTTCCCCATTACTTGTGTGACGTCACCTGCGTGTGCTTCCCTGAGCGGCGGGCGCCCTCGGCCGGCGGGTCGTGCCCGCGGACGGGATTCATTTACCTCTCACCCAATTACAAAAAGACATTAGACAGTAATCGGTTCTCTTTGCGGTTAAACACTACTAAGACAAGCCTACGGTTCGGGGTTTTACACGGCTTCTGCCCCTGCTTTTATACCTCCATTCCTAATTACTCAGACCTTAACTTTAGAAAATTAAGGAGAGATATCAAGTTGTTCTAGAATAACAATAGAGGGTGGTGTACTTGTATATTTTTGCGTTCGCAAAATACAAAATCTGTAAAATAAATATTATAAATAACAATTGTATAGATCGAAAAGAGAAGCAGCTAGAGAAAACTCAGGCAATAGGAGAAAGTGATTCCTAAAAACATTCACATTCTTCATTTTAATGCCTACAAATTAAAATATGAAACATTGTAACATTACACAAATTTTTCAGCACTGAGTTTCAAAGTAATATTGTTCAACATTAGTTTTCTATAATAGTAACAACTGACAAATGGTTTTAGAATAGTCGGTAGTGTTAATTTGTAGTAATTTACGGTCTTTATTCATATTTGAATAAAGTTTAATAATTAAAAAATCACATACTACAATAATCTAAGAGTATTGTTATATTACAAAAAGTCAAGAGTATACCTCTACACGTTAGAACAAAACTTTTATAAAAATAACCACCGCTGGTACAAGACGAGTCGACGGGAAGACGTTCACTCGAAAATATTTTTCAACCTTGGCCTCGAGACAAAGCAACCAATTTGACAGAACTGTACGGCAAGCTGTTCACCTACAGGCGAAGTCAGTCTCAAAATAACAAATAAACACGTTAGAAACTAATAACTAATGAAACTAAGCTTGGAAGAAGATATGATATCTTTAGGCCAAGTATAAAGTAAATAGAAGTGTTCAAAAACAAAAACAATACTAAAAGAAACAACAAACAGAATCAATTTTGAAAGGTAAAGAAGCATTCTGGGTTTTTTAATTATATACTAGCGATATAGCTGAAATATGTTTTAAATGTATGTTAAAATTCTGTTCTAAATAGTTCTAGGCATAAAAATGTATATGTGTTCAAGTTTTTTTAGATTATAAATACAATATTTGAAACAAGTATTGATACCAAAAATCAAATATTTCATGAAATACTGACCGTCAAAATGTGATTTATTTTTGTTTTTTTGATAAATTTATGATAATGATATACGTAAATTTTTGAAGATATTATAGAGCCAGGACGATGAGATTAACGTACAGTGGCGCCGACTTTTTATATTTCTGTCTGGTGCTCAAAACCTAAAAGAATGTTCTATGTAACCTAAAAATCAGAAATGCAATAAAATTTATATAGATTAGTAATATAACTGGAAAAATTTCATATATTAATTAATTTAATTTAAAAATAAAATCCTTATATTAGCAACAAGTTTGTATATAGTTACACGACAGTAGCAGTTGCTATGAAAAAATAAATATCAAATGTCGAAATCTGCATTCATCTGAATAGCTTTTTTAATTTAAAAATAAAATTAGCGTGAAAAGAATGCCGATTTTAAAGTTTGATTTTCAGGTAAAAAAGTTTCATACCTCATGTCTATATAGAGATTGTATTTTATATATATTTTAATAACTTTTTCTCTATAGCAGATGCTAAAGTGCAATTTAATCAACTTAAAATAGTCGAAAAAGTAGCACTTTAACCACAAGGGTAGATAAAGTGACACTTTAACAGCAAGGGTAAATAAAGTAGTTTAACTTATATTTATCTAAAGTACATTTCCATAGCAACTCATACTACTCAAATTTTAAAATTGTTCTCAAATAAATTAAATTTTTCTAATTTCAATTTCTTTAAAATCAGAAAAAAATTATTTTGATACACGACGATAAAATTGAATTATCGACTCGCGAAAAATAATTCACTAGCGATTATATTGCTTGTGAGTTAACAGTTTCCGCTTGTCGATAAAATATTATTTTATCGTCTTGTATAATAAATAACTATAAACATATCATTGGATTTATATTTTTATGTGCATTCCAAATATATAAGAATGTATACAGGCCCGTAGCCAGGAGGGGGCCAGGGGGGGCTCAGACCCCCCTGTAATTTTTAGAGCCCCCCCTAGCAATAACAGTATATAAATGTAAATTAAATTTTAATATTTAATTTTTATTATAAAATTTGCAATCATATAAATAAATGTTAAAAAAAGTATAAAACAATATAAATTAGCTTTTCTTTGTTAGGTGGCAATACATGTATTACTATTTGGCTAGTGTGTATGCGCTTGCGTTACGACCAAAGACTGGTCAGTACCATGTTAGGAAAATTTAAAGTGAGATGTAGACCTTTATTCATAGATGCGCGATCATGCGGTGCCGTATGGAAATATTAAAAATATACGTATTTTTATTACTAATTTCAATTTAAAAATTAAAACATTTAATTAGTTTAGTACTTATATATTTATTTAAATATACAAAAACTATAGAAAATTTAGATGCTCAATCATTCGCAGAATTAACGTTAAATAAATTATTAAAGTCTGGTTTAGATGCTAATAAAATTTTGAGTCAGTGCTACGGCGTGGCGAACACGGAGGCGTACAAGCAATAATTAAAAAAAAAAAAATAGGAATATCCCATATGTTCACTTTGCTAATCATCGGCTTCATTTAGTTGTAATAAAAACAATAGATTCCATTCTACAAATTAAAAAATTTTTTGAACAGTGTTCCATGCTGTATAAATTTTTAAGACGTGGATCTGTACTTAAGTTTTATGAAGGACAGCCTCTAGCACGTTTATTAGAACAACGCTGGTCAGGTCATTTACGTGTAATCAAATTAATATTAAACAATATCAATAAAATAATTGATACCCTGAATACAGTATGCAACTCGCAAAGCTTCACTGGAGATGTTATAGCAGAAAGTTTGGGTTTAAAAGTCATTATGTCGAAAAATATTTTTAAATTTATTTTAACATCCATGAAAACGTTTCTAGAAATTATTGAACCTGCCGATAAAATGTTACAGTCAAGAAAATCGAATTTAAAAGAATGCCACAATGTAATACAAGCTATTATAGAAACTTTTAAACATTATCGTTGTACTGAGGAATATGAAAAAATTCTAAAAGAATCTGAGAAACTGAAAAATGATGAAAGCGTCTCCAGTCCTATAAATAAAAGAATACGAAAAACTCATGTTTTTCAAATGACTATATTGTTACTGAAAATATTAATCTAGAATTTAATAACAACGTAAATCCAAACCTAAATTTAATTTATTTTGAAGTCAGAGATACTATATTAAGTGAACTTCAACGAAGATTTGAAACTAATAGTGAACTATTTTCAGCAATAATAAGTGCTGAAACTGATTTAGACTTGGAAAATATGCACTATTTATCAACTCTTGGCATTCAGTTACCATCTACAGAAGAAATAACTGTTGTCAAGAAAATTATTTCACAACAAAAACAAACAAATAAAGATATATTTGAAATATTATATCAACACAAGGAAGCCTTTCCTACTACCTACAATTTAATTGCTATTTGCCGGACTTTTGGATGTATTACTGCATTGTGTGAATCTTCGTTTTCTACACTTACTAGAGTGAACAGGCCACAGAGACTCTCTATGTGCCACCAAAGAATGGCTAATCTTGCGCTATTAGCATTCGAACAAACGCGTACAAAAGAAATAAATTTAGATTTTTTTTTTGCAAAAATTTAATAGTACGAAAAATAGAAAATTACAGTTGTACTAATCACCTACAATATTTTCTGTGTATTATTATTTATAAACCGGATTTTTTTATATTAATTATATTGAAATAAAAAAATGTTAATTTACTTGCTCTTTCATTTACCCCCTAATTATTTTCTGGCCCCCCCTGGAAATTAAAGCTGGCTACGGCCCTGAATGTATACTGAGTTTTGATATGGACATTTTACCAGTCTTGTAATACAGAAATTGTTTCCCAGTATAATTAACTTAATCTCTTACAGTTCTCAAGATAGCAATAGCGGCCTATTTAAAATGAACAGCTGTATATAAGAGAACACAGGATTCTGACTTTAAATGATTCTTGAACTGGAAAACAACAAATATCAAATATAACAAAACTTTTAGTTTTTTGAAGTAAATTTAATATATTTTAAAACAGAAACTAATTATATCGTGTAATCCTGTCAGGTGCTCCGAACCTCACCAATTCTCCTGTGGGGTGCTTGTGCCACGCTGCACCCCCAGAGTCGGCGCCTATGGCTACATGTTACTCTATTGTGAAAACACTCTGCTAACATTTTGATTTTATTTTCATTATCAGTTAGCTTATTTACTGTTCTTGAAGATTTAAATTTTATAATATATCAATATGAAATTTTGAACGGAGAAGACTTGGACATAACTTTGGAAATTTGATACTTGTATATAAACACAGGTATACATATTCCAGACATTTTAATCTAAATTCAAAATAAACTAATCCTACTTATTTCATTTATAAAACAACACTGATAAGGAAATTGCTTTAAATAATAACCATTGTAACTATATGCCCAATGAAATTAATAACTTCAGAGAAAAACTTTTAAATATTCTAGAAAACCAACGACTTAGAAAAATAATTGTTACCATATAAAAATTAAGTCCGAACTTGTGAATCCATTTCCTATAACATTTAACCCTGCTTCCAAGTTCCAACGAATAGTGAATCGTCTTACACGTTAAATTTTTTTTTACGAGAAGTCTACTCTTTGTTGAGGTTACTATCTTCGATCGCCCTTGGATTTTTCTCGATTGTCTACATCTCTCTAAAATATAATTTTTCTTGAAAGAACGGCTTTCTTATTCCCTAAATTTCCATTTATAATTCCTCATTGCTTATTGTTCCGATTATTATATGTTTATTTTATTTTTATTTTTAAAATTCTATTCAAGAGTATTATTATATTTGGCTACAGTGCTGTGTAGTCAATATAGTACAAGTGTTTGTTTTTATTTAGTAATAGCGTCTTTTTTCAAAATTTTAAGTAATTTGTACCAGAAATTTGGTTGTCAATTGGAAATAAATTTACATAGTTATAAACGTTATAATTATTTAGATTTTCTACAATTTTTTGTTATCGCTGTTTACTAGGCACAGCGTGAAGTGATTATTTGCTATCACTACACATTCCGGTAAGATAATATTTTCCGTACATGTTTCTTGGATACGTGTCTACTTCAGGTTTATTGTAAATTTTATATTTTTTTCTGATTTGAATTTAATCAAATTTCTTTATTGTTTTGCATACGTGTTCCTTAAATAATATTGTATCGCTAAACTAATGTTACCTAATCATTTATTTGTGCCATATATATAATAATATTGGCCAAGAGAGCTTAATTAATATGTAGTTAATACTGTATGTGTCATAAGGACAGATATAGGCATATAACATCTAATGCACGAGCGAACGTATTAAGCGAAGGCAGCAAAAGCCGAGGAATATATGCTGTTAGATTCCCGTTTTATAAAGTAAAACAAAACCTAGGTCGCTATCGTATTCACTATTGAAACCATAGCAACAGGTACCAAAATACCTAATAAATTATTTAGAATTCTGACGGTTTTTATAATTAACACGACACATAATTATGGAAAGTGATAGTGATCTTTTAAGTACTCCACTGATATTTTTATAAGTAACAAATTCAGCACATAATAATTTATTACCTGACAAATTAATGTCAAGGTACGAGAAATATTACAACATATTCTTCAAATGAAAAAAAAGAAAATAAAGATAATTTCAGAAAACGTTATTTTGACATAAATATCGTAAATATCGAAAAATAGAAATGCAGCCACACGTTGGAGTGAGATTTCTATATCTAAAGGTGCCACAAAAGTAAAAAAAATGTCGAAATCCCAGACAATCACAGAAGAAGAAAATAATATTCTGTATTTATATAAAATTAATTGCGACAATATAGTACCCAAATCTATTAATATTACTGTCATTCCAAAAGATATTTTGAGTTATAACCTCGAATTAAGAATGTCTTATTTTGGTATGATAATTTCAATATTAACCTAATGCGAAAATTTATATAAAATTCATATTTATTTGTATTTTTAAAAATAATTAAAATTGTAATGTAAATTAGAGTTCACTTAAACATTATTTTGTTGTAATCAAATTATTTTAATTTAAAATTTTAACAGTAGATATCACGTCACATACATGCACCGCTAAGGCCGGTTCCACTAATATTATTTAAATTTTAAATTTCCCTTAATCGGACATCACATCGGAATAAAATATCTAATGAATTATTTGACATTCCTGTCAAAATTTCTATTTTAATTTGAATTATAATAAATTCAGTCCTAACCCTTCCTAAACCGCAACAAACCCTAAATGAGAATTTCTCATACAAAATTCTGAAACTCGCGTGAGGTAGTACGTAAGAATAATACAAACGTAAATAAATGTAACCAAATGACATAACATTTAAAAAATAATTCAAAGATTTTTTATTTGGCGAATAGAATAAGAATAAAGAAAATCAAAAGGAGCTTATCTGCATGGGTTTAGAGAGTCGATGACGTCGGAAAGACTTAGTGTGCGGTAGTGACGTATGTGTGACGAGTTTCAAAATGGCGTCGAACATTTTTCGCTTGAAACACGGGGTTCCGATCATCCAATTCTCCCCAAAAATCCTCCACCAGGATGTGTATTTACAATAATAAGGGCCCAACAACCCAATCCAACAATTGGCATCCAATAAATTGGAACTAAATGGTAATAAAATAGAATACGTATAATAATTCTGATAGTGATAGTAGTAGCTGCCTAAAATGAGATTTCAATAAGTTGCTTTCACTGATTGTAAGTTGACAATGATTAAAGTATTAATACCAAAATACTTTTACTTCTACAACTGGGCTAATCATGAATAAAAAGTATGTACCTGAGATAGTGGGCGGCTAAACTGAACTCAATGATAAATAGAAACTAACACTGAGATGTGACTACATCGGCGATCAAGGAACAGAATGATTCGCTTCGATTAATTTGCCTCTTGAGAACAGTCGACCAGCAGTGCATAAGAGTTTCATTTATTGCTCCCAAAAAAGATAATAAGGACATGAAATGATTTAATTTGAAATAAAATTCGAATTGAAAAAATAGACCGCGGCAGACTAATGCCCAGTGTCATTGGCAAAGCTTAAATTTTAAGCAACAAACAAAACAATAATGATAGAAATTTGACAGCGATATTGAATAGTTCATTTGACTTTTTATTTTGATGTGACATTGTCTATTTAAGGGAAACTTAAAATTTTAGTCATATTTCTGCAACTGGCCGTATATATTTAAACCGGATTTCGTCTTGGGTGTAAATATCGTACGATAATTTAAATATTGTTAATGAGATACATGATCTTCTTGACATCATCATCATCAATATCAATTAAAGAAATTAGTGAACAAGATATTATACAATCCATTAAAAAATGACTCAACAAAATGACAGCAGGCGTAGACCAAGTTTTAAGCTTTTCAATGTATTTGTTAAGCTTCTATTTATTATTTATAACAGTATGCTTCGTTATTCCTTCTATCCAGATTTATGTAAAACATCACGTGTAAATCCAATAAATAAATCTGACGATAGAATAGAGATCAAATATCAATAATTATAGATCCATAAGTATATTATGTATCGAAGTCATTCTCAAAATAACAAATAAACACATTAGAAACTAATAACTAATAAAACTAAGCTTGGAAGGAAGTATAAAGTCAATAGAATTTTAAAAAACAAAAGCAATACTAAAAGAAACAACAAACAGCATTAATTTTGGACAGGTAAACAAGCATTTTGGTTTTTTAAATAATTTATTTTAAATGCTTATATATTAGCGATGTAGCTGAAATATGTTTTAAATGTATATTAAAATTCTATATAATGGGTAAAAATTTGAAAATTTTTCTACACATAGATTTGTATGAGAACAATAAATGTAACACATTATTTTTATTTAATAAGTGGTAATGTATAAAAAGAGTTATATGTAAAAAAAATGTATTATGCGTTCAAGTAAGATATTGTTATATAGCGAATATAACTAAAAATTAAATATTTCATGACATATTGACTGTCAAAATGTAATGTATTTTATTTTTGAAATTTTAATAAATTTAAGATAATGATATATGTAAATTTTTGAAAATATTGTACAGCCAGGCCGATTAAATTTATTAAGTTATTACGTGCAGTGGCGTCGACTTTTTATATTTCTGTCGCGTGCTCAAAACCTAAAAGTATATTCTATATAGTCTAATACTCAGACATACAATTAAATGTAAATGAAGCAATAATACATATGGAAAAATTAAATATATTTACTAATTTTTAATTAAAAAATAAATACCCTGTATTAGCAATAAGATTTTTTACAGTTGCACGAAAATATCAAACGTCGAAATTTGCATTCTTCTGACTCGATTTCTTAGTTTAAAGATAAAATTAAAGTGAAAAGAACGCCAATTTTGACGTTTGATTTTTGGCCATAAAGAGATTGTATTTTTAGTTTAATAATTAACTTAAAATATATCATTGGATTTTTATTTTTATGCAGATTCCAAATATATAAGAATGTATTGCGCGTTCCATTTCAAATTAAAAAATTGGGTCCCAAATATGGCGAACCATTCGTTGAAATAAAATTTTGATTTGAATTTAACAGGCTTGTAATACAGAAATTCTTTGTTAGTATAATTAACTTCATATCTCTCATAGATCTCAAGATAGCAATGGCAGCCCATTTAAAATGAACATCTGTACATAAGAGAACACAGAATTCTGCCTTTAAATGATCCTGTACCTCACCAACTCTCCTGTGGGGTGCTCGAGCCCCGCAGCACCCCCAGAGTCGGCGCCTATGGCTACGGGTTACTCTATTGTGAAAATACAGCGATAACATTTTGTTTTTATTTTCATTATCAGTTAACTTATTTACTGTTTTTTAAGGTTTAAAATCTAAACTATATTAATATAAGTTTTTAAACGAAATGGACTTTTGGAAATTAATACTCGAATATAAACAGTTCCAGATAGTTTAATCCAAATTCAAAATAAACTAATCCTACTTATTTCATTTATAAAACAACACTGATAAGGAGATTGCTTTAAATAATAACCATTGCAACAATATGTCCAATGAATTGAATAATTTCAAAGTACAACGTTTAAACAATCTAGAATACCAACGACTTGTAAAAATAATACAATAATTAATATTTATTTATTTATTTATTTATATATATATATATATATATATATATATATATATATATATATATATATAAATTTAAAATATATCTGAATACGAGTTCTAACAAGCATATGTTTGGATGCTGTCAATTATTATTATTACTGAGAAATAATATTAAACAAAAAATTTAAAAAATTACTGATAACTAAATGTTCGTACTTTTTTTTTGGTTCGTCTTTAGCTTTGCAAAATTTAATTTTAGAAATAAAATTAAAGAGGTGCGTAAAGTTAGCAGAATGAAATAAAGCACTAACGAAACAATTTATATACAAAGTTAGTGCCTCGTTAGTGCTCTTTGGTGCTTCTTCAATTTCTTTAGCAGGAGTCACCATGCCGCTACAAAAAGCATTCGACTTTTTTCATGCCAAGTTCACACTAGCAGGAACTTTGAAAGATAAATTAATGAACTTGGTGTCAAAAGTTAGTGCTTCGATAGTGCTTTTTAGTGCTTCTATTAAAAAAAATCACAAGTTACACTACGTTCCGCAAAAATGATGTCTATTTAAAAGGACATGATTTTTATAATTGGCAATGCTCATTGATGTACAATAAAGCTTATTTACTTGAAGAATGTTTGAAAACTATTAATTATTTCTGAAAGTATTTATACGAAAATTAGTAACTAAGTTAGAAATTGAAAGAAACGCGCTTTAAAAATTTACTAATACTCATGGGCGTAGAATAGATGAACCAGTCACTGGATATTAATAAACCAAACAAGAAATGTAAGGCTAAACCTTGCTCAACTAAACCTCAATATTATGCCACTTGTTTAAATGACAGCCAATAATTAATATAAACAATAGCATAATTTTTAATTTAGATATCAATATACATCTTGGATATTTCACGGTTTTACAAATCTATTGTCGACAGTTTCATGTCTAAGGATATTATTAGTTTATTGAAGTGTATTATTATATTTGGTTATAGTAATTCGTAGTCAATATAGTACAAGTGTTTGTTTTTATTTAGTAATAGTTTTTTTTTTAATTTTAAGTAATTGGTACCAGATATTTAAAAGTGAATTGTTATTAAATATGCATAGTTATAAATGTTATAATTATTTGGATTTTTTGTTATCGTTGTTGTTTACTATGGAACAGCGCGAAGTGGTTATTTGATATCGTTACACATTCCGGTTGGATAAGATTTTCCGTGCATGTTTTTTTGGATAAGTACAGGTACAGATTTCTTGTAAATTTTATATTTTTTTCTAATTTTAATTCAATTAAAATTTTTTATTTTCTTTTGCAAACAAGTTCCATAAATAATATTGTATTACTAAACTAATGTTAATCAGATATGTGTGCCATGTATATAATAATATTGCTCAACAGAGTTCAATTAATATGTAGTTAATAGTATTTTGCGTCATAAGTAAAGATATGGGCATATTACATCTCAATGATTTATGATGCACGAAAGAACGTACAGAACAAGGGCAACAAAAACCGGGGATGTAAAATGCCGTTAGATTCTCGCAGGATGCAAAATACCTAATAAATAATTTAGAAATCTGACGTTTTTATAATTAACATAAAACATAATTATGAAAAGTGATTGTAATTTTTGAAATACTTTGTTGGAATTATTATAATGGGTCAAAACAATTGCCACAATGCCACACCACCATTCTGCAATGAAATCCTACAACTACCTTAAAAATAATTCCGTTTCTATGAATTTTCAAATTATTTAATTTTATTCCATACTTCATATACTTATAAATATTCAAAATATGATTTCATGCAAGTAATAATACGTTATTTTGCCTTAGACATATATTTTATTATTATTTATGTTGAGTTCCTATGACTTCAGTTTGTTAGAAAAGCAGCGCGCGGTGGGCGGCATCCCGCTCAAGGTTAGAAGTGTAGTATTTCCTTACAATTACTGTTACTCGAAAACTGTTCGTACTAAAATGTGAAATAAGTACTATTAAAATGGTAATAAATGGAGCTAAAACTTTTCCCAATATAATTTTTTGATTTTACTTTTGAAGATATTAGTTAAAAAATGTGAAAAACTTGGAAAAAGACACAATTTTAGCGGCTAGTCAAACGGAGATATGAGCAGATTTCTTAAGGCTAGGCCCAAAGGACCTGTGTTAAATCAAAAAAGAAAATATGTCCTTGTTTAGGCCACGTATAAAGTAAATAGAATTTCAGAAACAAAAACAACACTAAAAGAAACAGCAAAGTGCTGCAGCTATTTTTATTTAATAAGTGGTAGTGTGTAGAAAGAGTTATATATTAAAAAAATTGTATTATGTGTTCAAGTAAGATATTGTTATATATCGAATATAACTAAAATTAAATATTTCATGAAATATTGACCGTCAAAATGTTATTTTTGAAATTTTGATAAATTTAAGATAATGATATCGTAATTTTTTAAAGATATTGAAGTATTGAGATTAAAGTGCAGTGGCGTCGACTTTCTATATTTCTGTCGGGTGCTCAAATCCTAAAAGTATATTTATATGGTCTAAAACTCAGACATACAATTAAATGTAAATAGAGAAGTAATACAAATGGAAAGAATAAATATGATTATTAATTAATTAAGTTTGTATACAGTTGCACGTAAATAACAGATGCTAAGAAAAAATAAATATTAAACATCGAAATCTGCATTCTTCTGACTAGATTTTTTAATTTAAAGATAAAATTAGAGTGAAAAGAACGTCGATGGATTTTGTTGTTCAATATATATTTTTTCATAGCAACTGCTATTTTCGGGTAAAAGTTTTTCGTACTTCATGTCCAAACAGAGATTATATTTTTAGTTTAACAATAAACTTATCACATCATAACATATCATTGGATTTTTATTTTTATACAGAATCTAAATATATAAGAATGTATAGGGATTTCCATTTAATATGAGATAATTGGGTCACAACTATTGCGAACCATTGGTTGAAATAAAATTTTGATTTGGTCATTTTAACAGTCTTGTAATACATAAATTGTTTGCTAGTATAATAAACTTCATATTTCTTATAGTTCTCAAGATAGCAATAGCGGCCCATTTAAAATGAACACCTATATATAACAGAACACAGGATTCTGCCTTTAAATGATTCTTGAACTGGAGAAAAAACAAATACCAAATGAAATAAAACTTTTGGTTTCTTGAAGGAATTTTATAATATTTCAAACACTGATAAAGAAATTGCTTTAAACAATAACCATTGCAACAATATGCCCAATGAACTTCAAAACAGAACGTTTAAGCAATCTAGAAAACCAACGACTTGTAAAAATAATACATGAAATCGCAACTTATTTTCTAAGGAAATTGATACTTGACCTTCACGGGAAGAATTAAACTCGCTATAAAAACAAGCGATGAAATGAAATTTTAGCAGAAAGCAATCTGCTCTGACCGCAATGAGATCTAAATTGTTTAAATTCTTTTGTAATATTTTGTTTATTTTTGCAATTAAATTGTGAATTCTGTGTAAAATAAATATAAATTTAGTAAGTTATGAGTTCGTTTTTTCTCGCGTTGTTTATGTGTTGTGTCGTCTAAATTATCATCACATCATCTTAAACGTAAGTAATGAACATCGTTTTACTCATACATCCTCCCGTGTTACTTATAACTACAGTGCGGAATTATAAGCATTTATTTTAAAAATCTAGGCACATGTCTGAATACTAGCCCTAACAACTATTTGTTTGGACGCTCAGTGATTTATTCTAAATAGTTGCTTATATTTATAATGTCATCTTTACTGTCAATAGTTGTCACATACACCTAGAAATAGGTCTATAATGAAGCTATTTGAGAAGAAAAATAATATTTAAACTGGCATATTTAAATTGAAAACTAAATTTTAACAAAACAACAAATTTACTGACAACTAAATATTCGAACGCCACGTTTTTTGCTTCATCTTTAGATTTGCGAAATTTAATTTTAGAAATGAAGTTAAAGTATAAATGACTATATGTTACCATATAGAAATTAAATCCGGACTGGTGAATCTATTTCCTGCAAGCTACAGCATTTAACCCTACTTCAATTTTCCAACGAATAATGGATCGTCTTCCACTTATTTTTTTTATTTATATTAATATTAATTTTTTTCCGTTGTCCACATCTGTCTAATATACATGGTATACTTAAGCTACATTAAGATTTTCGACAATATTTATTATTGATAACAATTCACAAAATTTTTAACTGTTGCTCCACTATAAGAAAAAATTATTTGCAAAAATCACCATCAAATGATTAATTATGTAACAAATAACTATGACAGTTTCTTTACATGTCTATTAATTTGGTTATTTCACAGAAAATTTAATTTAAATACTTGTCGTTCGAACTTTAGTTGTCAGTAAATTGTTTTTTAGATTTCGTTTATAAGTTAATTATGTCAGTAAATATATTATTTCTCCTGTAAAATAGTTTCAGAATGCAGTATTTCGTACATAAATTTTATTTGTATGTTCCAAAGAAAAATTAATTATCAATGAATTATTATTCGATTATCTCACTTGATGTTCAAAGAATCATTTATTTTAAAATTATTCAAATAATCTTTATTCTTCCTTAAAACACAAAAAAAAAACTTTTTCTTGATTATATATCTAACTTGTCCTCTAATATTGTTTTTTGAAAATCTATTTTTCTTTTTCTATGAGGTGGATGACAAAGACATAATTTGATTGGAGATAAGCTAAATTATGTCTACATTATTACTTTTTAAAATATAGTGACATTCTTTAATTTATATCGCAACAGTTTGAGGTATTATTTCTGAAATTACTTACGTGAAAATGTGGCATTTGATATTTAAATTGTGCGTTTAAAGGGACATGATTTTTATAATTGGCAATGGTCATTGATGTAGAAAAAAGCTGATTCACTTGAAGAATATTTAAAAATTATTAATAACTTCTGAAACAATTTATACGAAAATTAGTAATTAAGTTAGAAATTGCAAGAAACATGCTTTAGAATTTGCTAAAACTCATGGGCGTAGAATAGATGAACCACTCGCTGGATATTATTGAACCAAACACAAAATAAAAGGCTAAACCTTGCTCAAATCAAACTCAATATTACGCCACCTGTTAATATGCCAGCCAACAATAAATGTAAACAATAGCATAATATTTAGACACCTCTATACAGCTTAGTTATTTCACGTTTTCACAAATCTTTTGATGACCGTTTCGTCTCTAAGGATATCATCAGACTGTATATAATTTTAAATTCACCTTTTTACATTTAATTGTACAAACTAAGTAGTTGTGAATGTGTTGCATTTATCTTGTCATTAAGTCATTGAAAATATTTTTCTTTGAATGAACGGGTTTCTTATTCCCTAAATTTATATTCATAATTCTTCTCCGTTTATTTCTCCGATTATTATATGTTTATTTTCATAATGAATTTTTTATGTTTTCATTCTGAAATTTCTACAGATTTGACCTATTATACCGTTAGTATAATTAATAAAATACTAATTGTAATTTAGATTGATCATAGTATATCGATCTGGTCAAGACGTGCAGAAAAGTACCCCTTTTCAATTTTCAAAATTCTTTAATAAATGTTTAACATTTTATAACAATTTTTACTTCGTTACACTCTATTCAATTCAAATTTTAATTCAAAAATAGCGTTTTTTTTTAAATTTTAAGTAATTCGTACTAGAAATTTGGATGTCAATTGGAATTAAATTTACATAGTTATAAACGTTATAATTATTTGGATTTTCTACAATTGTTTTTATCGGTGTTGTTTACTAGGCACAGCGCGAAGTGATTATTTGCTATCACTACACATTCCGGTAAGATAAGATTTCCCTACATGTTTCTTGGATATGTACTACTTCAGGTTTATTGTAAATTTTATATATTTTTTTCTGATTTAAATTCAATCAAATTTCTTTATTCTGTTTTGCATACAAGTTCCTTAAATAATATTGTATCACTAAACTACTATTAAAATTTATGTATAAAAAAAATAATTTTATAAAGTAAAACACAAACCTAGCTCTCTTTCGTATTCACTATTGAGACCATGGCAACAGGTAACAAATTAAATAATAAATAATTTAGAATTCTCACGTTTTTATAATTAAAACGACTCATAATTATGGAAAGTGATAGTGGTCTTTCAAATAC
Organism: Stenolophus ochropezus; assembly: GCA_035578165.1. Lineage (NCBI taxonomy): Eukaryota > Metazoa > Arthropoda > Insecta > Coleoptera > Carabidae > Stenolophus > Stenolophus ochropezus. Next base: position 755,747 of record JAQOWZ010000023.1, on the reverse strand, counting down.
TTTACTGAAATTGTTGTAAGTAGCAAATTCAGCATATAATAATTTATTACCTTGCAAATTAATGTCAAGTTACAAGAAGTATTACGACATATTCTTCAAATGAAAGAAACAAAAGAAAGTTAAGATAATTTCAAAAAACCTTATTTTGGCATACATATGAGAAATATCGAAAAATGCAGCCACACGTTGGAGTTAGTGTCTGCAAAATTAAAGAAAATGTCAAAATCTCCGACAATCACAGAAGCAGAAAATAATATTCTGTATTTCTATAAAATTAATTGCGACAATAAAGTACTCAAATCTGTTAATGTAACTGTCATTCTAAAAAATATTTTGAGTTACAACCTCAAATTAAAAACATCTAATTTTGATATGATAATTTCTATATTAAACTTTTAAACTGACGAGAAAACTTAATCTACATTCGTAATTATATGTATTTTAAAAATATTAAAAATTATTTTGTAAATTAGAGTTCATTTAAACAGTATTTTGTTGTAATCAAATTATTTCTATTTTAAATTTTATCGGTAAATGTCAAGTCGCATACTTGCACAGCTAATGGCCCGTTCCACTAATATTACTTACATTACATTTGAAGTTTTCCTTAAACGGACAATATCACGTCAGAATAAAATGTCTAATGAATTAATTAACATTCCTGTCTAAATTACTATAACAATTTTTTTTGTTTAAATGTCTCTTAAAATTGAAGTCTTGTTGGTGCAACTGGGCAATAAACCCACAGCAGTATATCATCCCGCTTTTGATATTTACACGTCATTGTTGACGTTAAATGATGTACAAAATTTGTCACTTATATACCATGGATACGGAAACTATATTTTATAATATATTTGCAGATGACAGATGCAGATTATTAAATGAAAGTCTTTCAGTTAAATGGGAATTGAACCACACATACAGGATGGCCCAGTGAAAATTATCAGCGCAATTTTTGGCCACTTAACATTAATTTTGCAAAAAACACTCAAACACGTCAATTTTAATATAAAGGGGGACACCTAAATGGATTAGTACCAATGGCATAACTTCAACCCTAAAATGGGTGTGGACTGCACCTCAAAAATTTTAAATGAAAAAGGGTGTCAAACATGACCCAGTTCGAAAGGCCTTTCAATTCTGTTTTCAACAATTTTTTTATTTTTCAAATCTGACCATTAGTTCCAGAGAAATATCGTTTAAAACAAATTTTATCAGGTGTTCAAAATTGCCATCAAGTAGGCTAAAACAAATGACAGAAACTAAATAAACAATTCTTTCGACAAGTTGTTTGTAATAAACAAGTAATTTGTAAGTTGGATTCTTTTGTGGGGTTATTTGAAGTATAAAGTTTATGCCACGCTACCCGAATTTTTAGAAGATTTACGGCAACGTACCGTATCTCCAAAATTTTGAGCAAAATCTTTATTATTGTATGGAAGTTAGAAATTGTCATTTTGAACACCTAATAAACTAAAACTTGAGTTTCTGTCATTTGTTTAAGCCTACTTGATTGCAGTTTTGCACACCTGATAAAATTTGTTTTAAACCATATTTCTCTGGAACTAATTATCGGATTTGAAAAATAAAAAAACTGTTAAAAAGAGAATTGAAAGGCCTTTCGATCTGGGTCATGTTTGACACCCTTTTCCATTTAAAATTTTTGAGGTGCAGTTCACACCCATTTTAGGGTTGAAGTTATACCATTGGTACTAATTCATTCAGGTGTCCCCCTTTATATTAAAATTGACGTGTTCGAGCGTTTTTTGCAAAATTAATGTTAAGTGGCCATAAATTGCGCTGATAATTTTCACTGGGCCACCCTGTATAATGAATGTCTCTATATACTCGTATACGTACATCATGTGTTGGTAAACGGTCCGTAGAAATAATAACTTCATAATAAATGTATTAATAATTAATAAACAAAATAAAATTATGTAATTTTAAATTTACAGCTTTATGTGTCAAAAATAAATAACCAAGTTCATCAATATTAAACTTTTTTTTTCCTAGAAGTAAGTTTTGAAATCATTAAAGAAAACTGCCGATCACCTGACTATCGCTTGCTAATGATCACAGATCACCCTGTACAATTAATCAAATCAATAGATTGTCGCCTTACTTAGTTTCGCTTTGAATGTTGTGGCTGTGGTACATCTTTTGGGCGTCCATTGCATTCTTCATGAAAGACAGTGGCCATGTTTAAAGTCTGCTGTCCATCGTTTTATGGTTACAATCGATGGAGATTGATCCCCATAAATAGATTTCAGCACAGTTTTGATTTCTTTCATATTATCGTTCTCTAAATATAAGAACTGATTCACTGATTTATATTTCAGAGCCGTTAGTAGAGTTTTGTGCACCTGTGGATAAATTTTTGTTTATGTTTTCTCTCTTTGCAACGCGATCTGTGGATATGGTTGGAAATTTAGATTATTTTTTAAAAGTTTTTCACTTTGTTTCTTTTTTTCTTTGGTGAATTTTTATGTTTTTGTGGCCCATTAAAATAATTTCTTATCATTTTGAAGCTTGCGTCTTTGTAACTTATGTAAGTAAAAAATATATAAAACGATTTCAATTTAAATTTAAAAATAATATATTATATGTGTAACAACAAATCGACTCGATATGACTTATTTCGTGTCTATAATAGTAAAAAAAATTGTAAAAATATTTTGCTGAAATAATTTAAAAGCTTTAGCCTGTATCCGAGCTCACTTTAATAATTAAATTTGAGGAAGCCTGATTTTACATTATAATCTTATTAGGCTAAACTTTACTTAGCAAATGCATTCGTAAAGTAAGCTCGGAATATAGGTCTTTTTTGTTTTTGTATGATTTAGGTCATGTAAAACATATTACTTTGAGTCGACTTTAAAATTATGACAAAAAATATCTTATACAATTCAAAATGAATAATTTTAATAAATGAAAATAATAATTTTATCTTTTAATATAATACATTTTTCAATAATTTGCTGAGAAATTTAATTTTGACAATAAACAGATTAAAAATATGAATCAAATATAAATTTAAAGTAAATTGAAAAATTAATTTTTGGGAGCTGGGGCACCTCATTTGCCCCTAAGCAATTGCTTTGTTAGCTTAGGCGTTAATCCAGAACAGCGTTTGACTTGATAATACTACTTTTGCAAATAACTGTATATATATATATATATATATATATATATATATATATATATATATATATATTATAGTTGGCACCACTTTTACAACCTTTTTATAAATTTATTACTCCTTTCGTAATATGTTACGCATTTCTTTTTAGTCAATCAAGTAATAAAATCTCCAATTTGCTATATCGGCATTAAGGTGCTGCCACGAGCGAGTACATTCGTATAAAATCTTGTAAATTCTTTTGTACGCTTCTTTCTTGTTGGTGATCTCCTCGTGAAACATGCAAGCTATTTTGTAGAAGTAAATTTTGGTTATTGTAATTTTTGAATAAAATATTTTGGATCATTGCTAACGTTTCACTTATTGTAAAGAAAATGATTGGAAAGTCACATTTTAACTACTTTTAAGCCGCCTTCTAACTCAGCTATCTATATACATAGATTTGTTTAAATTTTGGTTTGCTAAAAAATTTGGTTTTAAATAAAATTTATAAATAGTAATTTGTTAGTGAAGATTTTATATTCTGTTTGAAACTTAAGTCTAAAATATCATATATTTTCAATTTAAAACTTGATAAGACCATAAGGTCAGTGGCGTACCATAATATTTATTTTCCCTTTTCTAAAATACCTTTTTCACTACTTTGTTATACAAAATTTTGTATTTACCTTTGGTTTATACCAAGCCATCTATGGATTTCATTTTCAAAAAAGTTTTGGAGGGATGCTATGTTTCAAAATTTAACATCAAAAAGTAATAAGTTTATTCAAAATTTCAATTTATAAAAAAATATTTGTCATACTTCATTTTGTTAATAATAATTTTTGTAGTTATCCTGGTGAAAGAATAAAAAGAATTCCGAAAGCTCGATATTAACTTTAACGAGTTTTATTTAATTTTCCATCATCCTGACTGCACACCAGAGAAAAATCCAAATTTTCTATCTAACTGGTCAGTCGTGATCATCTCCTACAACATGAGGGATACAGAAAAGAGTTACAAAACAAAATTAAACTAGTGAAAGGGAATCACAAAATGATTTTAGTAACAATTTTGTGTTTTAGCGAAAACGTGTACAACTTAAATTCTAGCATAGGGAATCGGTACTTGTATATATTTTTTCCAAATGTACATAAAATTAACTTTACAATGATAACAAAATATCATTGTGTTACTTCAACCATTTCAAAAGGGCGACTCTTTATTTTTATAATATTTACTAATAAAAATTCATAAAAAATACACCATAGTCAGCTATTTGAGATTTTGTTACCTGAAAACAATCAAAAAATATTAGATCTACCTTTCCTGACGATATAATGGTAGAATTTGTTAAATGTGACAAATTGTGCAGAAAATGACGGCGGCCATTTTGAGTATTTTTTATTTTAGTTTTGTTTGTTATATTTAGTAAGAGTTTTTGTATTGTGTTAATTGTTATAAGGTATTTTAAACATATTTTTTTTCGTTAATTACCTACAGTTGTAAGTACATAATCATGAAAATAAATTGCCGCCATTTTGAAATGGTTGAAGTAAAACTATGATATTTAAATATTATTGTAAAGCTAATTTTATGTATATTCCGAACAAAAATATAATAATACCGATTCCCTATGCTAGAATTAAAGTTGTACACACTTCCGCTAAAACCGGAAGTGACACAAAATTCTTACTAAGATCATTTTATGAGTACCTTAGACTAGTTTAATTTATTATTAACTTCTGTTCCTTTATCGGTTATTACTTTAAGCCAAAATGAGAGAATATATTGATTAATTTATATGTGAGAGTAATTGAATTTTGATCTTTAATTTGCAAGCGGTTTATCTGCTGTTGGGTTCAAAATATTAGGAACTTGAATCGGTCTTCTTTCATATTTATTTTTTAAACAAGTTTCTCATTTTTTTATCAAGTATTTAATTATGTTAGGGAAGTTGTAAGTTGGTTTCGGAAATTCCTTCATGAATAGATTTTCTTTCGTGATAATTTCTTATTATGACTAATTGTTCATCTCTATCTTGGACATCAACTAGTAAGTTTGTACATTCTATGAATTTGTAAAATCCAGCTTTGACATAGGTTTGTGCAACAAGATTAAAGTTTAATTTCAATGTTTCAGATTTGTAAATTCTAAATCTGATTTACTGGAGTTAATTTTATTAAGGTATAAAAAAATATATTCGTTGTTTATTATCAAAAAGTTTTTCTATTTCGACGGAATTTTGTTCAAATTCATTTACAATAATTTCGTTATAACCGTAGTTTAAATATGAGAGTCGTCTGAATGAATTGTAACTGAGTCCGTATCTGAGTGTTCTACTTGGAGTAGCTGGTTATCATTTTACGTGAATATTAATTTTGATGCGAGAATTTTCAAATGTTTCTGATATTAAATTTTTTATTTTTGGCCATTTTTTATCATGTTATCATTTTCAATAAGATACTCTTGTAATTTATTTAGACAATTTTTTATTTTTGCTTAAGATGGCTTAGAATTGTAATTACATTTCGTTATTAAATGAATTATGATATGATTATTATAATTTTGAATAGCTATTTTATTATCAATAATTATGATTTTGTCCTGCATCTGTTTTGTTTTATATAAGTTATATACCTGTAAGGCAAATTATTGCGTCACGTAAAAATCCTTCAAAAAAAAATCTGGTTTTAATTTGTAATCATATTCTTTTAATTTCAATTTCCAGCGGATTTGGTTCCTTTAATGATTCTAACCAAATTAGGGGTTTGTGATCGGTGACAATTTTGAATTTTCTGCCGTACAAATAGGTTGCCTAAACTATAGCAACTAATTCTTTTTCTATCGAGGCTTAATTTTCTTCATGGTTGTTTAGAGTCCGAGAAGCGTATGCAATTAGAAGGTCTTTGCCGTTTATATAAAACCACCCAGTGCGTAATCACTCGCGTTTGTGGTTAAAATAAGGTCGTGATCAAAATTTGGCTATTGAAGAATAGGGCTGTTAATAAAAAGGGATTTACATTTTTCAAAGCATTGTTCATACCCTGTTTGCTATTTTTCTTTAGACAATTTGAGAACCGTTTTATTATTCGGGCAAAGACTTGTATAAATCGCCTATAATATTCTAATAATCCTAAAAATTATTTTATTTGCTTAGTGGTTTTCGACAGTGGATTATTTTGACCAAGTCTTATTTTTTCTGGATTTGGCTTAATGCCGTTCGTTGTTTTGATATGCCCTAAATGCGCTACTTGTTTCCGCAGGAATTCACATTTATTTAATTGAATTGTTAGATTTGCCTCACGCAATTTATTAAATATTGTTTTTACATTTTATATGTGATCTTGAAGTGACGAATCTAATACGATAATATAATTCAAGATCATATTTGCATTGGTTTATTTTGAGGAAGGGAGATGTGTACTGCCAGTATTGTGTGTTTGTAGTGTTAGAGTTCTGTTGATTTGTGTTTATTTTATAATATTGGAAATCGTTTGAAATTAAGTTATTAATTTCATCTAAAATGGACGAATTTCTTGCAGTTAATTGAGATTTAAAAGGTTCCTTGCATTTTCTAATAAAACAAATTTATGTCCGAACTTAATATTTATTTTTAATGTTGTAAGAATTGTTATAAAATATAATAGATTATGCGCTCTACCTTACCGATCGTGTTGTGATACTTATGCGCTGAACTGTACTTCCATGATTGAATGGATGGACAGGTACTTAAATATCAGCTAGCTCTTCCAGTTATTTTCTTTTTAATAGTAATAAGGGTTAGCGATTTGGTTATTTCCGAGTTACTGGTATGATTTATAATTTCAACATTTCCTCTGTTGATTTTACAAAATGGGGAAATCACCTTTGTATTCAGGAATTAAATCTACAATTCTTAATAGAGTTGTTTCCAGATTACCTAGAACACCTGATTAACTTGGCGGGGGAGTCATTCTAGTTTTATTATTAATACTTAAAGTATTTAATAAATTAATAAGTTGGTCAATTTTCACAGCATTAATCATATAATATTGTTGTACAATATATATGATTTTACTTACAATAATAGTAAGGGTATAGTATATTACATGTGAGGTGGGAAATGTTTCATTACCGCTTATTATATGACCAAGAGGCTCAGATATAGCGCAGGGCTGTAATGAAGCTCCCACCGAACTATGTATACTATTTTATTCACAATTATCCAAATTAACTTCTACTTGTATATCGCCTTTTTCCAATAAACTAAATTAATGTACGGTAGTAGTCTATGAAAACAAATGTTTATATTTATTTTAATATGTTTGACAGCACTGATCACCTTACTTTTAGAGATTTATGACAGTATTACTAGGCAACCATAGTAAACTCTTCCCCCCAAGGGATTTTAAAGTATTTCCCACCCGTGAGATTGTCATTGTAGTTAAAAATGACATAGGTTTCCAACCTTTGACAGGTTAGGAATTGACATATTACAATAGTGGTTGTGAATAAAAAATTTTACTATTTCCATTTTTTGCATTGCGGTGTAGCAAGCCTCTTTACAATCCTATCGACCGCGCCAAATAAGTTTATGAAATCAGCAAACAAGTTTTGAAAACATATTTTAATTTCAAAGTTGGTTACAATTGTTTTGGTTGGATGCCCGATGTAATCTAATTCTAAACTTGACTTCTAAAGTACAAATTTTCTGCTTCTCACGAAGGAAGCTAATATTATATACCTATATATATATATATATATATATATATATATATATATATATATATATATATACAGGGTGAATACTGAAAACCTTGACATAGGGAAATAACATGGGAAAACAGTTTTTTGCTGTTTCCATCTGTCCCGCTAAATAAAATCGGGTGTATATGGTATCGTTAGTTAGATTACTTAATTTTGCATCTAATAAAACCAAATGTTGTGTAATAAGGCCTTTTCTAACTGAAATATTTGATAAAATAAATTGTATTTTGAAGGTTATCCTTCATATTTTCGAATAAGAAACGTCAAAAACAAAATGCTCCATAGCCGAGTGGATACGAGGGCTGTTTCATAATATAAATAATCTACAAGACCTGGTTCGAGACCACCTCAGCCCTACTTTTTTTAATTAAATTATGCTTAAAATATCTTTATTATGTCAGACTATTTTAATAAAATAGCAATATTAATATTTTAATAAATAAAAAAATCCAAATATTTAATAGCATTATTATTTGCTGTCTGTCAAACTTAACAATTAATTCGAATTTAGTTTTTGGTGTATAATTTGGTATTTCATGTTTCGAAACATGATATTTTAAGTATAATTTAATTTAAAAAAAAATAGGGCCGAGGTGGTCTCGAACCAGGTCTTGTAGATTATTTATATTATGAAACAGCCCTCGTATCCACTCGGCTATGGAGCATTTTGTTTTTGACGTTTCTTATTCGAAAATATGAAGGATAACCTTCAAAATACAATTTATTTTATCAAATATTTCTGTTAGAAAAGGCCATATTACACAACATTTAGTTTTATTAGATGCAAAATTAAGTAATCTAACTAACGATACCATATACATCCGATTTTATTTAGCGGGACAGATGGAAACAGCAAAAAACTGTTTTCCCATGTTATTTCCCTATGTCAAGGTTTTCAGTATTCACCCTGTATATATACTTATCATTTATGAATGCGAAATATAAATACATTTTGTTAAATATCCCGCTGAGCCACCGAATATTTTTTTGAAAAATAAGAAAGGGGCGCCAGCAGCGGTCAGTAGCTAACTATTATTAGAAAGAAGTGTTTTATGATTTATGTACATAAAACAATAATTTTTAAAATGAATGATATAAAAATACATACTGTTGAAAAGAGATAAAAATACTACTTTTAACGATGCCATAGCCACCTATGATTACCATTTAAAAAAATATTTTTTCTTGCCATATCTCGGAAACAGTTGGCCAAATTTTTTTTATTATTATTTCTCTTTATGGCTCACTTTGTCTTCTAAAAGTTTTATCTGGAACATTTTTCTCTATTTGTCATCGTTTAAGAATAAAAACGATTTATTAATTTTCACTAATTTCATATTTTTTCTTCTGTCCAGTGACCTATGCATATTTTTGGAAAAACAAATACATCACAGGAATAGCCCCTTATAAGGCAACTTTTGTCTAATTTAACCGACGTCGTACCTCTTCTAGTTTAGGAATTCCCTTAAGTGGCCCGAGTTCAGTAGACAGTCTGTATATATATATATATATATATATATATATATATATATATATATATATATATATATATATATATACCAAATATAGCAAGAAAAGCAGGCCATTGGCGATTAACATGAGAAAATAGTTTCTCTTTGTGCAAAAGTGGTCTATTAATTTTAGACAAAAATGCTTTAAATAAAAATTTCGGAGAAATAAATTATGTAACTAATTCAATAATTATATTTTATTTTGCACGTTTTATAACCCAGGAAATCGAATTTGAAAATTAAATCATGTTACTTCATCATAGTGTCAGACTTAGAATTGTTTTAACCTATCAAATTTGGAAGTACCATTATTGAAAATGGAAAATTATTCCTATGAAAAGAAGTCTACATTTTAATGTACATGGTGTTTTACATCATCGGAAAGAGAATAAAAATCTCTATTTAAACGTACTAAAGACAAATTTTAGCGCCTATAGCGCTCTATATAGCTTAGGCACTACACGAAAGATTTTTTTGTAGTTATGTAGTTTCTGATTTAACAGATAAAAATTTTGCGAAAAAATAAAGCCGAAAACAATATGAGTTATAATACAAGAATTTATGCAAGGTAATGAAATATAGTAATTCAAAGTAATATTCTTAAATGTTTTACAAAAAGTGGCAGCTTGTTATATTAAATGATTTTCAGTTTATTTTAATGAGCTGTACATATATATTTCAATAAAAACGTATTTTAAATTAAAAATGCATACCGCCATTACAGGGGTACAATTTAAAACGATAAATCTTGAGAAATAAGATGAATTACAAGGTAATGTTTCCTTTATTATGTCTATTACTATTATACCTAATTTGTCTCTACATTATTGTTTTATTTTAAACACTTTAAATGACAAAGTTTAGCATGAATGTCATTGTTGACATATGCTTCCTGGGCTCAAGAAGTGTCGAACACCTGCGTGAAAAACACTATTTTTGCTAAAATTACAGTAAGATATTATATGAGAATTGTCTCAAATCATCCTTCATACATGTTCTTTACAGTATAATATAAATATTTGCATGTTATTAATAAATTATATTAACTTAACTCCTATTCGATATGTACTTTTTCCGATATAGAATTTAAAATAAATTACAGCTATTATTTAGATAATATTATAAAATTTCATAAAAATAGCGCATTTTACACTTCAGTTGGAGACACGATAGAGTGAGCTGAGTGATAAATGTCATTACTGCTGAAACGTACAGAGAAATATTCTACAAAATTTTATTGAAATCATCTCTAATACAGGTACCTTAAAGTAGAATCTAAATATTTGCATATTAATAGTAACTTTTGTTCATTTTTGTTAGTCATCCTAACCTACATGTACTCAGATTTACTAAGATGAAATTTTAAATAAATTAAAACAATTGTATTGTTAAAATAAGTGACATAACACATTTTTTAAAATACAACCAGAACATTATTCCAGAACGGATTATATAATCAAGAAAACTGATTTACAATTTGACGTTTAAAAATTGTTATTTTATTACAATTGAATCACTTCTAAAGGTAAATACATACTGTACAGCATTTTTCTTTTATGAGCAAATACATTTTTCATCTACTTTATATCGTGTGTCTGTCGTAAAGGTGTACATAGGAGATTAACATAGGAAATCAGTTTTTCGTAATTCCCTGCTGTCCTAATTATTTTATGCAAAAACTAGTCAAATAAAAGTTTTAGGGCATAAAATTCTGCATCTAAATTAGTAAATACAATTATTTTTACATACTTTGTTACTATTATCTTTAAATTATAATTGTTATTCATTTACTAATTATAAAACTTTTCTTACTTGAGAATATTTTGTAAATTATAATTAAAATATAAATTTATATTATTTAAACAAAACTGTATTTTTTAAATTTATTTATTAATATAATATTTTTATTATTTTTATACTTAATGATATTTGTGCAAATAAAATTCCAAGTAATGTCAAATAACTTAACTTACATTGTAATAGAAAAAACCTTAAGCATTTATTTATTTTTTGTTTAATTCCTTGGCTTTCGTTATTTTCAACATAATTTTCGACATTTTCATATTTAAATTCTCTCGTTACAAAGCATGTAAAAGTAATTCTATTCATTGATTTAGCTGCAGAATTTTGTGCCTTAAAACTTTTATTTACGCGTTTTTGCTTAAAACAATTATGCGAGCAGGGAATTGCAAAAGCTAATTTCTCATGTTAATCTCCTATATACACCGATACGACAGACACACGGTATATGTTTTAGACAGTTAGACAATAGATTTTATGTGATTACGGAGAAAAACTGACAAGACATTGCTTCATACCCTTTAAGATGAAATGTTTAACAATTTATTGTACAATAATTATATGAAATGATGCATCTGGATTATATTAAACTGTAAGTTATTGCATTTTACACATTCTTTACGCATTTCATAACAGTTCTGATGAAATTACTTGACTACAACCATTGATTATACTTGAAAAAATTCCGTGTTATTTTTTATTGAAAAGAGATCATTCTTCATATAATTAGTTAAATTTCTTAATTATAGGTCTGGATGCACTTGAGTGAATTTCAAATTAGTTAAAGCTATTTATATGATTAAAATTTCTATGAAAGAAAATAATTATGTACCTTTGTAAAAACAATGAAATAATTATTGGGTAATGTATTATTTATGCATTAAAACTTGCAAATCTGTCTCAAATATTATTAGAATTACAAGTATGTAAAATTATAATTTATATATTTTTTCGAATCAAGTAAAGTACTACTTCCGGTTAACCAATTGTAGTAAAAATATAATCAGTTCATCATATTTGAAAGTAATTCTTAAATACCAAATATTAATTTGACCAAAAATAATACTTTCTTTCTCTATTTATTAATAGGCGGGGGGTAAAAAGACTATAATTACAAAATATATTCATATTTAATAAATTTAACGACACATGAATTACTAGCATACATTTTATTTTTGCGAATATTTTTTTTCTTGTAATATTAACTTTGAAAATTATAATAGTTTATTATAAAATTTGTATTTAATATTCCAATTAATGTTTGTATTGTATTATAGTATTCTCTGAAAGTAATTTCTAGTTTAAAAAATAATGAATGTTTTTTCATTGCAATAAAATATTGAATATATTTTAAAACATTTCTCTTATTATATTTAATTCATGCTTAGGGTAATTTGTCCATAATGATTTGTCTTATGAATCAACATATTTAAACAATTTAACAAACATATCATAACAAATTTCAACAACATTCTTAGGAAAAACTAGAAAAATAATGTTGGTATTTGACGGTCTTCAGAGCATAGTGCAGGTGACCTGAGGGCCTTTTGATTGTCATTTTTTTAATACTCAAGCAATCATTATGTGACCAAGATAAACATTGCTCGAATGAAATAGAAATAGAAATAGATTAATTAGATTAATGATAAAGAACGATGTTAACCTCATTCAACTGTTGTCAATAAATAATAAGTAATATTGTATCATTAAACTGATAACAATAATTTATGTGTGCCATGTATACAATAATAATTGGTAAATAGTGCTGAATTATCATGTAATTAAGTGTATTTTATTATATATTTGCAGATGACAAGTGCTTTGGGACCACAGCATAGATAAGTAATGCAGTGATAAATAGTTAAATATAATTTGAACCAGTTAAAGAGACTTGAAACACTGGAATCGAAGAGTTCTCCAACAGCCAGGTATTATTGTTCCTATCACATGTCTTCATTTATAAAAACATGAAAATGTATTTTAGAGATATTTGGCGTATCACAGAAAAACAACATATCATTCCAAGTTACCACGTCAATAATAAACAAAAATGATTATTTTGAGAAAAATATTTTGGAGTTTAGGTTGTAGTCGTAAACAGGAGAACCGCAGCCGGGGAGCCCTAGCAGCAGCGCGTATAAGTAGCCGGGTGTCCCAACTAGCTTCACAGTGAGCCATGAGGTGTCTGGAGACCGCGCTAGGCCTGGCGCTGCTAGCGCTGGGCGCGACCCCCGCCTGGAGCCCTTCCTGCGAACTCTGCTGGTGTGGCCTGCTTGGGGGCTTACGGACTGCACTGTGCCAGGACACAGCCTTAACTTCCATACCGGCTTTTCCAGTTGACACACAGAAAATTCAGATTTGGGGTAAGAAAGTATAACCAAGACACAGAACAACCACAATAGAACCATCAGTACTTGTATTCCTCTACAAAATTACATTAGAATGTAACCGAATACGAAGATGTGTAGGCATCATCATCGTGTATTACATGCACATCCTCCACTGCTGGTATGCTAACGTGCTGGTTCTTTTGTTTCAGGGCAAAACAACATATCCTCCCTGCAGGGGGGAGAATTCGATGGATATACAAATCTGACTCACATACGGTTAACAAATAACCCTTTAATGAAGCTGCCCAGCGGAATATTTTCTAAAACAGTAAATGTGATTGAAATTGATTTACGAGGTAATAAACTAAAAATATTAAAATCATATTTATTTTTAAATTTGATGGATTTACAAGAAGTTAGGTTAGCGGGAAATCAAATCTCAGTACTGGAGGAAAATACTTTTTTTAGTGTTCCTCAATTACGTATAATTAATTTGAATTCTAATCGTCTTAGTAAAATAAACCAGACTTTTATCAATGACTACAGCAGCTTACAAGAGTTGTATTTCTACAACAACCCCGTGTATTGTGAGGACGGTATATGCGAGCTGATGAACCGTGTGGTGCAACGTAAACTGTACGGGGAGGATCCTTGGATGCCGAAGTGTGCGGGGCCCCCCAGCGTGCAGAACAAGACGTGGGCGGAGGCCGTGGAGGCCCTGTGGGGCGCGGGCCCGGAGCGCTGCCCCCGCCACGTGGACACCGCACTGAAGGAGCTCCTCGTGGCAGGTAAGTGTTCTGCCCTACAACCGCTCAGCTATAACAGTTCCATACTTTCACTTTGTTTATTTATGTACGAGAACATTAAATTTTTATTTGACCAAAATTTTTACTGGTTTCATAAGTAAATTTATTTTTAATACGGAATTATAAATAAAGAAATGAATTTTTTTAATTACGAAATAATAAATCTTAAATACTGTCGAAATCAAAAAATTTTCCTTTTGTTTTACTTGAAAGTAGGTTACACAAAAAAAATTGAAATTTAATGATAATTTATTTAATAATTAAACATAGTTTATTGCTTCATTGTTATAATACTTTATTCATCCTGTTATAAAGTTGGATACAAATTGCGGAGGTTTTGGTAGATGTAGCACAAAGCGCAGTAAGATTAGAAGGCTCTAGTTTTGTGTCTTTGGTTGAGAGTTGTAGTATGGCAAAGCAGCGTTAAACGTAATATTTTCAGACTTCTCTTTTAGATATTAATATGAAGCGTTTTAGTTTTTTGTTTAAAACATATTTTAAAATGTGCATATTTAATAGAATAAAATCAAATTCTTGAGTTTCTGCGGCCAGGACGGTGCAAACATTTGTAAATAAAGTGAGCGGTTGAGGTTATAATTTCAACACTGTAATAACCAAGTAATTACTATTAAAATTTTCGAATAATAGGTTAATATTATACAAGTTTCATAACACGGTAAATTGTTCCATGACTTGTAAAAACACGAGTTCAACAATGTCTTATAAAACGAGTACTATATTTTATACTTTGTTACACTTTCCAAACAAAAATCTAAAAATTTTCAATTAAAAAGATATCAGATTGTAATCTAGGGATACATAAATATGAAATATGGCAACTCTGTCGAATTTAGTTGGGTATATTTATCTGTCAATATGCATTTAAAATATTATGAAAATATTTATAAATCTATACCTTAGAGTTATTTAATTTTAATATCATTTTAAATTAGTTTCTTTATTCGGTTTTCATACTCCAAAATAATATAAATTGTATTAAAAAAAATTAAAAATATTTGAGGTTATCAATTTAACATTTAAAAAGGAGTGCATTTGTTAGACGTACCAATTTTACAACAACAAAAATACCAAAAACAGTATAACAATATTTTATAATACTAAATTGTATTCGATATAATTATACGGCAAATGTTAAAGCAAAGTATAAAAAATATTAATGTATTAGTTAGATTTATTTTTTAATATATCTTTTATTATTCAAAGCACAATTTAAACAGAATGTCGAAATAATGCAACGAGAAGGCATTATACACACAAGAAATAAATTTTATTAGAAAACTGCAATAGGTTTTTTGCATTTTTAGACTTAATTGTATTTTATAAAACATATTTACAGTATTTTCAGAAACCAAAAAATGATAACTCAGGCTTTAAAATAAAGGAAATAGCAGCAAATTTGACGGTTTTTATGAAGAAATTTATATCTTTGGTTGACGGAAATCGGCGTTTAAAGAAAGAAATACAGAAAAGGGAAATCATCTCCGCATTATTCAATTTTGTGTCTAAGGTTGTTGATAATTGAACATAATTGGAGAAATAATTATCGTGTACAATTGCTATTTTTTCAAATAAATTGTTTCAAAATCAAAATAAGATAATTAAGCCCATTTTTTATACTGGTTTTCATCATTCATAGCTTTAATTATTTCTTATTTTCGTATTTATTACTTATATTTTACAAAAATATATACAATAATAACATTTAAAAATCTTCAGGCTTTAACTTATTTTTTAATGTACTAAAAATTCATCATTATTACATTTTTTTATAGGTACAAAAACTTACTAAAAGGCACAGAAACAAGTCCGTGTCGGTAAATACAACGGCTGTGATAATTTTGAAGTAAAATAAAATTACAAACTGCGATAATTATAAGTATTATTAAAATCAGTGAGGTTAAGTTTAAATTTTCCTTCCAGTTAAAATAATTTCATTTTAATTTTGGTAACTTTGTCAACTCGGAAATGTACTTAATAAAAAATATATACTTTAGTACCTTGATATACAAATAACTATTGTGTGATGCAATAGGAATAGTGATAATCATTTTAATAAAATTTTCAAAACATTGGAAAGGGAAGTTCGAATATATGAAACGAATGAGGTCTCGTACGAATATTCTTTTTTAGCTTTAATCGACAGAATCATTTAAAATACTAGACCCGTATTTTTTCCCCAAATTAATTTTTAATAATGATACCCTTGAAAACGAGGCTGAATTGGCCCACTTCGCTCCTTGTCTAGTGACGTATCTGGGTTCTTTCCCAACTTTACTTCTTTTCAAACGTCAAATATAATGTATTGATTTCCAAACTGAAAAATAGAAAAATCATCCGCAAATATAGTGGCACCCAAATGCATCACAAGGCTTTAAATCACTTTACAAACTATCCAATGCGCCTAACCACAACGTAGTAAATATGGCTTCCAAATAAACCTACGGACGCCACAACATGGCTGAATTTGTACTACATTTTAAAAGTCTGATACTTTGAAACGATAATATATAACATGAAATGTAAATAAAAAAAGTTACATCATATACGGCAACAAAATAAACTTTTTAGGCGGCTGGTAGATAAATTGTTGTTTTTCGTATCTGCTGGCAACCTTAAAGTATCAATTTTTATTTGGCATCTGTCAAAGTCAAAATTTTTGGCCGCTTGTTTGTTCATTATTGATTTACATAGTTCATATTAATGTAATTAATTATTTTAGAATATAATAACAAATGTAAGTAAATTTTTAACTATTCGTTTACAAATATTAATGAAAAAGTAATGAAATTGCGAGTAAAACTAGCGGCCGTAAAGTAAATGCGGCCGTAAGGTAAATGCGGCCGTAAAGTAAATGCGGACGTAAAGTAAATTTTGACAGATGTCAAAAATTGATTTTGAATGAAAATTCATAATTTCTTGTTTTAATCGCCTAAAAAATGTTGTGTGCACCTCGGCTAAAAGTTCTTTTTGGGCCTCATCTGATTTGTAGCCTCGGCTTTGCCTCGGCTGCAAACTTCGGATTCGGCCAAAAAAGAATACTTTTAGAACCTTGTTACACAAATAACTATTGTAGGTTCGATTTAAACCAAAAAATAGGTCATTAATTTCTTTGCAAGATTTAATTGAAGATGAAGAAGCATTAGCCGCGTAGAATGATCTCACTTTCAAGTGAAATAATTTTGAATGAAATGCAACAAAAATGTATATAATTTAGCGTACAAGGAAGTATATTTTTTTACATGAGCATAACAATAATCTATTGTACATACGCAAGTTAAGCTTCTATTGTAAAAACAGTTTTACCTTGCTAATACTGTAAAATACAGTTGCTATGTTTCATTTTAAAAAAGAACGCCTTGATACATTGCTACCCAATTTGTAACCATGAATATGACAAATCGCATGTTTCTCGTTAAAATGGAAAATTATTATTCTGTAGAACGAGATTGATTTATTGATTATAATTATAAACAAGAAGTTTAAGAGTGAAACAAATTGTAGGAAAATACTTTGCATTTATTTGATGTTTGTCGTTAAGGGCAATCCTCACCTTACTATCTATATTTTGCGTGAAGGGTCGGGTGTAAGGGAAATGAGCAGTAGGCGGAGTTTATTTATGACATTTAACCCTGTGTACAGTCCGAAAGACAATTCATTCCTTATTACCAATGCAGTTTTCTGCATCCCCCAGCGCAGAAGCTGCCTGCCAGTGTTTAGCAGTTTAGCTAAATATACGAAGTTATTTAAAAAAAATAATTTAAATTTGTAACTGTTTAATTTTGAAATATGTTATTAAAAATATTATAATTTATTAATAAAATGGGTGTTAAACATATTTTTTATCTATATTTTAAGCAATAATAATAATAAATAGTTACTTACCATAAAATTTCTGAGAATTTAAAGCCATTTCAATTTCGTGCAAGTTTTCTCAGAATTATCGGGATTATAGATTAGAAAAGGGTGGACTTACCAATTATTCTTATAACTTGTGAATGAGATAAATTTAACTGTTAATTCATATTTGCAGTTCATTTAAAACTGTTCCATTCCTAAGTAACTTCAACTAAGAACTGCTATCAGTTGTAACATAATTTTAAAATTTTAAACAAAACATTGTTCCATATAGCAAGGGTAGAATGTAACAAATCTAATTCTTATTTTTGCTGTGGCCATGAAGTTCATACTAATTTTCATCCATGTTGTACATTTTTTTTAAAATTTTATAAGATAACTTATTTTTTAGAATTCATATTTTTCTAGTTTTATAATATATTCATTTTCCGTTTATACCTACAATCTACTATTTTGCAATTTATGTGAAAATTAATTAATTTTTCTTGTATATTGTCACCCAAAAAGCGTCCTATTTTGTTATTTTCCTCTTCTGTTCTTTGGAATACAGTATCCCATATGCCTCTTTCACATTAGATGATTACGATACACTATCATTACGATACTCTGTCGTAATGATAGCTGTCTATACACATTAGAAACTATTGCCATCTATTGCATTTATAAGACATTACATTTTTTTTGAAAATTGGCAATCCTGAATTTACTAGGTTTGTTTAAATCTAGTTAGTCCGTGGTTAAATTCTACACAACAAACAACAACATTGTATTGTAACTTGTCTATCTCTAACCATTTTGAGATTATGTTTGGTTTGGTTTATTTGTTGTATAATAAATTTTAATCTTAGTCTACGACTTTTTCTTGCAGTTTGGTATATTTGATACAATTCAAATATTTGCAAAAAATAATTACACATATCATCATCATCAAACATCTTAACCTTGTGTTTATAATTGATAACTATGTCTTGATGACAGTTTACAAACTAAATTTCAATATATGTTGGTACTGAAACGTCACAAACATTACGTGATCCGATCGTAATGTTCGATTTCATGCGTTCACACTAGGACATTACGATGGGGTAACATTACGATCCTATAGTTATCATCTAGTGTGAAAGCGGCAATTGAGCTAATACGCACAAAGTAACTGGTTTGTTTTGCCGAATTTACTTAACTTTGGGGATTATAAAGGCACTTACATTCTTTTACTTTATTACCATTTGAATTATCTAGAAATTTTTAATATTACCTGTAAGATAAGCATGAGCTTATGGTACAAATTACAAATCTAAGTTCATTTGGGGTGGGATAGTTTACCATTTGAATCAAAGACTCATTGATTTTGTAAATGTTTTGTACAAAATTAACAAATTTTCTAAAATATGTAATCAAATAAATATTATTCAAGTAATGAAATAGAAACAAATTAGTTTCAGTAAACATCATTAAATTAAAAATAATTAAATGAAGAACATAAATTATTTAGATCTAACAATTGCACAATTGCGTTAATAAAAGCTTTAATTTTAATAAGAAACCTATACCTAACCAATTTATGAATAATATTATATTCCTTGATAAGATTTGCAAATAAAATACTATTCGAAATATAGTTTATAAAAGGAATTAAGTAACAATACGTAGAATTAGTATTATGGAAAGAAAATAAAATTGTTGACTCCTTGATCAATATCCCGGGTCCAACGAATACTTGTACATATTGTTTTATAATTGGTAATAGGAATTATGTTTAAAATAATTATGAACATAAGATTCAATACATAATTTTTTTTATGCCTTTGTGGAATGTTTTCCTTACGAGATTTGAAAAGTCCACTTAATACAAACACAAACGATTAACCGGATTTTATTGTAGTACCTGAACGTGTCCCTTTCTGTTATATTGTTTAATTTTGTCTCAGAATGTACTAAAAGAGTTTCATCCTCTTTGCTACATGGCGGCGCTAGCTCCTAACAGCATTTTATACCAAAAAAGCGTTTTGGTTTGGGCCATGAAATTGACATTATTTATGAATATTTTCAAAGACTTTTTTCTGTATCTTGTAGATAAAGGTCCATGCCAGAGGCGTCCAGTATTAGTTTTTTGGATATCGTACCTGTTTATTTTTTATTTAAAGGTAAAAGTAACTTAACTTTGGAATCCTATAAAAATTATTAAAAGAAAGAAATCAAAAAAATGGCGCAAGACAGACCTAAATTTATCCTTTAGCTACAAATAAAAAAAAAGTTCATGCAAATCGGGTCAAAAATAGAGCCAATTTTGGGGCACCAACGAAAACATGTATTTACCATATTGAACAAGGGGTATGGATTCCTCTTAAAAATACTAATACATTTAATTTATCCTGCACATTCCTCCTTGCGGTGCATCGGACAAAGTTTGAAATTGGCGCTTGGTCACCCCGCACATAGGGCTACCGATATATTTTCTAAACAACAAGATCAAAGGTTCCGCTTCAGAGTGGCGCTACTGTTTATATCTATACTGAGTCCCTGTATTAGCAATAAGTTCGTATACTGTTTTATGAAAATAGCAGTTGCCATGAAAAAATTAATATCAACCGTCAAAATCTGCCGTCTTTTGACTAGATAATTAATTTAAAGGTAAAAATAGAGTTTTATTTTAATTTTTTTATGGCAAAATTTTCAGGTAAAAGTTTTTCAAATTTAATGTCAATATAGAGATTATATTTTTTAATTAACCATTAACTTCAAACATATTAAATCTGTATTTTTATGTAGATTCAACTTTGTAAAAATGTATAGGGTACTCCATTTAAAATAAGAAAATTGAGTCTTTTATCTTGAGAACCATTGGTTGAAGAAAAATTTTGGTTCTGTCATTTCAATAGCCTTGTAATATAGAAATTGTTTGCTAATTTAAGCAACTTCTTATCTCGTATAGTTTTCAAGATAGCAATGGTGGCCCAGTTAAAATGATACAATGCAAAATTAAATAGGATACTAAAGAATAAAACAACATAGTTTCTTGAGGTAAATTTAAAATATTTTAAAATAGAAAATAACTTGATCGTGATATCCTGTCGGCTGCTGGCGATACTATATTTTATCGGTTTTTCTATTTTATTTTAATTTGAACGAACTGTGCGTCAAAACATTATTATTTTTTGTACAATTTCCGGTAATAAGACTGAGTACATTAATATAATACATTAATATTCGTCCGGCAAGGTTAAACGTAGATTAATTTTTTTGTTTCTGTTCTTCGCTGCTCAGTAATTTAGTTTCCATTCCTCGTTAGCAATATTTTTCTCCAATTTGGAATAAATCTTTCACATTATAATTTTTTAAAATTATTTGTAAATATTTCTTTTTTGCTTGCATACTTTCTTATATTTTCTATCTGTATGTTTCTATGAATAATTTTTAATTGTCGTAGATACGTTTATTTTTCTCTTTATGTTTATTTTACTCCTTATGTTTCTTTCCATTCCCTATCCTACTAATTTTCAATTGTAGAACATTTGATTTAGTCGTTCCTTTTACTATTTTCTCAGTTATCTATCTTTATCTGTCTAATTTCTACATGATTATCGTACTTCGTTTCATAGCATTATTTAACTTTGTAGAATATTATCTGGACTTTTTGGATTTTTTATTTAAAGTGATATTAAATGGTAGTTTAAATTAGATTGAGCTATTTGAATTTTTGTACTAATGAAAAAGAATTCGTCTTGTTCATCTCTTTCATGATTGCTATTCTGTATATTCCATACTTTTTTTATATCATTTAATTAATATTCTTCTTTCTTGTGTCTCGTAATTTGTCTTTACTGTTTCTTATTTCTATTTTACTTGTTTGTTTACCGGCTTCCTTTTTTATTTATTGTGTTCCAATTTATTTTCTTCTATCCAAGCTTAATGAACAAGCACCTTTCAATGAGTATATAATTTACTTGAAGCTTGAAACTGACTAATCTGCAAAATTTAAAGTACATGATCATGCAGACGTGTTTATTAAAAACTATATTTTTTAGGCGGCTGGTACATAAATTGTTGTTTTCCGTATCTGCTGGCAACCTTAAAGTATCAATTTTTATTTGACATCTGTCAAAGTCAAAATTTTTGGCCGCTAGTTTGTTCATTATTGATTTACATAGTTCATATTAATGTGATTAATTATTTTAGAATATAATAACAAATGTAAGTAAAATCTTAACTATTCCTTTACAAATATTAATGAAAAAGTAATGAATTTGCGAGTAAAAATAGCGGCCCTAAAGTAAATGCGGCCGTAAGGTAAATGCGGCCGTAAAGTAAATGCGGCCGTAAAGTAAATGCGGCCGTAAAGTAAATTTTGACAGATGTCAAAAATTGATTTTGAATGAAAATTCATAATTTCTTGTTATAATCGCCTAAAAAATGTTGTGTGCACCTCGGTTAAAAGTTCTTTTTGGGCCTCATCTGATTTGTAGCCTCGGCTTTGCCTCGGCTGCAAACTTCGGTTTTGGCCCTAAAAGATTACTTTTAGGACCTTGATACACAAATAACTATTATTTCATTTATATTTAAATGTTTTTTTTTTTTGTTTCGTGTTTGTATAACTTTTATTGTGGTTACTTACGAAACTGTCGGCATCTGAGAGTGGGAACATCCACACAGCTTAACAGCAAGCATCTCTATTTACAGAAATGACCAAGACCAGGAGTGAGACACAGCAGGGCTTGAGGCAGGTCCAGAATTCCACCAACGCCCTCTTAAAGGAAGGTGAGTAAATCATTGTTGTTTCATATTTCCACTACCATCTTGTTATATTCATCTCATTTCCATTTTGTGGTTATTTTTTGTAATGGCTCTATAAGGCAGTGGCGTTGAATTTTTATATTTCAGTCGGGTGCTCAAAACCTGAAAAGTATATTCTATATACAGTCAAAAATATCAGAAATGCAATTAAATGTAAATGGAACAGTAAGACAAATGTAAAATTAAATGTATTTATTAAATTTTAGTTAAAAAATCTAATGTGTCCAACACAATACCTCCCGCCACTGTACATATATTCTATATAAGTTCTTCAATACACATAATTTGTAGTTTTAAAATTAGTTGGTTATTGTAGTTCAGAATATTTTTAATGCATTTCATACCTAAAATTTTCTTCATAAAATTTATATGACCAATATGACTATTTTTGGCTATTTTTGACGTTACTAAAACTGGAGCCAAAATTACTTTGACTAACGCATGCAAATACATTTTTAATATGTTTCTTCCATCTTTTTAAATTCTGCAATATAATTACTTCATTTTTACTTATTTTATCTTTTACACTTACTTACATCAAATTTGACATCACATGTCAAATTTTGTAAACATATGAATAACTCATCTGTTTTATCGAAATTTCTCAGCTTAAACGATATGTAAAATTATAATAATATATATATTTTTTCTATCTAGCTAGAAGTTATATATAAACGTAATTATGCAGATCGGTAGAAAATTAAAAAATCTATATGTTTAATAATAACGTAATTTGCGAAAAAATGGCATTTGGAGGTATTATTTTGGAAAAACTGTTTAAAGCTTCAAGGAAAGTACTACTTCCAGTTAACCAATTGTAGTCAAAATCTAATCAGTTCATCATATTTGAATAGAGGTCTTAAATACCTAATATTATACTTTTTACATGTATCATATTGGAGTTATCATGGACGAAAAATAGTAACAGACACACACACATACACAAACACGGATATACAGACATCACGGTAAAAATAGCAAAATCGTATTCTAGAGACCCTAATTCTTGCTCATATGTTGAAAATCCACACTCGAGAAATCTGACCAAAAACAATACCTCCCTTATCTATATATTGATAGGCGGGAGGTAAAAAGGAAATCCCTGTCACAGTATAAATGTAATATCTAAAATTATAATTAGTACGTAACAACGGTTTATCTCATAAAATCCTACTGCTGCCACCAAATTGTAATATCTATATGAAATTATAAAATTAAAGTTGGTTTTATACACTAATGTATTCTTACAAAATACAACAAAGGAAATAAAAATAAACATATATCCTTCAATTTATTCTTCTGGAAAATGTAGGTCGAAACCAAACGAGAAAAAGTCTCCTTTATTAATATCGAATTTTGACAGGTCTTAACTCTGACAACGCCTCACGGCGAATGCCTCTTCTGATTGCGAGAGCAAGAAGATTGAAAAAAATCACTTGCTCATCATTTTTGCCCCACTAATAATTAATAATGTCTCAAGTAATTGTTTTGAATTTTGGCGGTTTGTTACATTATCACGTTTTTTGAGAAATAATGATTCTCTCAAATGTCATATTTTTACAGAATAATATAATATAAAATACAAAATAAAACTTAATAATACATTATATAGTAAATACACTCTGCACTCACACTTCAAAGTTCCTGGCACATATGAGGGCAGATCACTGCAGTCCCTGAGCACTCAATACTTGTGGTATGCTACGAGTACATCTGTAACAATTTAACTTTCTAGCAAAGGTATTTTAATACCAACATAATTAGAAAATAATAAAATATACGCAATTGAATTATATTCCTAACGGTTATCTGTACAATGAGGTGATCTCTGGATAAAAGCTGCTCAGATTGCCGTGTCAATGATTGGTGGATTTTCATTTTTTTGCTTGGAAAATAGGTTTGGAAGAAGGAGCCAAATGTAATTTTTCCCATCAACCAAATTTTGTTTTATATTAGTTGTGTTATAAGTTTATTTTTCCGACGACTTGGACCTGTTTAATCTCGTAGTCTGATTTTGAAAGCACAATTCTGCTTCATCCCTCAGGGAGATGGTGATGATGTTAACTACAGATCCTTCATCTTCACGTTCAGTAAAACCCAGGACAGTGTACAGAATGTTGAAATTGTTATAATTGGTATGGAACAAGGGTGTACCTTTAAACAGTTTTTACCAAAGTAAATAATTCTTTACTTATTTTGTAAACTTTATGTGGTTACCAATGCGTAACCGAGAATTCACCATCCAGAAAAACTCACGCAGGAGAGTTCTTTAGGCTGCGGGAACTCCAGAGCATTACTCACAAGTGAGCACACAAAATCTATTCAAATATGTCCGATCGCATATAAATAATCAGGAAGTCTCCTGATTCTAACTGATTGTCTTGATGGCATCGATTTTGACGTTGACGTCGTAGGTACTAATTTTGCAATAGGAAAAGAAATAAGATTAAATTTTGAAAATTTGATAACATATAATTTAAACTTTTGTTCTAAATTTTTTAAAATTTCATTTTGGCTTTGGTAATTTTTACTCATATAATTTTTAAACTCTAAATATGATTTTGATTTAATAAAATAGGAATTTTTTTCATTAACTCTGAAATGATATTATTAATAACATTGAAAACTAATTTAGTCTTTAAAAATTTACTAAAAAACTTTTAAGTTGTTTTCATATTGCTTTTCTTCTAAATTTGTAATTTCTTCGCAATGTAACATTTTCTTTAAATATGAATTTTCTAGGAATATATACATTTTTATATATATATACAGGATGTCCTATTTAAGATACGAATGAATTGGTATCTCGAGAACCGTAAGAGCTACGAGGTTGGTTAAATTAGACAAAAGTTGCCCCGTTAGGATGCTATTTTAATGGTATTTTGTTATTTGCGAAAAAATGCATAGGTCACTAGATATAGGGGAAAATGTAAATTTAGCGATTTTCTTTTTTTGCTTTTACTATATTGAGCAGAGCAACAAATCAATTTAAAATTATAGAAAATTTTTAAGAAAATGATTAAGACGGTAAAAGAAGTGATATTTCAGTGGGAAATATTCAGCAAAATAAAAGCGATATCTACAAAGATATATATGTCTCATTTTTAAATAAAATTAAAAAATTGTAATCCTACACCTGAGTGTAGAAGGATGACTGACTATATATATATATATATATATATATATATATATATATATATATATATATATATATATATATATATATATATATATATATATAAATATATATATATATATATAGGGTGTCCCATTTAACGTACGAATGTATTGGTATATCGAGAACCGTTAGAGCTACGAGGTTGGTTAAATTAGACACGAAAGTTGCCCCGTTAGGATGCTATTTTAATGGTGTTTTGTTATTTGCGAAAAAATGCATAGGTCACTAGATATAGGGGAAAATGTAAATTTAGCAATTTTCTTTTTTTGCTTACAACTTTGTTATATGAAATAATATGAGATTCTGGTTTGCACTTTCTTAAGGTACTTTTGTATGGTGAATTTGCAGAAGTACTCAATTTTTTTTATATGTAACCATTTACGAGTTACGGATAGTAACTTTTACTTTTTCATATGAAGGTCATATTAAGCTATGGTTTTTTTTAAATAGAGATTTTTTTTAGCTTTACAATGATATAAAATTATTTATTTTTATAATTAACAGAAAAATTAACAAAAATTATTATTTATACTAAAATTGCATTGAAAAAAGTAAATCAAAGGCTGCAGTGGAAGTAAATAACTATTTCATAACATATATTGCAACAAGTTTATTTAATTAAAGGTAAAAATACAAAAATAATTTGCGAAAACTTAACAATAAATTTAGTTAGAAAAAAGTAAATCGAAGACTGCTGTGGAAGAATTTAACTAAATTTATTGTAAAATTTTCGCAAATTATTTTTGTATTTTTAACTTTAATTGAATAAACTTGTTGCAATATATGTTATGAAATAGTTATTTTCTTCCACTGCAGCCTTCGATTTACTTTTTTCAATGCAATTTTAGTATAAATAACAATTTTTATTAATTTTTCTGTTAATTATAAAAATTATTCCTTTTTTTATCATTGTAAAGCTAAAAAAATCTCTTTTTAAAAATACCATAGCTTAATATGACCTCCATATAAAAAATAAAATTTGCTATCAGTAACTCGTAAATGGTTAGATATAAAAAAATTGAGTACTTCTGCAAATTCACCATACAAAAGTGCCTTAAGAAAGTGCAAACCAGAATCTCATATTATTTCATATAACGAAGTTATAAGCAAAAAAAGAAAATCGCTAAATTTACATTTTCCCCTATATCTAGTGACCTATGCATTTTTTCGCGAATAACAAAACACCATTAAAATAGCATCTGTAACAGGTACGGTCGCCTAAGACGAAATCTAGTACCTGACATAAAAGGGTTTTAATTTATGAGTTTTACTTGCCTCAAAAGTAATCCACGAATTATATTAATGAACACCTTTTACACGAAACAAGGGTAACGATAGTCGCTGCCACCACTATCACTTTATTTATTTATTTAAAAGTCTGCCGTGATAGAAGCAGACAAGGAAGTGTTTAATAATGATAACAGACGCGGTTTACTACAATTATGGTCAAATTGGTGCAGGGTAATAATTTTAGAATAATAGAGTTTTACCTACGCGTTGTGCTACCACGTCACAAAGACAGGGGTTGGAATAGGATGGGCTGAATCAAACACGATATTCCAACAATAACAAAATTATATAAATTTTAATAATCAACCGCGATCAAAAACATTTATATAATTCAAATAAACTACAACGCGTAACTTGATTCTATATAAACTCTAAATTCTTACTTTTCTATTTACAAACAATTTTGAAAACCTTTTTACATCGATCTACAAATCAATAATAATCCACACAGAATATAATAAAAACTACTTACAAATTTACACCACGATGAGAGAGCCTTTACACACAGTAAAACAACTAATTGGTTATTTCACTAAGAAATACCAAGGTATGTCTGACAATCAGTCAAGACATCTACAACAGTCGAATGTTACAACAAGAGAGCGAGATTTCGAACTTCTAAACACTATTTAATAGTAAAAATCCAGAAGTTCTCAACCTATGTTTATCCGGCTCTGCTCATCCCCTAAGTACAAACTATGCTGAAAATAACCCAACTATTGATGTCCACCGAGGGCATCACTTACGGAAACGGACAGTTATGTCTTTGACAATAAGCTTGAAGGCGTAAAAAATGTGCGTCCTTCACCATAAATCTATCCATTCCTTAACATTTGGAGTACAACACTAACAAAAATTTACAAAAATACACAGCCGCCAAGCGACCGTGTTACAACTTTCCCTTTCCCCTTAAAATAAATTACATTTCTGAAGGAAATATAATTTATTAACTTCCGCGCTGGACGATGAATCCAATTCTTTGAGTTGGACTGTCCAATGTCCAATGGGGATCTTGTTGGAACTCCACCTCAACTCCTAGCCCGTCGTGAGTCGACCTGGAGGTGACGTCAGCCTTCCCGCGTCTACGCATCCGCCATCCAGCAGCGTAGGAGTGTTCACAAAGAACAACTATAACAAAATGTCTCCGGCAGATATGTGTCCCAACAAGTAACGCTACTCAAGAGTACACTCAGACTCAGTACTTTCATTCCAGCCCAATTTTGATTTATCGAAACACTAAGTAATCGATTTCAACCATTCTTACAACCTGCTCTTTATTTTGAAATCACAAAGAACTCAACTTTATTACTCTTATTTTCCTCAATTTAATTTCTTAATTTTACTCATCTGCACTATGTATATTTTTAAAGAGCTAAGTACCTGGAATTTTATTCCTCGACGCTTTTCGTTGCACGAAGTTCGCGCCTAAACCTTGCTGCTCCTCGTCCGCTCGACTAGCTCTGCTCTCTTGTCCGCTAGGATACCTGCTGGTTGCGATTGCGGCCGCCATTGTTCCACTTCCTCCTTGGATAGTGTCGGCTTGCCCTTCCTGACGTCTTCAGGTACTTCAGCTCGCTCCTCTCGATATTCCTTGCGTCTTCTGTTGCTACCTATCCCAGAACCAAAAGACTTGTAATATTTATTACCAGTGCACATTCCTACCGTCTTGTCGCGGTTCACAAAGATGTCGTGTGCGTGCTGGTCTTCTTCCTCTGATTTCACCACAGAAATCGCATCCAAGTCTTCGGGTTCCTCTACAGCAACAAAACGCATCTTCTTCTGAATACGTTTTGCGGTGTCGGCTCGTCCAGCATCTGCGTTGCTCAGTTCAGCCCCTGAACTAAGCTTTTGGCGGACATCTTCTCCCTGATGAACCCTTCTCGTCCATACGGTCGTTCGCGCCTTATTTTTCCCGCGCATACTATCATCACTGACCGTATGTTCTGGGATATTTCTCTCGCACTGTTGTCTAGCATCTCTCACGTGTGTACTGTTTTCTCTAATTTTACTTTTCACACTAAGTGAACAACTACTCGCGATATGTCCATATTCGCGACAATTGTAACAAAATTTGTACCTTAATTTATTTTTCGCTTGTTTACAAAATTTTGAAATATGCCTAAATCTCTGACAACGGAAGCACAATTTACTATGATACCTATTTTTAAACGTTACATGTCCTATTGTCTTTGTCTCATCTTCACTTTCTACACCCGAATCTTCGCTATCACTAATTGCGTATTTACATGTAGATCTATTTTGCCCGGCTTCACGTAGAAGTTCCGTAACTTTATTTATTAATTTATTTACTCTACTATATTCTTTACTTTTATTTAAATCACCCAGATCGCCTTTTTCTGGGGAATTTTCTAAATTTTTATGACATATTGGTTTAAGACCTAAACTTGAGCTACTCTGCATTAATTTCTCTACAGTCTCTACTCTTTTTGCTATGTCTATCGCTTCTACTAATGTTTTTGGATCTTTTAATATAACATCACGTTGCAACCGCGGTAACAGACCTATTAAAAACTGATTATATAACCGTTTCTCTACATATTTACTATTAAATTCATTTTCTGTCGGATCTTCACTATTATTTACTAATTTATATGCAAGTGATCTTAATTTAATTTCATATTCAATTACACTTTCTGTCTCTAATTGATAACAATTTACGAATTCTTTCTCTATTGTAAGAAAATGCGGTTTCTGTACATATCTATTTAACAATTCCTTTTTGAAAACTGACCAATCATTTGTATTTTTAATTATACTATTATTCCTGACGAATTCTAAAGCATCTTTACCCAAACATAATTTTGCAATTGCTACTTGTCTGTTCTCCGGTTGTTTACTAATTTTGAAAAATAACTCGACTTTATCAATAAATTCTTCTACGTTAATATCTGACTTGCCGCTAAATTCTGGAATTTTATTTACCACTCCAGCTAAACTAGTAGCCGTTTCTAATTTTAATGCCATTTTTAAATATTTAAATTACTTTATTTTCAACGAACGCGTAATAATTACAAAAACTATTTTATTATCTCTTTTACAAAATTTTCTTTTCGTCTACCTGCTGCAGGGTTAACGACACTACGAGGGTTAACATACAAAAAAAATACCGTTAGAGACTTTTCCCGCTTTTACTGACACAAAAACTACCTGCACTCGTAACAACACAAAGTAAATTATTAGAGTTATTCAAATTTGACCACGATTAAAGACTTTACTGGTTTGAGTGGGTTTAGTTTTAGAAAATATTTAGATCCCAGCGCTTTGCCACCAAATCTGTAACAGGTACGGCCGCCTATGACGAAATCTAGTACCTGATACACAAGGGTTATAATTTATGAGTTTTACTTGCCTCAAAAGTAATCCACGAATTATATTAATGAACACCTTTTACACGAAACAAGGGTAACGATAGTCGCTGCCACCACTATCACTTTATTTATTTATTTAAAAGTCTGCCGTGATAGAAGCAGACAAGGAAGTGTTTAATAATGATAACAGACGCGGTTTACTACAATTATGGTCAAATTGGTGCAGGGTAATAATTTTAGAATAATAGAGTTTTACCTACGCGTTGTGCTATCACGTCACAAAGACAGGGGTTGGAATAGGATGGGCTGAATCAAACACGATATTCCAACAATAACAAAATTATATAAATTTTAATAATCAACCGCGATCAAAAACATTTATATAATTCAAATAAACTACAACGCGTAACTTGATTCTATATAAACTCTAAATTCTTACTTTTCTATTTACAAACAATTTTGAAAACCTTTTTACATCGATCTACAAATCAATAATAATCCACACAGAATATAATAAAAACTACTTACAAATTTACACCACGATGAGAGAGCCTTTACACACAGTAAAACAACTAATTGGTTATTTCACTAAGAAATACCAAGGTATGTCTGACAATCAGTCAAGACATCTACAACAGTCGAATGTTACAACAAGAGAGCGAGATTTCGAACTTCTAAACACTATTTAATAGTAAAAATCCAGAAGTTCTCAACCTATGTTTATCCGGCTCTGCTCATCCCCTAAGTACAAACTATGCTGAAAATAACCCAACTATTGATGTCCACCGAGGGCATCACTTACGGAAACGGACAGTTATGTCTTTGACAATAAGCTTGAAGGCGTAAAAAATGTGCGTCCTTCACCATAAATCTATCCATTCCTTAACATTTGGAGTACAACACTAATAAAAATTTACAAAAATACACAGCCGCCAAGCGACCGTGTTACACATCCTAACGGGGCAACTTTTGTCTAATTTAACCAACCTCGTAGCTCTAACGGTTCTCGAGATACCAATGCATTCGTACGTTAAATGGGACACCCTGTATATATATATATATATATATATATATATATATATGTATATATATATATATATATATATATATATATATATATATATATATATATATATATAGGAAACTGTATTTCGTGGGAATGGCAGTCAGGAATCGGGCTAATAATTTTAACGTCTTTTTAAATTTTGACAAGCTTTCGGAATCTCTTTATTCCTTCTTCAGGTCACTACATAAAAAAGTTATTATTAAAATAGTACTAATGTACAATAATAAATTTTTAATTTACTTACAATTTTGTTAGAGTTATAATTTTGAAAATTGTCGGCTCCATGAAGCATATTTTCTTTTGGCTATTTTTTAAATTGTTGTAATTGCCATTGTTGAATTTTAAAAAAATGATTTTGTTATGATTTTAAAATAATAATTTAGTAAAATCTTACAGGTCACAGAAATTAATGTATGTACCACATGGCGCAGTGTTCATCTTAAATTTACAAGTTTAGACGTAGTTATTACATTTAACCTGATTCTTATTTTTGTTATTCCACACTGGTTTGGCGGTAAATTTGAAATTTGAAAAAGTGAGAAAAAAATCAAGTAACTGCCGTTGAAGTTCTATTTGTTTGAAATTTGATATGTTCTAATAAATAACTATATATATTACTTAAATCATCAACATCTTTTCTTTTATTCATACAGTTTTGTGTGTTGTGTATGTGTACCATTTCAAGAAAGGAGCGTTTGTAGTCATTATTTTCTATGTCAAAAACTTTTACATTTTCATAATCAATTTGGTGTTGGTTTGAATGTTGATGTTCTGCTAAGGCATTAGATTTTGGTCTAAGTCTAGCATCACTTTTGTGTGATGTAATTCTGCTGTAAAGATTTCTTTTAGTTTGACCTATATAAACTTTATCACAGTCTTGACATGGTATACAATACACAACGCCAGATTGTTGTAATTAAAAGCATTTTCACAAAACTCAAAGATAAAACACCAACTTTATTATCAAAATTATAACTCTAACAAAATTGTAAGTAAATTAAAAATTTATTATTGTACATTAGTACTATTTTAATAATAACTTTTTTATGTAGTGACCTGAAGAAGGAATAAAGAGATTCCGAAAGCTTGTCAAAATTTAAAAAGACGTAAAAATTATTAGCCCGATTCCTGACTGCCATTCCCACGAAATACAGTTTCCTTAACTAATTGCAGTCACAATTACCTTCAACTATATATATATATGGTCAGTCATCCTTCTACACTCAGGTGTAGGATTACAATTTTTTAATTTTATTTAAAAGTGAGACATATATATCTTTGTAGATATCGCTTTTATTTTGCTGAATATTTCCTACTGAAATATCACTTCTTTTACCGTCTTTATTATTTTCTTAAAAATTTTCTATAATTTTAAATTGATTTGTTGCTCTGCTCAATATAGTATTTTGTTATAATTCTACTTTAAAATTATTAAAAATTATAATACGGCCCTAGCAATGTTTTATATTGCTTATACAGTGTGGCAGCTCGTAAGCTTCTATTAAAATATTATCATTATTATTAAAATTCTTTTTTAACGTAAATTTAAAGCAGGATTCACCTTGAGCAGAAATATTAAAATTTTCACTTAATAAAATATCAGAATAAGTATAATTAATTTCTTGTTTTAAGTTTTCAATGCAATTATTATTATAAAATTTAATGGAAGCGTGTGTTGGTTCTTGTTGAAACATATTAGAATAACTAAATAAATAAACTCTAAGGCCCGTATTACGAGCTCACTTTTATAATAAAATCGCGATGTTAACGCTCACTTTTACATCAAAATCTTTTGTAAAAACGAACGTTAAAATCGCGATTTTATTATAAAAGCGAACTAACTTACTTTTATAATAATATCGTGATTTTAACTTTCGATTTTACATAAGATTATGATGTAAAAGTGGACGTTAAAATTGCCATTTATTTATAAAAGTGAGCTCGTAATACGAGCCTAAGTTGTTGTTATTATTTGTGCTTTTATTTATTGCACTTTTAACTTTATTATTTTTATCTACCCTTTCAACTAAAATTTGTGACAAATTGTAAATTGATCACTGATAGCGACGGACGCAGCTTACTGGCAAAGTCTCCTACTAAGTGCGGTTTTCTAAATTTAACAACGTAGCCAAGTTGAGGGAACATCGTCGGTGTTCGGCATTATTATTATTTACATACTGTATTAAAATAATTAATCAGTGTGCAAAGCTAATAACAAATCCCTTTTTGCTGCCACCAAGTTGTAATATCTATATGAAATTATATAAATGAGTGTGTTTTAATTATTATTATGTTTAATTAAGTAAAAACATTAATTTATACTTACATGAAGTATGATTAATTTTATTTATTTATTTAATATTTATAATTAAAAGATATTAAAAAGTCTAAAATGTTCGTAGCCCTAGTAACTATAGACTATCATTTGTACACTCTAATTTATTCTGACAAACTACAATAAAATGAATAATAATAAATACATATACCTACAATTTATTTTTCTGAAAAATGTATGTCTAACACTTGTGGTTATTTTAATAATTTCTAAATCTAAATTTTGATATGTCTTAAGACCGTCAAACCAAACAAGAGAGAGTCCCCTGTGTTAATATCGAAATTTGACAGGTCTGGAAACGCCTCATGGCAAAGGTCTCTTCTGATCGCGAGAGCAAGAAGATTGAAAAAATCACTTGCTCATCATTATTGCCACGCTAATAATTAATAATTTGTGAATTAATTATTTTGAATTTTGGGTGATTTGTTACACTTGTGTGCGTAAATATGACCACATTTATGGATACAGATTACTAGCTAAAATGCGAGACCTTGACGTTAGAGTTCAAAACGCTTTCCTCATGTTATCTCATAAAATTAAAACCACAGGTATTCCTGGCAACTTATTAGAAAATTTAAGTTTAAAATAAACGATTATGGTTTAAGGGATAAAGATTTACATTCTGTACCAACTTTCAATAAGTTCGCTATATAACTGTATTCTAAATTAATTAAAATCTCTTAATATACATTTTTTTAAAAGTAAAATAAATTCTTTATTTTCTTATTTATATTACTGTTTTATATTGCATATTTGCATCGTATTTCATAATTATTATTGTTGTATTACGTAACATTTACATTGTATGGGTCTTTTCTGATTTGTATTGTACTCTATTGGCATTTGATTATTTTTCTTTGTAAAATGTAAATGTGTTGGTTGGGTGAAAGAGCTGAACCCCGCCATTGACTCAAGTCAATAAAGTTATATTATTATTATTATATTGACAGGCCGACTTAAAGGCGAGGCCTGTAAATGCGAGATCACGCAAAAGAGTTTCTGGGCGTGTGATACACAAGATTTTTTGGGCCGATGACACTTATAAATTATTACAAAATTATTATTAGTACTACGATACACAGTGATTACTACTTACAATTTTATACACTATAGGTTTTTATGTTGGTAACATTGTTCTAACCTAAAAAATGAAACGAATATTTTTCATATACCTATTATCTATATTCTGCTGATACTCGTATTTTACTATACAGAATAGCGACCACGATGAAGGGAGATGAAATATATGTTCATTTCTCTTCCTAGTGTAAGAGCATATTTATGAGCAAG
Organism: Stenolophus ochropezus; assembly: GCA_035578165.1. Taxonomy (NCBI): domain Eukaryota; kingdom Metazoa; phylum Arthropoda; class Insecta; order Coleoptera; family Carabidae; genus Stenolophus; species Stenolophus ochropezus. Next base: position 720,272 of record JAQOWZ010000023.1, on the reverse strand, counting down.
CGTGAATGTATAAGCCGTACTGAATAATTTTTCTAAGGCACGTTGCGAACTTATGGCGTTTTTAATATACATATATTTTCATGGGCGCAATTATTTTAGGAGACTGTCTATTACGCTATAGTTATAAAATTGATACATTGCATTCAATGCATTTAAATGAAACATTTTTTATTAATCATTAATTAACATTTTGCACGATCGTATAAAAATAAATAAATTCAAAATTAGTGAAAACTATTGAGAATCGGACTTTTATTTAATTGAAGTACTTTTTAAAATCTGCTATAGAAAAAAATTATACATAATGAAAATGATTTACACTTTTATTGTAAATAAAAATAATTGATTAATTATAATTACGTATGTCAAAAGTATTATATTAAAAAAAAAATAATACATAAATAAAGAAAAATTGAATGTACTATAAAATAAAATATTTTAAAAATAACGAAAAATTACAAAATGAACTATATACAAAAAAAAATTATTAGTAAATTTATTTAAGAATTAGTAATATTTATAATACATTATTATAATTAGTAATAATAATAAAAATGATAACATATAAAATCTGAATGTTCAGAACATTTAAATGTAGGTTTATATGATTTGAAGCAGAATTGTCAAGAAGAAAAACTATTTGCCGAAATATTGTAGAAACACAAATGCCTAACTTATAAGGAATTTGCAATTCCCGGGCCGTCAAGGCAAATAAAGTTTTGAAAAATATTGGTGCTGATATTTATTTATAAGTAAATAAATTATTAACTTGGCTTTTCTATATTACGAAATTAAAACCCCTTAAAGAAGTTGGATCCGAAGAAAATTTTGATTCGAAGTTTAGGTATTCTTTTGTATGTATAATTTTCGTTTTTAATAATTCAATGATTTTGTATTAATTCATAAATTTTGTGGTTAATATTATTTTATGTTTTATTGTTTACGGTTACCATAACAAAAAAATAATGGTAATTCGCTCCCCCTAAGAAAAGTTTCTGGATCCGCCACTGTCAGAAACATCTTTCAAAGTTCAAATAGTTGACGGCGGCATACAGCTTTAGCCAAACGTATTGCAGAAATTAGACATGCGCATAACTTGAAGGAGCCAGAAGGAAGTGAGATAAAAATATATTCTCTCTTCCTTCCTAGTGGTCGCTAAATCTTCTTCATCAGCAGTATATAGTTATTAGGTATATGATATTTTTTAACAATTAACGTAATCGTAATTGTACACCAGTAAATAATGAATAATAAATCAAACATAGTGAGTTTATTAACATTGTACATTTTCAATAAAATGAAAATAAAAAAATTGATAATATAAAATCTTTAAGGCCGACAAAGAAAGATTTTCTGAATGATTTTGACTTCTGTAATATTAATCGTATTATATAAAATAAAATATAAAAGCCAAATGTTTCGCGGTTACAATAAATTATTTTTAGGAGAACACGTTATTTTTCATAAAAAAAATATAAAAAAACAATCTAGGCTATAGTTAGATATTCAATATTGTAAAATTATTTCTGATTTTTAACATAAGTTTTATTGAAATAATTATTATAAATACAACCCCATATCATATGAAATATTCCCATAGGCGCCGGTTTTTAAAAATATATATGGGTACTCTAGCCAATGCGTAAATAATTAATATAAAATATTTATATAATAATACTGTGGGATGGAGGTTGAAAGAAAACCGCCAAAGGTAAGTGATCAAATGCCGCAGACAAAAAATTTCTAATTCCATATTTCTTCGAAAAAAAATTCATTAATTATTTATATTAATACTCAAATATCATAAATCAAGAATTGTTTTATTGAAAATTTAGACAATAAAAACAAAAAAAAAACATTATGATCCAAATAACAACAAAAAGAACAAACTAAAAATACTTATTGATAATTTGAAGTTTTGGGTCGGGAGGAGACTACTGATATTTACTTAAATAGGTACTTATAAAATACGCTCAATATCGGGAAAAATCACACTATTCTTAGACTTTGACAGCTGACAGATACTGTGAATTTGGAACTTGGACATTTAAATTGTTGTGGAAAATTGCATACCCAGTGGGAAAATAATAATAATAATTATAATAAGTTGAAAATTCAGTTGACACAAGCAGAATACGTTGTCGATGTCCAAGCTTATTTCCCTTAATTACCTCTTAGCGGCGCCACATACTAACTTCCCCGCTCCCAACAGCGTAATTATAAATCATCCACTTCATTACAATTCACCTCTGGATTGGGACAAATTTAAATTTATGATAATTAACAAAAATTACGTAAATTTTAATTCCAAATATATATGGCCTATAAAATATTTAGGAAGTTGATTAGCAGGTCAATATCTCAGCCCTAACACACATTTACATTTGCTTTCATTTACAGAACTGAATAAATCCAGCAGGGTGCTGAAGGCCGAACAAGAAAAGCTAAAAGGCGTAGTGGAGGCTGCCAACGGCTTCTTCAAGACAGGTGGGTTGGTTCTGTAATACGTTCGCTCTGCGGCATTTCATTTTAGAGATTGTTTAAACAAATTAAATACGTGACGCCAGATGTGGTTGCAGCTGGAAATTTTCAGAAATAGAATATTGTAAATCACATTTTTGTAAGGTTTTAAGATTGTCTTATTGACATTAGGCAATCTTTGTGCCTTGAAGCCGTCGCCATCGGAATCAACATCGAACTTAATTATTTTTTTAATTTTATTTGTTTAATATTGTTGACTGTTGAATCTTGAAACGTAAAGAAATAATAAATAATAGTAAAGCCTTGAACATGTGGCTTTGTCGAGCACAAAGAACGTTATGAAAAGTGACCTATAGGGTGTAGAATATGTAGAGCAAGTATGAAAGGAATTAAAAATATTCTGATTTGCAATAACCAATTAATTTTAAAACTACAAATTGAATATATTGAAAAATTTATGTAGAATATATTACTACAGTGGCGGGAGGCAATGTGCTAGATACATCAGATTTTTTTAATTTTCAAAAAATAGTAACAGAAATAATTCTGTTTCTTTGAACAGTCGAAATCTTTTCAAAAATTCAGTATTATTTCATTTGGTAGAATTGTCAATTCTGTCACGTATTAGGACCCGACATGTCTGTGGTGACGATTGCTGTTGCGACGCGAGCGCTCAACATCGAGAACAATCGTACTATTCTTGTACCTTGACAGCCGATAGATACCGTGAATTTCGAAGTCGGACATTTAAAGTGTTGTGCAAAATTGCATAAACAATGGGAAAATAATAATAATTATTATAATAAGTTGAAAACTCAGTTGACACAAGCAGAATACGTCTCTCTATTAAATCATCCATTTCATCACAGTTTACCTCTCGATTGTAACAATCTTAAATTTTTGACGATTAACAAATATTAAGTAAATTTTAATACCTAATATATATGGCCTATAAAAATTTTAGGAAATTTATTAGGAGGTGGATATTAGGAATGACGATGGGTACCCGGGTACCCGGAACCTACCCGATAATAATGTACCCGGGTATCAAAAATAGTACCCCATTACCCGAAATGTACCCGTTACCCGTTTATTACCCCTTACCCGAAATCTACCCATTACCTAAAATCTGTTGTTGCCAGTTAAAGACAGTTTCCCACTGCCGGAAACATTGTAACAAAACGAAGATCAAATCTGAATGCAGATACATCATCCATGCTGATATGTGCGAATAGAAATATGAGATATTCCTAAGTAGTTAAATCAAATAACAATAACAATGTTTTTTTTTATTTCCATACCAGAAAATAATATATATACTCAAATAACAAAAATTTGTATTAAAAAAAATGAATATGAAAGAATAACGGATATTTTAAGGGTATTACATAATTATTGGGTATCAAGTTATTATCGGGTATCGGGTAATTATCAAGTAACGGGTAATTATCGAGTATCCGATACTACCCGGGTATTCATATCGGGTACCCGGGTACCAAAATTTTCAGGTTTCGTCATTCCTAGTGGATATGTCAGCCTTTACACACACTTACATTCGCTTTCATTTACAGAACTGAATAAATCCAGTAGGGTGTTGGAGGGACTTCATACCGAGAATCTAGGATTAAAGGCCGAACAAGAAAAGCTGAAAGGCGTAGTAGAAGTGCTGGTGAGGGAGACCCAGGCTAATAGAAATGCTCAGGAGGCTGCCTACCGCTTTTTCAAGACAGGTGAGTTGGTTCTATCACACGTTCGCTCTGCGCCATTTCATTTTAGAGATTATTTAAACAAATCAAATACGTGACGCTAGATGTGCTTGCAGCTGGCGTAATAAAAGGCATATTTTTTAGATATAGAGAACTGTAAAAACAGATTTTTGTAAGGTTTGATTGATTTTCGTTGGAATAAGTGTAAACAATAAAGTGTAAATGGTTCTTTATGGGGTGACGGAAGCAATAAATTTTAAAGTTAAATAGAAACGTGCAGTTATAAAGGAAAGCAATCATAAGATCACATTTCACATTACGTCACTTTTTCCAATGAGGGTGTAAGAAACACACCCTCATTGGAAAAAGTGAAGTATCATTACGTGAAGTTCGTGCCACATAATTTTGTCTAAGATGATGATGAACAGATCTGTGTGATCTTCCTGTGACAGTCTTGCTTTTCCAAATTTGGGTAACTATATTGTCTTAGTGACATTAGATAATCTTTGTGTCTTATCTTGAAGCCGTCGTTATACGAATCTAAATCGAACTTAATTAATTTACTTATTTTATTCGTTTAATTTCGTTAACTGTAGAATCTTGTAACGTAAACTAATAAATTTTTGAAAGGAATTAGATATTGGAGACTATGGCTTTGTTTAAATTGAATTTTTTCTTTTATTCAAAAGACGACGTTTCGCTTCTGATTGGAACCATCTTCAGGTCTATGTTAACATCAATATTTGTGAAATTAATGTATAGTTATAAGTTTAAAGTTAAAATTTAAAATTGTTTGAGAGTCATATGATACTGAAATTCGTAGGTAAACTGTTTACTCTGTTTAGCTCTCCTTTCGGTAGATTACGAGTGTGGATGTTTGGAACGTACTTTGTAGCAGCGTAGCGACATTAAACTGCAGTGATGTTCTATCTGTTTCTAGTGTGATTAGTAATTGTGTGGTATATAATCGTATATATAATATAATTGTACATGTTTTTACATGTATTTTATTTTCTGTATTCCACGAGCCAGCCTTAACTGCAGGTTACAAAGTAAAATTTTAATTTAATCAATTAAACATTCTTAAATAAATTCTTCGAAATCTCCCTTTATTCAAATATTTTTACATATTCTACTTTTTATATATATTAAATAGAATTTTTGGTTGTCATTATATCATATACCTTTAGAATTATCCGTTTTTCTTCATTTATAATCACTATTTGACTTGGGTTTCTTCTTAATTTCTCAACCCATTAACGTTCTTCATCTCCGCTTTCAGATTTGAATGAAACCAGGAGCGAGCTGCAGCTTGTGAAGAAGGATCTTCACAGCGAGCTTCTGGCCCTGAAGGAAGACGTACGGACCTTGCTCGAGCAGACCAAGCAGGGCAAGGACGTCGCCAACATCCTATTTAAGAAAGGTGAGGTGAAGAATGTGCGACCCATACATGCAAATATAAAAGAGCCAAGATATGGAAGTACCAAAAATTTACGATTTAATTATTCAAAATCAATAATGTCATCGAATTTAATCATGTATTTCATTTGCCACTTGGATCACATAAATATATTGCGCAAAATTTCTCCAAGCTGGGGAAAAATGTGGCAACACTGCTCGTGATCTTTATGTTAAAAACGCAACCTTTTTCTAAATTATGCTAGAAAAAAGACAAATGTTCAGATTGATTATCAAAAAATTCCCAATATTTTGTGTGAAAATCTCTCACTATACTGATTATATAGGAGGGTCTTTCAATTAGCACGCCTTAACTTTGACAGTTGATTCTGGTTTTATTTGAATTGACACCGCTATCGTTCTGCGACGGTTTTTTTCTATCATAGCTGCCATTTTATCATGGAAAAGTATACATTAAATACCGCGTCGAAAATGTGAAAATTTAATATCAAAATTCGTTCTCAAATTACCAAAGTTTTCGTGAGCTACATGAAATTTATGGTCGACAAAACCATCCTACTGAGAGCACAATTCAACGACTAATTATAAAATTTGAGGAAAGTGGTTCAGTTGCTGATCGAGCAATGCCTGTGCGTCGTTGAAACATTTGGTCAGTCGAAAATATTGTTGCCATTGCAAAAAGTGTACGTAAGAACGAAAATCTCCCAGTTTTTTGTGACTATCAACGGCGAGATGTATCGGGGGATAAAGTTCTTTGGCCGGAATTGGTTAATGTAGTCACCGACGAAATGTGATTCCAGCAAGATAGCGCTAATACAGTTGAATTATTGCGTTATTTCGAGGGGAGGTGACATCCATTAGCCAACAACTTCGTGTGATTTAACGTTTCAAGTAATTTTTCTTTGGGGATACGTTAAATAACTGGTCTATATCAATAAGCCAACAATAATTAAAGACCTGGAGAAGAACGTTATTCGAACCATTGCTGAAGTTCAGTCCGAAATATACCAAAACGTAATTCTAAATTGGGTTTCTCGGATTGTTACTTGTCAACTATTCGCGGAGGTCATTTGAATGATTTCAAAATTACTGGCATTAAATACATTTTGATTTACAATAAAAATTCTTATGTATATATATATATATAATATCATAACAATTATATTTATGAATTAAGTTAAATATTGATTTCGGTTTATTCATTTTATAAAACTAAAATAATTTATTTTTGATATGAAAAACCATGTTAGTTAAAAGTCTGGCAGTTTTAAGGTTTACCAAAAAAAAATGTGTAATGTGTATTTAAATATAAATTATTTTGTTAAAACTTTTTATCTCTTTGTAAAATTATTTTCTTGTAATGTTAAAAAAATTGTTGCCCCTAAGCTCGGGATTAATGCAGCCTATTGGGTAATCCAAGCCTGAGGAAAATGAAGGTCGGATACTTTTTAGAGAGCCATCGTATAACTTCCCCTTCAACAAATATGTATGACATCGAATATTGCAATGTATGCAACCCATTCTTCAGGATATGCAATTTGGGGAAAACGGATTTGTTCATGTGTGTGCATATATTGATTATGTAATTGTTACATTTGCAGTATACCACTCAGAGGGAACGGGGCTCCTAGTGCTGCGGTACTCCGTGCTGCCCAGCCCGGACAACACCAGCCTGCCCGCGCCCTGACCACATCACACTCTGCTACATCTTATAAATAATGTATTGCCCATTAGTACATATAAATGCCATTCATTATATTTGTATTACATAAAAATAAAAAAATAAAATATGGGAAAGAAAATAATTAAATAGTTTTTTTTTGTATATATCTCCTCAAAATTTTACTATCTATATAACAATAAGATAGAGTGGCAGCTCATGCTACATTTTTTTGGGTGTGCTGCATGAAACAAAATAGGAAATAAAATATTAATCAAAAGAATTAAATTTTCTCTATTTCTTTTTAGTATCAAAAACTTCTTTATACGTCCTCAAATGCGGACGTAATTTGTCTTCTATGGCCCGAGTGCGTATAAAGCTTCTAAGCAATAGTTACTCAAATAAATCGCTAATATCACTTCTTATATTACTTCCGTCTGTTAATTTTGCATTTAATATTTTCAAACGAAAATCTGAGAGCCTATTCTTCCGTTGCAATTTCTCTTTTTCTAATTTGGCAATTTTTTTTGCTTCTTACAATTCTTCTTCCATTATGTGTTGTTGAAGGGATTTGCGAGACATCGTGGATAATCTACTTCCACACCTTTGTTGACGCTCTGGCTTATTCTTTGCTGCATTATGTCTTCTTCGCATATTGTATATCCGTGTGACTCCATAGCGTCTGGAATCTGGCTCGAAGGACCAAAATATTGACAGCACTTTGGTCGTTAAGACAAACACAGATCCACCGATTCATGGCAAGTTTTATCACTTCTGCTGACCGCAGAATAGCTGCACCATAAAAACTTCGCGGATCCGACCCTCCAAGGACCACTCACTGATCGCGAGGCAACACGCGAATAGTACAACTTCGAACAAAAGGATAAACATAACGAACAACAAATTAATGATAAACGTAATAAACACAGTAAAAAAGAACACAACAAACACAATAACTATAATATGATAAAGATAAAATTACATATATATATATATATATATATATATATATATATATATATATATATATATATATATATATAGTGTTACTCTGATTTTTACTGGTACTAACAAATACAAAATTTGTACTGTTCTTCTTTCTTCTTAGGTGACTAAATTTTTTTATTCCCCTAAATAATGCAGCGCCAACTACTATGCTTACATCGTTGTCCTAATGCTTCAGAGTTAGCTTATTTAGAGTTTTTTGAAAATTATTGTGAAAACTATTAAACATAATTCACTTGTGACCCGATTTTAACTGGAGACTTGTTACGGTTTTATTTTGCGTATCTTTGCAATCCTTGACATCAATTCCTTAACCTAAAAATGTTAACTTAAATAATTTTGTTTACGTTTTATTTCATAGAGTCATTTGCTATGCCTTGTCTTTTACTCCAATTCCAATTTAAATTAGTTCCATCGTCCTTGTTTTGTTTTGTGTTTACAGCCGGCATTTTGAACTTGCGTGACTGTGATAGCCGCTGCTCCATGCAGTAAATTCTCTAGCGTGAGTAGATTGCGCGCGCACATCCGCGCGGCTTGAAAGTTATATTCAAATACGCTGCTCCCACATATCCCGCCGAAACAACCCTGCTGTTTAGACAGCACACGAAACCTTGATGCAACCACGGCGACTTATGAGCTTGATACTAAGTAAACGTGCTTTTACATTGACCTGCCGGCCTCTGACTGGATTTTAGTCAGTTGTTCTTGAATCGTTGCGTGCTCTAACGTTCTTGACCTAGTGAATTGTATTGTTGTGTGCGATTGTCGTGTCCCGCAGTACCGTATACTACCTCAAAGCCGACCTCCATCCAAGGTAAATTCCGTTTGGTCAAGTTACCTGCATTGCTTAAAACGTACTGGCTCATAAGGAATTGGTGGTTTGCTAATAGGATTCTCTTTCAGGCATTTTATTGTACATTGGTTCTTTTATTGCTAGTACATTGCTACTAGCTTACATTAAGATATACCGATACATTTATTGTTAATTATCACACTCGACTTCCCGTTGTTCGAGTCGAAGCCAAGTGGAAGGATTCTACGTGGGCTGAAGAACCTACATCTGCGCCGGAAGAGTTGAGGTACACGTGCGGTGACTTTGCCTTGACATCCGCCATCTTCTTCCGGTATTAGGCAGCCGCTAATGTCATCGGACCACCAGACGCCGCCATTTTCCTCCCCGGACCCGTAGATAAGCCTATTTATTTCTTTTGTTTATTTATTATTATGTTTATGCATTTTTTGTACGGCCACTTACCTTGGTCGATGTCCTGTATTTACTTACTACTTGGTGGCATCGTTCAGTCGACACATCACCGCTCCTTGCTCACCTCGTGAGAGCTGTAAGATCTGAACACAATGGGCTGCAGTTATTTTGTTTTATTTACTTATTTTCAATACGGGTAGGACGTCGTACTCCATTGGAGATAATAGAATTTGTCACTTTACCGAAAGCCGCATCGTTATCCCGCTGGTACAATCGCGACCGTTTTACGTACCCCTGCGTTATTATTTGGATGTTCTCCATGTCCTTGATTCTACAGACGAGTGTAACTACTCCCTACGCTGTTGCTCTAATCTTAGTTGTCAGTCACCTGCGTTGTTTTCAGATTATTAAGTGAGCTAAACCGTCGTTATAATTTTGTATAACAACTGAATTTGAAATACATCAGACAATGGTGTGTGCCTTGTTTACGGACACTGGCGCCCAAGCCACCAACAGGGACCCAAGCCGTCTCAACTGTAGCGAACCGTTGTTCAACCGATCTTGCTCGGGATAGCCCTTCAGGGGCATAGCAATATATAGTAGGTAAAGATTGTACAACAAGAAGACGGTGGAAGAGAAGAAGAAGATTAGTTTAAATATATTTTATTATATTTGAACTGTTGTTTTTCTGCACCAATCCAAAGCACAACAAGCGAAGTGTTTCAGTCTCAAGAGAAGGCAAGTACAGCCACTTAGTTAGCTACCAATTTAGTAAGAACTCATCTACTAAATAATTATTGTAAGGGCATTAAGGTCCCCTTTACAGTATTTTGCTCTTTACTGTACTGCGTGAAGTTGTAGAATGAACACGTTTCTTAGTTAAACGCTTGTTTTTATCATCTGAGCCACTTAGTTTTCAATTTTGTCATCAACTTTTCGTTTCAAGTTAATCCCCGCTTCTTCAATGCGTTTCTTAAATGTTACTTTCGGTGATTGATTTTCACTCAAATCACCCAAAAAAATAATTTCTGTGTTTAATACTTCTTTACCAATTGATCCTACACCATTCCGTATTAACGATAAAATATTTCTAAACAATCCATTGAAGAAACTTCCTATTCCACGTCCACGTTGAAATTGACTTCCTTTATATACTGACCTTATATTACTGCTTAAAAATTATAATATTGTTGATACGGAAAAGTATTCATTATTTTCGTTGAGAATGAAGTTTCACACTCAAAATCCCAAATTAAAATAGCGCAGCATATCCGTCGTGCGTCCTTATATCTATTTCTATATTTGAGAATTCTCTTCTTATAAACAAGTATGAAATATGTTTGAACATATGTAATCATTTCATTAGATCCAGAAACATATTTGTCATTTTTAACGTAGACAATTCTTAACAACGGCGTGAAAACATCGCCTACAAATTAAAGTTCTATGATATCGCAGTAAACATATAATTACGGTGGTGTACCTAATTTTATATTTTATATTAGGTAAATTAACTGAAGTTTTTTGTTGATATATGTCTGTAAACGGTGAATAACCTAGTTGAAGTGCTAGCCGGTGATATAATTCCACACAACAAATGTTTGCAACTTTGAATCTTGTTGCTACTCGTTTTTTTTTGATGTCATAGTATAATGCTACGTATTTATTTATCCCAGCGTGGTAATTCATTTCATGTAATACAATATTAATTTCTTGCAGAAATTTTTCCTATAAATGCATCTGTTTGTTGTTTATCATTTTTTAACGAAATATTTACTATATTTTCATTGATGTTATTAAAAGAACAAGTATATATAATTTTAGATAATGCTTCTTCCCGGGATCCGAGTAATTTAATGTTTTGCGGTAATTGAATAGTAAAACGTGTTGTTTTATAATTAGGAAAATATTACATTGAACTACGAGTATTACTAGGTAGTGTTATAAAAAATTCTTTACCATTCATTGTTTAATAAACGAACAGTATTTGCCGGTATCAAGGAATTAAACATGTCACTATATCCTCTCCACTTAACAAACAATTTCTTTCTGCTGCCGGTGCCTTTGGTTTCCAATATTATTTTATTTATTTTATACGTTGTATCAAATTCAATATACACTCGTTGTAATTCATTCTCGTAGAAAGTGCGTTCTATAATTTCATTATTTAAATCTTTTAGTTTATAATCAACTGGGAATCTGGTGCTAATAGTATATATTTTAAACAATTCACTCCAGTTAGATTTATACCCCTTTTCAAAGAATTTTTTTGTATTTTGTTATTTTACAAATATCTCCAATTTTAAATTTTCCTCGTTTTGTTTAACTTTATTTTGACTTCTCCATACTTCCAAAACATTATTTTCATTTACTTTACAAGGAGCCAAGGTATTGATTATATCAGAATTTTGAGTCACATAAAATTTTAAGAAAGGAAAAAGAAGAACAGTACAAATTTTGTATTTGTTAGTACCAGTAAAAATCAGAGTAAAACTATATATATATATATATATATATATATATATATATATATATATATATATATATATATATACAGGGTGTTCATTTTAAATGGGCCACCATTGCTATCTCGAGAACTATAAGAGCTACGAGGTCGGTTAAATTAGAAAACAATTTCTATTTTACAACACTATTAATATGAGACAAACAAATTTTTTATTAAACCAGTGGTTCTCAAAATACGGGTCCCAAGTTTTTAATTTTAAATGTGAACCTATTTTTTTATTTGCTTATTCAATATAGAATTTTATTCTGAATTCAATGATATAATATTATCATACCCTAACTTAATGATTTTTTTGAGAAAAATGCATCTGAAGTTTTATATTAATTTGATTAAAATATGACAATAATAAGAGTGCCATGACGGAAAAAACCGAATACAAATATTTTTTTAACTTGGAATTAGAGAGCTTTGACAGAAAGAAGTGAATAAAATTATCTAATTCCAGGTTAAAAAATGACTTGTATTCTGACTGCGGTCAGCAGAAGTGGTGAAGCTCGCCATCAATCGGCAGATCTGTGTTTGTATTAACAACCAAAATGCTGTCATTATTTTGGTCCTTCGAGCCGGATTCCAGACGCTATGGAGTCACACGGAAATGCAACACGCGAGGAAGACATAATGCAGCAAGGAAGAAGCCAGAGATTCAACAAAGGTATTAATCCTCAGTTAGATGAGTACGTAATCGAGCGGCCCACGAGAAAAGCGCGTAGAGACACGTCACAACCGCAAAGAAGCATTGACGAAGAACAAATCACAAAAAAAGTAGTGGAAGTAGATTATCCACGATGTCTCGCAACCTTCAACAACACATAATGGAAGCAAAATTGTAAGAAGCAAAAAAAATTGCCAAATTAGAAAAAGAGAAATTGGAACGAAAGAACAGGCTCTCAGATTTTCGTTTGAAAATATTAAATGCAAAATTATCAGGCGGAAGTGATATAAGCGATTTATTTGAGTAACTATTGCTTAGCAAATAACTTTACAGGAACTCGGGCCATAGAAGACATATAACGTACGCCTTTGAGGACGTATAAACAAGTTTATGATACCAAAAAAAAGAATATTTTTTTTTTATTAATATTTTATTTCTTTTTTTGTTTGATGCAGCACACCCACATATATGTAGAACGAGCCGCCACTGTATCTTATAGTTATAAAGATTGTAAAATTCTGAAGAGATATACAAGAAAAAACTATTTAATTATTTTCTTTCCCATATTTTATTTTTTTATTTTTATGTAATACAAATATAATGAATGGCATTTATATGTACTAATGGGCAATACATTATTTATAAGATGTAGCAGAGTGTGATGTGGTCAGGGCGCGGGCAGGCTGGTGTTGTCCGGGCTGGGCAGCACGGAGTACCGCAGCACTAGGACCCCCTTTCCCTTTGAATGGTATACTGCAAATGTAACAATTACATAATCAATATATGCACACACATGAACAAAGCCGTTTTTCCCAAATTGCATATCCTGAAGAATGGGTTGCATACATTGCATTACTCGATGTCATACATATTTGTTGAAGGGGAAGTTATACGAGGGCTCTCTAAAAAGTATCCGACCTTCATTTTCCCCAGTCTTGGATTACCTAATACGCCAGAGTAAGCCCGGGCTTAGGGGCAACAATATTTTTAACATTACAAGAGAATAATTTTACATGGATAAAAAAGTTTTATCAAAAGAGGTAAAAAATGAAGTCTGATTCAAATATGAGACGATATGAATATTTGAAATAATAATTTATATTTATTAATTTTTTTGGTAAATACTGAAAATGCCAAACTTTTAATTAACATGGTTTTTCGTATCAAAAATAAATTATTTAAGTTTCATAGAATAAATAAACCGATATCAATAATTATCTTAATTCATAAACATAATTGTTGTGTTTATATATATATATATATACATATATATATATATATATATATATATATATATATATATATATATATTAGTTTTGAATCGTTCAAATGACCTGCGCGGATAATTGATAAGTGACAATTCGAGAGACCCAATTTAGAAATACTTTTTGGTATATTTCGGACTGCATTTCAGCAATGCTTTGAATAATTTTCTTTTCCATGGAAACTTTTTAGCGCTATCTTGCTTGAATCACATTTCGTCTGTGACCACATAAACCAATTCCTGCCAAAGAACATCATCCCCCGATACCCCTCGCCGTTGATAGTCACAAAAAAACTAAAAGATTTTCGTTCTCATGTAAACTTTATTCAATGGCATCAATATTTTCGACTGACCAAACGTTTCGACGACGCACTGGCATTGCCCGATCAGCAACTGAACCACTTTCCTCAAATTTTGTAATTAGTCGTTGAATTGTGCTCTCAGTAGGATAGTTTTGTCGACCATAAATTTCATGTAGCTCACGAAAACTTTGGTAATTTGAGAACGAATTTTGATATTAAATTTTCACATTTTCGACGCGGTATTTAATATATACTTTTCTAGCTATCGCAGAACGATAGCGGTGTCAATTCAAATAAAACCAGAATCAACTGTCAAAGTTAATGCGTGCTAATTGAAAGATCCTCCTAAATAATCAGTATAGTGAGAGATTTTCACATAAAATATTGGAAATTTTTTGATAATCAATCTGAACATTTGTCTTTTTTATAGCATGATTAAGAAAAAGGTTGTGTTTTTAACATGAAGATCACGAGCAGTGTTGCCACATTTTTCCCAACTTGGAGAAATTTTGCGCAAAATATTTATGTGATCCAAGTGGCAAATGAAAAACATGATTAAATTCGATGAGTTTATTGATTTTGAATAAATATAACCTAACAGCCAGATTCACAAAAAAATATTAGTTCAAAATTAGTTTAAACATGTTGAATTTACGTTGAATTTAACATATTTGAACCTGTTTAAGAGCTAATTCTGTTTTGTGAATCTAACTGTTACTGTTTAGGACTTCCATATCTTGGCTCTTATTATATTTGCATGTGTGGGTCGCACACTCTTTACCTCACCTTTCTTAAATAGGATGTTGGCGACGTCCTTGCCCTGCTTGGTCTGCTCGAGCAAGGTCCGTACGTCTTCCTTCAGGGCCAGAAGCTCGCTGTGAAGATCCTTCTTCACAACTTGCAGCTCGCTCCTGGTTTTATTCATATCTAAAAGCAGAGATGAAGAACGTTAATTTGTTGAGCAATAAAGAAGAGACCTAAGACAAGATAGTGATTATAAATGAAGAAAAAATTATTTTATAAATCAGATATAATTTTACAATATTGAATATACGACTATTTACTAGGAATAAAGTATTGTAGCCGCGACAAAAATCACTTTTTATATTTCAACATAAATATATATTTGTTTTATCAGTGTTACTTAATTAATTAATTTTTTAAATTTAATATTAAACTTAGTAATATAGATATTCTCAATTATTTTTACATTTCAGTTAAATATGTAAACTTTGCGATGTATTCCGACAAAATTTAAATTTATGAATATTTGGTACGAATAATTTAATTTGCAATAGGAATAACTACAGGTTTCTAAATTCAAGTAGAACTGTTCCATTCTACTTACTATTCATCACTGGTCAGCCTCGGAGGAAGCACTTTATTAGTTTACGTTACAAGATTGTACAATTAACAATGTTAAACGAATAAAATAAGTAACTTAATTAGGTTCGATTTAGACTCGGATGACGACGGCTTCAAGATAAGACACAAAGATTACCTAATGTCACTAAGACAATATTTACCCAAATTTGGAAAAGCAAGACTGTCACAGGAAGATCACTCAGATATGTTCAGACTAAAGTCAGCGGAAAGAATCATCTTTAACAAAATTATGTGACATGAACTTTACATAATGTTACCCCACTTTTATTAATGAGGGTGTGTATCTTAAAGACTTATTGGCCACATCATATTTTTTACAACTGTCAGTTTCGTTAACTTACTTCCGTCCGCACGGCGACGTAATGTTAAATGTGATCTTATGATTGCTTTTCTTTATAACTGCCCTTTTCTATTTAACTTCAAAATTTATTGCTTCTTTCACCCCATGAAGAACCATTTACACTTTATTGTTTACAAATATTCCAACGAAAATCAATCTTAAAACCTTACAAATTGTGTTTTTACAATTCTCTATTTCTCAAAAATTATGCCTTTTATTACGCCAGCTGCAACCACATCTGGCGTCACGTATTTAATTTGTTTGAACCATCTCTAAAATGAAATGGCGCAGAGCGAACGTGTGACAGAACCAACTCACCTGTCTTGAAGAAGCCGTAGGCAGCCTCCTGATCATTTCTATTAGCCTGGGTCTCCTTCACCAGCACATCCACCACGCCTTTCAGCTTTTCTTGTTCGGCCTTCAATCCCAGATTCTCGGTACGGAGTTCCTCCAGCACCCTGCTGGATTTATTCATTTCTGCAAATGGAAGCGAAAGTAAATGTGTGTAAGGGCCGTGATATCCACCTCCTAATAAACTACCTAAAATTTTTATATGCCATATATATAATGTATTAAAATTTACTTAATATTTGTTAATTGTCATAAATTTAAATTTGTTACAATCCAGAGGTAAATTGTGACGAAGTGGATGATTTATTAGGGGCCGGTACTTTTGCTCCTGATTAAGCTAAATTAACTACCGATTAAATTTAAACAAACATTTTTAGTACTTTTCGTACCGATTAATATTTAACTATTGATTAAAAACTCTTATGACTGATTAAATTTAACAGCACGATTCTAGTCTGTTAAATAAATAATCAGCCGTTATCCGTAACCTATAACTGAGAATTTGACAATTCATCTAACAAACATGAATCTTGAAGATTAAATAATTTATTTGATGTCGATGACGAAGATATAATTCCATTTATATATAATATAAGATCGTATACAATAAGAGATCGTCCAAATTATATAGAAACATGCACTGATGACGAATTTTATCACAGATTCCGATTTTCAAAAAATACAGTGATGAATAAAATTTTACCTGCCATAGAACCCTTACTAAGAATTAATTCAAAAAGGTTCAAAAATTTATCTTTGGCACTTGCTGCATCTGTTTTTTTGTTCTCTTTTACATGTATTTCGTCTAATATACATTTCATTAGAAAATCTGCTTCTGTTGTAGTGAAGTTCGTACCTCTATCGCGTTTCTTATCCATTTTCAATATTTTTGCATTTGACAGAAACAAATAAACAAATTCAACTGACAGGTAGTAACTTTGATTTACGTTTGCACTATAAAACTGTTTTTTGTCTTCTTCTACATAATAGAAATAATCAAAAGCGTACGTTTGTTATAAGTTCATGCAAATTTAGGGATATTTTTATTGTATTGCCAATTCGAGTTAATCGTTGGTTAGTTAATTAGTTAAAAAATTTGTCAAGAAGTACTCACTTCTATTTAATCATGATTAAAAGATGTGATTAATTTAACAGTAGATTATCTAATCAGTCTTTTAATCAGAAGCAAAAGTACCGACCCTAGAAGTCAAAGATACAGAAGATAATTATTTATTTTGTACTGGCAAGTTAGAGATACTCCAGTAAGAGTTTGGCCGATGTCGTTGAAAATGTGCGTCAGTTTCTGATTGGCTGCGCCATTAATCTCTACAACTGTCAGTTTAAAAAAACGCGCGAACACGATTTTGTGCAATTTGGTTCCTATCATTATTGACGGCTAAATTAACTTGCAAAATAGTAAGTATATTATAGAATTAATAGTATTTATACCATTTTATAAAGTATTCTTGTAATTTAGCAGCTGTATTATTAATTTCATTTTTGACATTTGAC
The DNA here is from genome assembly GCA_035578165.1 of Stenolophus ochropezus. Lineage (NCBI taxonomy): Eukaryota > Metazoa > Arthropoda > Insecta > Coleoptera > Carabidae > Stenolophus > Stenolophus ochropezus. The sequence continues at coordinate 702,463 of JAQOWZ010000023.1, read as the reverse complement.
ATTTGCTTAAAATTTCAATGCATTTTTGTTTTAGTGTTACATATATCAATATTATAATGGTCTATATAATGTGATTTATATATTACAGAAACTATTTAATAATTTTTCCATGGAATATTATTATAAACACATTTCGCTTTTATGCGAATGATTACCGTAAATAATAAATTTGTTAATCATGAATATTCAAATTTTCCCGCCAGAGAAAAATGGCGGCACATCGGCCAAACTCTTACTTGAGTATCTCTATGGCAAGTTAATATGTGGCGCCATTAGCGGTAAATATAGGAAATAAGCTTGGATATCGACAACGTATTTGGCTTGTGTCAACTGACGTTTCAACTTATTATATTTTTTTATTATTTTCCCATTGATTATGCAATTTTTCACAACACTTTAAATTTCCAACTTCCAAATTCACGGTATCTGTCAGCTGTCAAGGTACAAGAATAGTCGGATTTTTCCCGATGTTAAGCGCTCGCGTCGAAACAGTAATTCTCACCACAAACATGCCGGGTCCTAATACATGACATACTTGCCAATTCTACCAAATAAAATAATAATGAATTCTTTACAAAATTTCGAATGACCAAAGAAACAGAATTATATCTTTTCCCACTTTTTGAAAATGAAATAATCTGATGTCTCCAACACATTGCCTCCCGCCACTGTAGTATTATATTCTATATAAGTTTTTCAATGTATTCAATTTATAGTTTTAAAATTAGTTAGTTATTGCAAATCAGAATATTTTTAATTCATTTCATACCTGACCCTTCCTATTCTACACCCTACCGGTCACTTTCATAACGTTCTTTGTGCTCGACAAAGCCACATGTATGAGATTTTATTAAACTATAAAAAATACTTTTAAACATTCAACTAGAGATCATATAATTAATAAGACGGGCTTTTCAGCGGTGTAAATATGTGATATTTTTCCTACAATTTATTTCACTCTTAAAATTTCTATTTATAATTATAATCAATATTATTATTCTACAGAATAATAATATTTTCCATATTAATAAAAATAGCAAACCAAATGCAGTATTGTAAATAAAGTCGAGAATAAAAAACAAATAAAATATAGAAAACAGTACTAATTAAAATCAAACTAAAATACGATAAGATTATCAAAATGCCAGATGACAGTTGTTACACGTGCCCAGGCGGTCAGTACTCATATGAATATAACGGACGGTGGTAGTGGAAATATAAAACAACAATTATTTACTCACCCTTCTTGAAGACGACGTTGGTGGCATTTTGGGCGTGCCTCAAGGCCTGCTGCACAAGCCGTAGTTCTCTGCTCACCTCCCTCCTGGTCTTGTTCATTTCTGTAAATGGAGATGCTTGCTGTTAAGGTGTTGTAGATGTTCCCACTCTCAGATGCCCGCAGTCCCGTAAGTAATCACAATAAAAGTATTACAAAAACAAAAGCAAGAAAAAAAAAACATTTAAATATAAATTAAAAGAAATCTAGCTTTCTATTACACTTGTCGGTATTATTATGTACCACATCTGGCGTCACGTACTTAATTTGTTTAAACAATCTCTAAAATGAAATGCCGCAGAGCAAACGTGTGATAGAACCAACTCACCTGTCTTGAAGAAGCCGTAGGCAGCCTCCTGATCATTTCTATTAGCCTGGGTCTCCCTCACCAGCACATCCACCACGCCTTTCAGCTTTTCTTGTTCGGCCTTCAATCCCAGATTCTCGGTACGAAGTTCCTCCAGCACCCTGCTAGATTTATTTAGTTCTGTAAATGAAAGCGAATGTAAATGTGTGTTAGGGCTGAGATATTGACCTCCTAATAAACTTCCTAAAATTTTTATGGGCTATATATACAGGATGTAGACTGGAACACCCGAACATAGAGATTAAACATGTAAAATTACATTTTCGTAATTTCCTGCTTCCCTAATTATTTTAGATAAAAACGCTTCAAATAAAGGTTGTAGAGCATTATATCCTGCATTAAAAAAATTAATGTTACATGCCTTGTAAGCTCAGAAATTAGGTATGAAAATTACATAAAACACTCTAAAAATAGCAGTAGCCATGGAATTGAGACAAAAATTAACAAATGTTTAACGGTTTATCTGTCAAGTTAGCTGCATTAGTTAATTTTTATTATTATTTGAAATTACTTCTAAAGTGAACAATATTATATAAATTAATTTTGAGTTTAAAAAATAAAAACAAAATGAAATTGCTATATTGTTAGCATAACTTAAAAAAAATAATAAAAATAAACTAACGTAGCTAACTTGACAGATAAACCGTTAAACATTTGTTAATTTTTGTCTCAATTCCATGGCTATTTTTCATACCTAATTTCTGAGCTTGTAAGCCACATAAAAATAATTTTGTTAATGGTTCAGATGCAGAATTGTATGTTCTACAACCTTGATTTGAAGTTTTTTACATAAAATAATTAGAGAAGCAGGAAATTACGAAAATATGATTTTACATGTTAAATCCCTATGGAAAAATGTAAATAAACAGGACTGCAGTCGGAAATAATTTATTTGGCTAGTCTAGGCCAACGTTTCGCTGCTTATTGCAGCTTCTTCAGGGCAAAAACTAAAAGTAAATGTAGTGTGTCACTATGTATAAATAAAATAATTCAACCATGTGGTTGTCGTCGATGAATAAAGAAAGATTTTTGAATAAATTGCAAAAAAAAAATTCTATATTCATCGACGACAACTAGACTAGCCAAATAAATTATTTCCGACTACAGTCCTATTTATTTATTTTTCCATCACCAACATCAGTTGCTTATTCCTCTGTTAATAAAATCCCTATATTCGGGTGTTCGACTCATCACCCTGTATTTGGTATTAAAATTTACTTAATTTTTGTTAATTGTCATAAATTTAAACTTGTTCCAATCCAGAGGTGAATTGTAATGAAATGGATGAATTATTAGAAGTGCAAGAAACAAATGATAATTATTTATTTCGTATCCGCCGTAATTACGCTATTAGGATCGGGCAAGTTAGTATATGGCGCCGCTAAGAGGTAAATACAAGAAATAAGCTTGGATATCGACAACGTATTTCGCTTGTGTCAACTAAGTTTTTAACTTAATATAATAAGCAATTTTCCACAACAATTTAAATGTCCAACTTCCAAATTCACGGTATCTGTCAACAGTTAAAGTCTAAGAATAGTGTGATTTTTCCCGATGTTGAGCGTTCGCGTCGCAACAACAATCCTCACCACAGACATACGGGGTCAAAATAGGTGACAAAGTTGACAATTTTACCAAATGAAATAATGTTGAATTCTTTAAAAGATTTCGAATGTCCAAATTCACAGAATTATTTCTTTTACTACTTATTGAAAATGAAATAAGACATCGTCATTGTACCGACAAGTTAACAATTTAACAAATACATATGGGTTTTATATTATAAATTATTATTTTTACCACATAAATCAAAGAAACTTGCATACATATCCAATCTGAATTTACACCTAAGCTCTAAACGTCAAAGTAAAAATATTTTTAATGTTTCATTTTTCTTCAATACCGTATTTATTAGGTACGTTTATTTCTTTCTTCCTTAGTAAGTTTTTGCACAGTTGACAATACACATAAATATTTAACAGGTAGTTAATAGTAACATATAAAGAAATTAGTATTGTCTCCTAATAGTTAACAGGTTCTTTATAAGGAGGTGGATATCTCGGCCTAAGAGTAGTAATAGTGCTAACTTTTAAACAATAAATACTGTCGTTTTCTTTTAATTTTAAAATGAATAACCGGGGGGGTGAAACATGATTACAATCTAGTTTCCTTTCATATAATATTTTCGGAACCGATCGTAAATGTTGCCAGTAATTCCAATGTTTAGTAGGTTTTCTTGTTACAGATTTCTTAGCAGCCCTTAATACATAAATAACTAATACTCCTATTTGTTAACGATAACAATTCATATACAATATATATATATATATATATATATATATATATATATATATATATATATATATATACATAGCAGTTGTTTTTCCATACTGCGTGATCAGTTGTAATATCGGACTTCTGGGATAATTTGATTTGGCTGAAATGAATACACTTCAAGCAGGTAGACTTACAGTCTTTGATGGTATGTGAATTACCGCATTTTGGACAAGTGGGACTTTTTTTAGTACATTGCGAAGCTAAGTGGTGGAAACCGCAACAATGATAGCAACGGTGCAAATCAATTGAATCATAAACAGAGCAATAATTGTAGCCTATAAATACTTTACCATTATTTAATATTGCATGATAGGTGCTGTAATCTACTTGAATAATTGCCTGATAAATCTTATTGTTTTTACGTGTTGGTTTAACCGATATCACTTCGCAAAGACTATTCTCTGTTAAACAGGACGTATTTTGAGCTTTTAGGTAATTCATGAAAGTACTCGGTTCCAGATTTTCAAAGCCAACTATCCTTAATATCGGGATTATTAGTAGAAGCTGTTTTACCTCATATTTTCACATAATCGTTCAGATACTAGTTGTTTCAATTTATTGACATTATCGTTGTTTTCGCAACTAATAACTCTCCCTCCGTCACGAGAGTTTTTGATATTAGTCATCTTAATTTTGGACTCAACTGGATTAAGAGATTGAAGCATGTCAGTTTTTGTAGTACGAGAATTTTGAGTTTTCACTTTGGGTTTAACTATGACAGGCGGTTCAACAGTTATATTTTTACAACATAAGCAAAGGACTTAGTTCCAGAATTAGTATTGACGAGAGTGTTGCTGACCATTGTATTACTCAATTCGTTAAACTTTTTATTAATAAGGTTGTGAAATTCATCTTTAAATGCAGAGCTTAGGTTATCAAACTTGTTTGCAATTTCTCAAACATACTATTGCAATATTCGGCACTAGAGGTCTTCACAAGCTTAGAAACATTATCATGTAACTTTTTTATATTTGAGGCAAGATCGAGAGCTTCAGACTTGTTTACTATATCACATGTTCTTTTACATTCATCACATAGAAAAAATAGATTTTTGTTTTTTGCAATGAGATTATATTCAACATCAGATAGATTGGCACATGATGCGTGGAAACTTTTATTACATGGACCTTCACACGCTACTAGACTTTGATTGTCACTTCTTTTAAATCTACATTTTGCACACCCAGACATCGTGACGCATAATAAGAAAAGAGCAGATAGTAATAAATATCAAATAAAGTAATATTAAAATCCAAGTTAAAAATTTCGACGAGCTAAAATCTAAATATGAAAATGAATGATAGACAAGTAATACACAGAAAGGATAAGGAAATGCCAGTGCGGTCCTTCACGGCAGGATTAAAACAAACTGGTAGGGGACCACGGAATAGAAAAACAATAGAGAATCGATATATTACTGATTATGAAGAAGAAAGAGATGAAGAAAGCCTATAATAATACTAATCTAGAATAAAAACCTTAGCTAAAATACGATATTAATAAATTTAATTCATGAATTAATTAAATATTTATAATTTTAGTGTATACAGGATAAAAATCTAAATGATAAAAGCTTAAGAACTTCAAATATTAAATAGTATTCATTGTAAAAATTTGGTGAGTTAAAATAAATAGATTAATTAAATAATCATAATACTAGTAATCACTAAAGACTATTAAAATCACAGCCTATGAACTAGAATTAAAAATGTATTTAAATCAATTACCTACAATAGATATAAAAATGGAGACTACTTTGATAAAAGATGAGTATTTAAAACTTACATACTAAATTAAAAAATAGATGAAATAGAATATAATAGTACATGAAAAATAAAGTATTAAATAATATAAAATTTATAAATTAACAGGCGCAGGCCACTGGTAACCGAAACGCATACGCTCAGCTGACAAGATTTGAAATAACTTGTCGATAACTGACTTAACTAAAAAAGCGACAAAATCACAGCCTATGAACTAGAATTAAAATGTATTTTAATCAATTACCTACTATAGATATAAAATGGAGACTACTCTGATAAAAGATTATAAGTATTTAAAACTTACATACTAAATTAAAAAATAGATGAAATAAAATAAATTAGTACATGAAAGTAAAGTATTAAATGATATGATATAAGTTTATAAATTAACACGCGCACGTCACTGGTAACCGAAGCGCATACGCTCAGCTGACGAGATTTGAAATAACTTGTCGACAACTGTATACAACTGACTTAAGTTGACTTAAACTTACTAAAATTAAAATGAAAGCCAAATATTTTAACTGCAAGGCAAATTTAAATTTAACCTCACTGATAATACATATAATTATCGCAGTTTATAAATTTATTTTACTTCAAAATTATCATAATCAATTTTTTTGTTTTGTTTTTTGTATTTATTCCTGTAAACACCGATTTTCTCTAACCAAATATAAATTTGTTGTTGTCAAATTTGCAGCTATTTCCTATATTTCAAAGTCTGAGTTATTATTTTTTGGTTTCTGAAAATACTGTAACTATATATTTATAAGTACAATTAAGTTTAAAGATGCCAAAAAACTTGTGCAATTTTTCTAAATAAAATTTATTTCTTGTGTGTATATATACTTTTTGATGCATTTTTTTGACATTCTGAAGTTTAAATTGTGCTTCGAATGATAATAAATAGGTATATTGAAAAATCAATCTAACTAAAACATTCATATTTTTTATACTTTGCGTTAACAATTACCCTATTATTAAACAGTTAATAATAATATAAAATATTGTTATACTGTTTGGGGTATTTTTGTTGTTGTAAAATTGGTACGTCTAACAAATGCACCCTACTTTAAAAGTTAAATTGATAACGTGAAATATTAAAAAAAAAATATAATTTGTATTATTTTGGAGTATGAAAACCGAATAAACAAAACTAATTTAAAAGGATATTAAAATTTCATAACTCATAAGGTATAGATATATAAATATTTTCATAATACTTTAATTTCATTTTGACAGATTAATGTACTCAACTTCATTCAACAGAGTTTATATATTTCATATTTATATATCCCTAGATTACAATCTGTTATTTTTTTAGTTGCAAATTTTTATTAGAAAGTAAAGCAAAGTATAAAAAATTGTATATTATACTCGTTTTATACGACGTATTGTTCCTTTCGTGTTTTTGGCACTACGTTCGTTGAGCGCCAAAAAACTTGTATAATAATACACTATTATTCAAAAATTTTAATAGTTATTATTTGTTTATTACAGTGTTGAAATTATAACCTCAATCGCTCGCTTTATTTACAAATTTTTGTACCGTCTTGTCCGTAGAAATTCAGAAATTACTACTTTCAAGTAAAACAAAAGGTAAAATATTTGATTTCGATTTATAATATAATAATTTAAGATTTATTATTTGGTTATTAAAACGATTCATTTATTTATTTATAATTCCGTATTAAAAATAAATTTACTTATGAAACCAGCAAAAATTTTGAACAAATTAAACATTTATGTTCTCGTACATAAATAAACAAAGTGAAAGCACGGAACTGTTACGGCTGAGTGGTTGTAGGGCAGAACACTCACCTGCCACGAGGAGCTGCAGCCCGGCGTCCTTCAGCTCGGCCTCCGCCCCCCGAGTCGGCTCCGGCGGCCCCGCACTGCCAGGCCCACGGCGTTCTGCAAAGGAACACGGCGTTGGTTAGTGACACAGCGTGTGGGGCCCAGCCGCTAGGGCGAGGCTGCACCTACCCGCGGGGCAGCGCTCCGGGCCCGCGCCCCACAGGGCCTCCACGGCCTCCGCCCACGTCTTGTCCTGCACGCTGGGGGGCCCCGCACACCTTGGCATCCGATAATCATCTCCGTACATTTTACGTTGCAGCACGCGGTTCATCAACTCGCATATACCGTCCTCGCAATACACGGGGTTGTCGAAGAAATACAATCTTTTTAAGCTGCTGTAGTCATTGATAAAACTCTGATTTATTTTACTAAGATGATTACAATCCAAATCGATTATACTTAATCGAGGAACATTAAAAAAACAATTTTCCTCCAGTACTGAGATTTGATTTCCTTCTAACCAAACTTTTTGTAAATACGTCCAATTTGAAAATAAATGTGATTGTAATATTTTTAGTTTATTACGCCGTAAATCAATTTCAATCACATTTACTGTTTTAGAAAATATTCCGCTTGGCAGCTCCGTTAAAGGGTTATTTATTAACAATATGTGAGTCAGATTTGTATATCCATTGAATTCTCCCCCCTGCAGGGAGTATATGTTTCCCCCTGAAACAAAAGAACCAGCACGTTAGCATACCAGCAGTGGAGGATGTCCATGTAATACACGAGGATGACGCCTACACATCTTCGTGCTCGGTTACATTCTAATGTAGTTTTGTAGCGGAATACAAGTAGTGATAGTTCTATTGCGGCTGTTCTGTGTCTTGGTTGTACTTTCTTACCCAAAATCCAAATTTGCTGCGTGTCAACTGGAAAAGGCGGTATGGAAGTTAAGGCTGTGTTCAGGCAGTTTGCAGTCCGTAAGCCCCCCTCCAGGCCACACCTGCAGGGTTTGCAGGAAGGGCTCCAGGCGGGGGTCGTGCCCAGCGTTAGCAGCGCCAGGCCTAGCGCGGTCTCCAGACACCTCATGGCTCACTATGAACCTAGTTGGGAAGTCCGGCTACTTATACGCGCTGCTGCTAGGGCTCCCTGGCTGCGGTTCTCCTGTTTACTTCACTATGCAACCTCAACCTAAACTCCAAAATATTTTTCTCAAAATAATCATTTCTGTTTATTATTCATGTAGCAACTTGGAATGATATGTTGTTTTTCTATGATACGCTAAACATCTCTAAAATATATATTCATGTTATTATAAATGAAGACATGTGATAGGAATTATAATACCTGACTGTTGGAGAACTCTTCGATTTCGGTGTTTCAAGTCTCTTTAAGTGGTTCAAATTATATTTAACTATTTATCACTGCATTACTTATCTGTGCTGTGGTCGCAAAGCACTTGTCATCTGCAAATATACTATAAAATATACATAATTACACAATAATTCAGCACTATTTATCAATATTATTATATACATGGCACTCATAAATTATAATCAGCATAATGATACACTATTATTTATTATTTATTGACGACTGAGGTTAATTCCTCCTTTATCATTATTTCATGGAACTAAATTCCTACAATAAATTTTCTCTTTTTCTCAAGTCGTCATATTTTACCCTCAGTGCCTAAAATATATATCTATTTCTATTTCATTCGAGAAATGTTTATCTTGGTCACTTGACGATTGCTTGAGTAATTAAATAATGACACTCACAAGGCCACCAGATCTCCTGCACTACGCTCTGAAGTCTGTCAAATACCAACATTATTTTTCTAGTTGTCCTTATGTATGTTGTTGAAATTTGTTATGATACGTTTGTATATTTCTTTAATATGTTGATTTATAATACAAATCATTATGAACAAATTGCCCTAAGCATGAATTAAATATAATAATAGAAATGTTTTAAGATTCAATATTTTATTGTAATGAAGAAACATTAATTATTTTTAAAACTAGAAACTACTTCCAGATAATACTATAATACAATACAAAAATTTATTGAAATATTAAATACAAATTTTGTAATAAAATTTTATTCGTAAAAATAAAATGTATGCTAGTAATTCATTTGTCGTCAAATTTAAAAATTATTAATATGTCTTGTAATTATAAACATTTTACCTCCCACCTATTAATATATAGATAAAGAAAATATTATTTTTAGTGAAATTAATAATTAGTATTTGAGGATTACATTTAAATATGATGAACTGATTGGTTTTGACTACAATTGGTTAACTAAAAAAATATATAAATGATAATTTTACTACTTGTAATTATAATAATGTTTAAGAAAGATTTAAAAGTTTTATTGCATAAATAATACATTACCCAATAATTATTTCATTGTTTTTAAAAAGTTACATCGTTTTTTTTCTTTTATAGAAATCATATAAATAGCTTTAACTAATTTGAAATTCACTGCAGTGCATCCAGACCTAGAATTAATAAAATTAACTAATAACTGCAGAATTTTATGCCCTAAAACTTTTATTTGACGCGTTTTTAATATAATCAGGAAAGCAGGGAATTGCGAAAAACTGATTTCTTATGTTAATCTCCTATGTGCAGCTTTACGACAGACACACGATATAAAGTAGATGAAAAATGTATTTGTTCATAAAAGAAAAATGCTGTGCAGTATGTATTTACCTTGGAAATGTTTAAATTGTAATAAACAACTTTTAAACGTCAGTCAGTTTTCTTGAGTAAATAATACGTTCTGGAATAATCTTTTAGTTGCATTTTAAAGAATATGTTATATTGTCACTTATTTTAACAAGTTTTGCCGAATGAATTGTTTTAATTCATTTAACATTTCATCTTAGTATATCTGAGTGACTAACAAAAATGAACAAAAGTTTGCTTAAAATAATTGTTAAAGTGTGCAAATCGTTGGTTTCAACCATTTACTTAACAATTCTAAGTGGTGGTCAACAACCACAGGCGATGCAACCAGATTGTCGGTCATCCGAGGACCTCCAGAGGTACCACTCGTTGAAGGTGATCATCTGCAGCTCTGTCCGAGCATTCTCCTGGTCCGGCAACTCAACGTCCCCAGTCCCACCCTCATCAGCAAGAAGCATCTCCATAAAGTTTTAACCTTACTATTATTCTAAGTAAAATCGAATTTATTGTACAAATTGTTATATAATTAGTGCAGTCAAAATTAGCCAACTAATTAATACATTAAATACTTTTCTTCAAGTATTAATAATAAAACTAGAATGACTCCCCCGCCAAGTGTATCAGGTGTTCTAGCTAATCTGGACACAAGTCTATTAAGAATTGTAGATTTAATTCCGGAATATACAGGTGATTATCCCATTTTGTAAAATCAACAGAGGAAATGTTGACATTACAAATCAAACCAGTTCCGCTGAAATAACCAAATCGCTAACCCTTATTACTATTAAAAAGAAAGTAACTGGAAAAGCTAGCGAATATTTAAGTACCTATCATTCATTCAATCATGGAATGATTTAAAAGAATTTTGAATATCTCTATAACAAGATAAAAGAAACGAATGTACTTTGATGATTGAATTGTGTTAAATACTACAGACCAAATAAACAATATTTGATTTTCTAAAAAGGTACCATGATTCATTTCTAATGTAGGGGAGAAGTGCCATGAATGGGACACTTTTACAAATTATTTCATAAAAAGTTTATTATTGATGCTATACCAAAAATAAAAAGAAATTTGGGTTATATCACTAATTTCCTATAGAAAATTTTATGTGTATAAATTTCACAAGTGTTACAAATTTTTTTATGAAAGATTTAGTTTTTTTGTTTGTTTTTGTCCCATTCAAAACTTACTATGGGATGAATGGGACAATGGATAGTTTTGAATGGGACAATTTAAAATATAAATCTAATACATCAAAAATCAATATTTATTTTCTAAAATCAAAAATAAACAACTTTTATAATGAAAATAATTAATATTACATATAAAAAAAAATAATTTACATAACTTTTCCAAAACTTATTTCGAAACTTTCAAAATCAAAATCAAATTTAATGAACGATTGGCATCTTACGGTACCAGAATTTTTATCTGGATTTGGAAGTTTTGTTTTTATATCCTGTTCTACGACATCGCAAATATTCTCTAGTGGAGGATATATAAAATGGTTCGTATTATTTTTGCGTCTTAGAAATTTCATTTGATAACTGTCATTTTTATTTTTCTCCAAAATTTGTCCAACATAATTTTTTATGTTTTTTTTTGTTGGAAAACTGGCGATTATGAAGTCATTTTTTGAAATGTTTTGTTAATATTTATTTCTTCTCTATATCGGTCTTGTAAAAAATAATTGCATTTTGTAAGTTTTGAATGGGACAGCGTCCCATTCAAAACGTATGATGTGTGTCCCATTGAAGGCTATTGTCCCATAATATTAAGAATGATCCCATAAACCTGGTCTCAACTTAATCTTAAATAACACGACACTATAAACTATTACTTAAATCATCAGCTATACAGGAAAACATAAATTGCCCAATTATCATGAAAGATACCGAAATAATTTACGTAAATGTATAATAACAAAATACTCACTTTTTGACGGATAATATTTCAACGGAATATAATTCACACAGTTTAACTTGACTGATTCTGGGAATAAGAAGAATAGTTTTGTATTACTAAAACCCTCTATTAGAGAGAGGTAGAACTTAAATTTATCTTTACAATTCTGACATATCGATTTTGTCCCATTCAAAACTTGTCCCATTCATGGCCCTTCTCCCCTAAGTTATTAATATGAATCAGAAATGAACTTAAACTTAAAACGTGTTTTTAATGCAGCATGCCTGTCTAGTAAAGGTTTAACATGCGGTTGACACATAAGTACAGGGCATTAAGTTTGGACATAAATTTGTTTTATCCGAAATTGCAAGGAACTTTTTAAATCTCAATTAACTGCAAGAAATTCAACCACTTTAGATGAAATTAATAACTTAATTTCAAACGATTTTCAATATTAAAAAATAAACACAAATCAACAGAAATATAACGGTCCCGTGGTAAAATATCCTCAAAATAAACCAATGCAAACATGATCTTGAATGATGTAATCGTATTAGATTCATCACTTTAAGAGCACATACAAAATTTAAAAACAATATTTAATAAATTGCGTGAGGCAAATCTAACAATACATTTAAATAAATGTGAATTCCTGCGGAAAAACATAGCGCATTTAGGGCATATCAATACAACGAATGGCATTAAGCCAAATCCAGAAAAAATACGACCTGGTCAAAATTATCCACTGTCGATAACCACTAAGCAAATAAAATAATTTTTAGAATTATTAGAGTATTATAAACGATTTATACAAGACTTTGCCCGAATAATAAAACCGTTCACAAATTGTCTAAAGAAAAATAGCAAATAGAGTATGGGTAATGCTTTGAAAAATGTAAATCACTTTTTATTAACAGCCATATTCTTCAATAGCCAAATTTTGATCACGACTTTATTTTAACCACAGACGCGAGTGTTTACGCACTGGGTAGTTTATACAAACGGCCTTCCAATTGCATACGCTTCTCAGACTCTAGACAACTATGAAGAGAATTTTGCCGCGATAGGAAAAGAATTATTATATATAATAGTTTGGGCGAAAATTTGCACGGCAGAAAATTAAAAATTATCACGAATCACAAACCCCTAATTTGATTAGAATCATTAAAGGAACCAAATCCGCTGGAAATTGAAATTAAAAGAATATGATTACTCCATGGAGTATAAACAGGGAAAATAAAATTATGTTGCTGATGCGCTTTCCAAATTAAAACCAGATTTTGAAATCTTTTATAAAAGTGAAGATATTTTTAAAAATATGTTACCATTGGTTCACAAAAGTTTCAAAGGATTTTCACATGACGCAATAATATGTCTTACAGGTAAATAACTTATATAAAACGAAACAGTTGCATGACAGAATCATAACTATTGATTAAAAAATAGCTATTCAAAATTATTATAATCAAATCTTAATTTGTTTAATAACGAAAGATTATTGCAATTCTAATTCATCTTTAGCGAAAATAAAAAATTGTCTAAATAAATTACAAGTGTATCTTATTGAAAATGATAACATGATAAACAAATGGCCAAAAAGAGAAAATTTAATATCAGAAACATTTGAAAATTCTCACATCAAAATTAATATTCACGAAAAATGATAACCAGCCACTCCAAGTAGAACACTCAGATACGGACTCAGTTACAATTCATTCAAAAGATGAACGCCTTATAAATGAACTCTCATATTTAAACTACGGTTATAACTGTTTGATAATAAACAACAAATATTTTTTTTTACCTTAATAAAATTAACTTTAGTAAATCTAATTTAGAATTTATAAAGCCTCAAGTATATTATCATTGTATAATATCTAAAACATTAAAATTAAATTTTAATCCTGTTGTACAAACCTATTTCAAAGCTGGATTTTACAAATTCATACAATGTACAAACTTACTAGTTGATGTCCAAGATAGAGATGAACAATTAATGATAATAAGAAATTACCACGAAAGAAAATCTATTCATGAAGGAATTTCCGAAACATATTCCAAATTGAAATCAACTTACCACTTCCCTAACATGATAAAATTAATTAAATACTTAATAAATAAATGTGAAACTTGCTTAAAAAATAAATATGATAGAAGAACTATCCAAGTTCATAATATTTTGAACCCAACAGCAGATAAACCGCATGCAAAATTAAAGATCAAAATTCAATTACTGTCACGTTTACATTAATTAATATATTCTCTCATTTTAGCTTAAAGTAATAATCGATACAGAAACAGAAATTTATAATAAATTATTGAGAAAATTTTCACTTACTAGAAATATAACATTGCGTTTTATTAGTACCAGTAAACTGAAAGCAAATGAAAATATAAAACGATTACATAGCTCTCTAATTGAAAGTTTTCAAATTTTAAAAAATAAATTAAATGTCAAATCTTTGGCTTTAAAAGAGAAAGTAATCTATAATTAAATTGCATTCAACATTATACATTCTTCAACAAAATATTCACCCTTCCAGATCCATTTGGGACATATAAACAATAACGAAACATTCTCAATTAATGGAGGAATTGTTCAAAGAAGTATAACGAAACATATTAAATAAAAAGAAAACGTAATGTTAGATCATCAAAATGAACGTAGAAATCCCTCAAAGTTTCTATATAATTAACAACATAAAACAAATGGCGAAAAGATAGAAAAGCCAAAATATGAAATACAAACTCTAAATGAAATAATTCTTGAACGCGGAAAAATTATAAGAACTAAAATTATAAAAACTAAAATGGATCAACTAGAGAAACCTCGTATAATTTCAGATATTTTAATATCGAAGGGTCACGGACGAAACACTTCCTTAACGTAACCGAAATTCCGGAATTAACATAATTAACCCAGGTCATGCTTATATTGTAAATAATTATAATTATATTTATGCTAACATATCATTTAACATTTCGTGTTCTAAACCTGAGATTAATCTATAAAAAGACGTCCATTACACACGTGTGTCATAAACTAATTTTTTTTTTGTTTTGTTATTTAAGATATATTAACTTTTAAAATGAATATAATTTGTAAAATTGAATTTCATGGATTTGTTTTGGCACCCGACTTATAGTCTATTATTATTAATTAACTATTAATATCATTTTCTTCTCGCTTTTATTAGATATAAACACCACTGGATTATTACTACAAGTTTTATTTCATTGTAGTATTGTAATATTTTGTGATGTTACATTTAATCTGTTTATTTAATATTTTTTTAATTATGTTTGCCGAGTAAATGTATAGAATGGCGAAGCAGAATGTGAATACCGTACGTGTTGTTGATTCAAAGCCGCATTTAGCAATTTTCTGCTCCTACGCATAAAAAGATAAATCGAGTGACTAGTAGAAACCTTGACAAAGAGAAAACAATTTTTGCTGTTATCATTGACTGTTTCGCTGAATTGATAAGGATAGATGGTATCGTTGGTTCATTATTTACTTTTTTTAATTTACTAACTGCCAATAGAAAATATTTTGTATTATGAGTTTTTGTTATTGACATATTATATACATCAAATGTACTTTGATGGATGCTATTTATAAGGCTATATGGCTTCATAAAAAAGAACTATAAAGCGTATTCGGTGATCTGGGTCACAATTACCTTATTTTGTTTTATTTTAAAGAAACAATTTAATATATTTTATCTTAAAATAGATTATAAGTTAATATATTATTAAATTGTGTTATTTTTATTGTTACCATTTTTTTTTTCATGAAATCAGTATATATAATATATATATATATATATATATATATATATATATATATATATATAGATTGCTACACCTTTAATGGTGGAAAATCTGCGTAAGGTTGTGTACGACTAAACTATAGTGGAAGGAGTGTGGGTGGAAACAATCTCCAAAAGTTTAAAAAAAAAAGATTAACGATACTCAACCTGGACTGGTCAACAAGCCTGCGGAAATTAAAGATGGTAGCTCGGGTTCCAAAGTAAATGATTAGACTCAGTAAATGCATTTTGAGTTGGCACTATATTAATTTATACGAAAAATTACAATATTTTTTTTTTGTAATAACAATATACATTCAAAGTCAAATATATGTATAAACAACTGATAAATCTTTGGTCAGGAAATCCGATCATCTTCTGTTCAAAAAAATATATATCATAAAGATCGATATAAAAGGAAAAAAACTATAGTAAGGCACTAGCCCGTCGGCACTAGTCGAGCATATAGGACGGAAAATTGGGAACCAACGCCAAGGTAGTGTTAATTAAATACAACAAACCGCGTTGACCGTTGGTATACCAGCGTTTCACGTCACTTTTATCGACGCAACCATATCGTAGAACGATAAATGAATAAATAGAATAGCCTGTCCTAGTTGCTGCAACAGGCGCACAACACGCTGGTCAGTACGCCACATAAAATAAAAATGAAAAAAAAAAAAGAAACTAAACTAAAAAAGTGATCTAACAGCCAATACCTTAAAAGATTTGAACATATATAATACCAATAAAATTTTAAAATAACATCCAATATAAGGAAACAAATTTACAATCATATTTAAATATAACGAGTTACTCATAAATACGAAAAAATTATAAAAGATTTAAGCTTACGCCTCTGATAGGAATTACTGTCCTGAACTGGTACCGGAGGGTTGGAACTAGTGGAAACTCGTAACATCGTCCAAGTAGCGGCTGATGGCGATTAGCAGCTACCTGGCTCCCTCAGAAATATCCAGGGCAGAATTTGGGTCAGGTATAACTTCACGATTTAATAAAATAATCGAGGTGATTGGGTCTTGAATCCAATTGAAACCCCAGGTTAAATCCAAACCACTTAGACTTAGGATTATATGATAATAGGGTAAAAGAAAATATCAAAATAAACCTTAAAAAGGTTTTTTCGAAAAGGGAAAAAAATATTTTGGTACGCCACTGACATTATGGTCTTATCAAGTTTTAAATTGGAAATATATTATATTCTAGACTTAAGTTTCTAACAGAATATAAAATCTTCACTAACAAATTACTATTTATAAATTTTATTTAAAACCAAATTCTTATGCAAACCAAAATTTAAACAAATCTATGTAGATACCTGAGTTAGAAGGCGGCTTAAAAGTATCTGAAATGTAACTTTCCAATAATTTTCTTTACAATAAGTGAAAAGTTAGAAATGATCTAAATTATTTAATTAAAAAAATTCCAAAAACCAAAATTTACTTCCACAAAATAGCTTGCATGTTTCACAAGAAGATCACCAACAAGAAAATAGCATACAAAAGAATATACAAGATTTTATAAGAATGTACCCGCTCGTGGCAGCACCTTAATGCCGATATAGTAAATTGGATATTATATTACTTGATTGACTAAAAAGAAATGCGTATTACGAAAGGGGTAATAAATTTATAAAAAGAGTGTAAAAGTGGTGCCACCTATAATATATATATATATATATATATATATATATATATATATATATATATATATATATATATACAGTATATTAAAAAATAGTGTTATCACGTCAAACGCAGTTCTGGATTAACGCCTAAGCTAACGAAACAATTGCTTAGGGATAAATGGGGTACCCCAGCTCCCAAAAATTAATTTTTGAGTTTACTTTAAATTTAAATTTGATTCATGTTTTTTTTTATCAGTTTATTCTCGAAATTAAATTTCTCAGAAAATTATTATTTTCATTTATTATAATTTTAAAGCCGAATCAAATAAATGTGTTTTACATTACTTAAATCATACAAAAACAAAAAAGACCGCGCTCACTTTTATGAGTGCTTTTGCTAAGTGAAATGTAGCCTAATAAGATTATAATGTAAAATCAGGCTTCCTCTAGGCGACTTTATTATTAAAGTCAGTTCGGAGTACAGGCTAAAGCTTTTAAATTGTTTCAGCAAAATATTTTTAGAATGTTTCTATAACTTTTTTATTATTATAGGCACGGAACCATTGCAAGTCATATCGAGTCGATTTGCAGTTATACATATTAGTATATTATGAAATTAGTTTATAATGTACAGTATTATGGCATGAATGAAATTAGCGCATGAACGCAGTGAATGCGATTATTTCATCAATCCTATAACACTGAATTATAAACGAATTTCATATACTATTTATCGTCGACTAACATCACAATTATTTATAATAAATTTAACTTTTAATGGACGTATTTGTCGGAAAACAGTTTTTATTCCAAAGCCGACTGATGTCACCTGATGTGGTTGATAAGTTTGTTTTGTTGTTGTTTATATAAACAATCTGACAGAAACAAAATAACAACACTTTACGGCATTGTGCCATAAATTATATTATTATGCATGATTTTCTTTATAATAATGTTAGCATTACGTTGTTAGTCGACGATAAAATATATTATTTTTACATTTAAATTAAAATCGTGTTATATATTTTTACTTACATAGGTTACAAAACGCAAGCTTCAAAATGATAAGAAATTATTTAAATGGACCACAAAAACATGAAAATTTAACCAAAGAAACAAAGTGAAAAACTTTTAAAAAAGTTATCTAAATTTTCAACCATGTGCTGCATATACAGTATATCCACAGATCGCGTTGCAAAGAGAGAAAATACAAATAAAATTCAGCCACAGGTGCACAAAACCCTACTTACGGCTCTGGAATATAGATCAGTGAATCAGATCTTATTTTTAAAGAACGATAATATGAAAGAAATCAAAACTGAGCTGGAATCTGTTTATGGGAATCAAACTCCATCGATTGTAACCATAAAACGATGGACAGCAGAATTTAAACATGAACACTGTCTTTAGTGAAGAATGCAATGGACGCCCAAAAGATGTGCCACAGCCACAACATTCAAAGCGAAAATAAGTAAGGAGAAAATCTGTTGATTTGATTTATTGTACAGCGTGATTTGTGATCATTAGTAAGCGATAGTCAGGTGACCGGCAGTTTTCGTTAATGAATTCAAAACTATACTTCTAGAAAAAAGAAGTTTGGTAATAATGAACTTGGTTATTTATTTTTGACACACACAAAGCTGTAAATTTAGAATTACAAAATTTTATTTTGTTTATTAATTAATAATACATTTATTATGAAGTTATTATTTCTACGGATTGTGTGCCAACACATACGCATACGAGTATAAAAAATTGTCATAGTAATTTGGACAGGAATGTTAAATAATTCATTAGACATTTTATTCTGACGTGATATTGTCCGTTTAAAGGAAATTTCAAATGTAAGCAATATTAGTGGAACCGGCCATTAGCGGTGCAAGTAAGCGACGTGATATTTACCGATAAAATTTAAAATTAAAATAATTTGATTACAACAAAATACTGTTTCAGTGAACTGTAATTTACATAATAATTTTATTTATTTTTAAAAATACAAATAAATACGAATGTAATTTAAGTTTTTGCGTCAGGTTAATATAGAAATTATCATACCAAAATTAGACATTTTTAATTTGATCAAAATATCTCTTGGAATAGGAAGGAAATCTTCTTGACTGGTGGATGGATGAGAAATAATATAACTTGTGGAATTCAGTCAATATATTTGAAAAAAGCTACTTCTCCTACCGGTTTCAACCCCACGTGGGTCTTCTTCAGGGACTAGAGGATACAATATATTTTACAAATTATACAATTATGGTTAGGTACATGAAAATTTTTAACTTACGTGTAGGTCAACTTATTTAGTTTGTACATTAAAATATGATTTTAACATAGAGAACGGCACGTGGATGTTAAAATCATATTTTAATGTACAAACTAAATAAGTTGACCTACACGTAAGTTAAAAATTTTCATGTAACCATAATTGTATAATTTGTAAAATATATTGTATCCTCTAGTCCCTGAAGAAGACCCACGTGGGGTTGAAACCGGTAGGAGAAGTAGCTTTTTTCAAATATATTGACTGAATTCCACAAGTTTTATTATTTCTCATCTCTTGGAATGACAGTTAAATTAACAGATTTGATTACTTTATTGTCGCAATTAATTTTATATAAATGCAGATAATAGTTTTCTTCTTCTGTGATTGTCTGGTATTTCGACATTTTCTTTAATTTTGCAGACACTTTTAGATATCGAAATCTAACCCCAACATGTGGCTGCATTTTTATTTGTCGATATTTCCCATATGCATGCTAAAGTAAGGTTTTCTGAAATTATCTTAACTTTTTTTTTGTTTATTTTATGTTGAATTTGCTACTTACAACAATTTTAGTAAAGTATTTGAAAGATCACTATCACTTTCCATAATTATGTGTCTTGTTAATTATAAAAACGTCAGGATTGCCATGGTTTCAATAATGAATACGAAAGCGAGCTAGGTTTGTGTTTTACTTTATAATTTTTTTTTATAAATAAATGTGAACAGTAGTTTAGTGATACAATATTATTTAAGGAACATGTATGCAAAACAGAATGAAGAAATTTTATTGAATTCAAATCAGAAAAAAATATAAAATTTACAATATACCTAAAGTAGTACTTATCCAAGAAACATGTACGGAAAATCTTATCTTACCGGAATATGTAGTGATAGCAAATAATCACTTCGCGCTGTGCCTAGTAAACAACAAGTATTAATTTCCAAAATGATATCCAAGTATTTTTAGTTTAAAAATACATATTGGTATAGTTTATATTTCAAACCTTCAAAAACAGTAAATAAGTTAACTGGTAATGAAAATGAAAACAAAATGTTATCGTTGTATTTTCACAATAGAGTAACAGGTAGCCATAGGCGCCAACTCTGGGAGTGCTGCGCAGCTCGAGCACCCCACAGGAGAGTTGATGAGGTGTAGAATCATTTAAAGGCAGAATCCTGTGTTCTGTTATATATTGGTGTTCATTTTAAATGGGTCGGTATTGCTAACTTGAGAACTATAAAAAATATGAAGCTTATTATACTAAAAAACAATTTCTGTATTACAAGACTGTTAAAATGACCAAATCAAAATTTTATTTAATCAATGGTTTGCAATATTTGTGACCAAATTTTCTCATATTGAATGGAACTCCTTATACATTCATATATATAATTAGGGTCTGTATAAAAATAAAAATCCAATATTATGGTATGATATGATAAGTTAATTGTTAAACTAAAAATATAATCACTATATGGACATGATGTACGAAAAACTTTTATCTGAAAATAGCAGTTGCTATGAAAAAATAAAAATTGAACAACAAAATCGACGTTCTTTTCACTCTAATTTTATCTTTAAATAAAAAATATACTCAGAAGAATACAGATTTCGACGTTTGATATTTATTTTTTCTTAGCAACTGCTATTTTCGAACAACTGTATGCAAACTTAATTAATTAATAATCATATTTAATGTTTCCATTTGTATTACTTCTCTATTTACATTTAATTGTATGTCCGAGTTTTAGACTATATAGAATATACTTTTAGGTTTTGAGCACCCGACAGAAATATAAAAAGTCTACGTCACTGCACGTTAATCTCAATACCTCAATATCTTTAAAAATTTACGATATCATTATCTTAAATTTATCAAAATTTCAAAAATAAAATACATCACATCACGGTCAGTATTTCATGAAATATTTAATTTTTACTTATATTCTCTATATAACAATAATTTACTTGTTTCAAATATTGTACTTATTTATAATCTGAAAAAACTTGAACATATAATACATTTTTTTACATATAACTCTTTTTACACACTACCACTTATATCCCAAAACAAGATTTCAAGAACATGAACGCAACTGTAATTCAGACCAGTATATAAATGGGAAACACGCTTTAGTCGAACATAGTAAAACAAAAAACCACTAATTCAACTTCCAAGAAACTAAAAATCTCGCAAAGGAAAAAACCCTCAATAAAAGATTAACATTGGAAATGTTACACATTAATCAAGAAAAAAAATCGTAAATCTTAGAACTGATACAGCCGACTTAAGTAATATATACAAAAATCTAATTAAAATACATAATAAAAGATGATAAAAAAATACAAGACCTTTAAAAATAACAAACATATTTAAATTTAAAAAACAGGGAAAGGAAGTAACTTAAAATTCTCTAACGAATAAAAAAACCTCTCCATTAAAATATTGCTTAAAAATTAACAAATTGTTACATGATATAACTAATATAAACAAGAATATGTGAGTACTTAATTAGCTGTTTACTACCACGTTTTTAAGCATTTTTTATAAATTCTTATTTTTATTTTTACTTTTTGACGGTTGTATAGATTTTTCTTAGAAAACATACATATGTGTTTTACCATATTAATTAATTTATTTATTTATAACAAGACTATATTTATGTGCCGTCTCAGTAAATTATATATAAAATAAATAATTAAGGATATTCATATGTTAATGTACACAATAAAAATCAAAGTGACCTACACGTAAGTGCCATGTAATGTATAATGTCCGATATATTGTAATTTTTTATAAATTATATTATGTAGTCTCTGAGGAAGACTCATGTGAGGTCGAAACCGGTAGAAGACATAGTTTTCCACACAATAAATTTTGACTGATTTCCAAAAATTTTATTCTTCATATTCCATCCACCAGTCAAAAAGGTTCATCCTCATACTTCTTAACGTCTGGTTATTATATAAAAACTCGAGATGTCTCGATCAATCTTTTATACCACGAAACACACCATGCTGACGCGCCGAACCGATTCAGAAATTTAAGTTTTCACATAACGTGCTCAATTTATTAATTGATAAATATCACTCTACTATCAAATATTCTGTCCTCTCCCCCAATTAACAGATTAAAGACTTTGTATCCTGGTCAGGGCACCATTTTTTATGTAACTGTACATATCACCTCTCCCGTACATACAATTATATTTTATCCAAAGATCGTCTAGTGGAAGGTTTAACTTACCCTACGTTGTGTTTATTTAAATAAGTAAACTTTCATCGTCGTAATACAGAGTAGCTGTAAAAATTAGAGAAATTGGGTAGGTATTTGATAAAATAAAAGAATGATATTCACTCCAAAAGACAAATTAAATATCTGATCTTATGCATTTAATTTATTGATAATTGAGAAATTCGTAAAGTGCTGTGGAATATTATGCTCTCCGGCATTCACCTTAAAAACCTCTGTTTTGTCTGAGGGTCATTATTTATATTGTTACAGATGGTCTGAATCGCAAAGACCAGCCCATGAGCTTACGGTTCTACCGGCCCTAAGAGCACACAGTAATCATGAACCGGCCACGGCGACCATACAGTCAAAGCGATCAGAAATAATTGTTGATAGGTGAATTTGAAGCAGACACCCAGCTGAGCTAACGAATCTGTGGTGGTTGAGTAAATTTACAATTGTTAGATAACCTATATTAGATCGGTTATATTTAATAAGACAATATGATCATTGTAACAACTATAATTAACATTTCTTTACCTTTCAGGATACAGTTTGCAAATCAAAGCTTATCTGTGTTCGTAAGTGTTTAAAATGGTATAGCTTGCGATTCTGTACAGAAAAATATCAAATAGATAGCGTGTCCGAAGTAATTTCTGCTGACTTAATTCTAGCAGAGTCATTTTTTTCATTTTCTTTGAACTTTCTAGAACTTTTATTAATTGACTTAATTTTGAATAATTACGAATGCCAATTGGTTAAATTGTTCTTCTTCCTTGGTTTGTATTCGTTTCTTGTAGTTGCCTAAGACGATGCACTTTTAGAATAAAAACAATTAGTTATATTTTTCACATTTGTGTAAGTATCCGAATGAAAAATAGCAGCAGCCAACCATGTGCCCTAACTGGTGAGTTCCTTGACAAATTGTACTCGCAATGGAACTTCCACAAAAAATTTCGGTGAAATTGATCAAAACATTCAGATCATTAAATAATTCTCTGACCTCTGCTACTCAGTTGATACCATGAGCGAGACAGGTGACATGAATTAAATGTATAATAAAATTATTTTTCGTACTCATGCATTGAAATGTGTTGTTTCGCGTTGCCTAAGCAACGCCTGGAACGTCAATTTCCCAGGTCTCCACCAGATAGGTGACCGGGAAATTTTGGAAAAAACACTCCTACTTCTACAGCATTTATTAAAAAACTATATTTATAATAAAATAGTATAATGTTTCAAACATTCTTTTACCTAATAATATTAAAAGAAAATAGGGGATTATTGAACGAAATTTAATGTAGAAAAAGTAAATTTAGTGCATTTGATATACAATGTTGGCAACAACTGCTGTCATGTTGACAGATTGACAGCACTTGTTAGTACTGAAACACATAACCACAAATCATTTTGTGTATACAATAAATAAAAATATTTGTAGAAATAGAAAATTAATTATTGATTTTATGATTTTCGTACGAAAAATATTGTACAAACCTCTTGCGTGAACTGGGTTTCCGGAATCGTTCTATGGCAGCGCTCGCGAGCTCGCGCCGCCAAACACTCCTCCGGAAACCAGTCGTTCCCGCATTTGGTATGTAAATAACTATTATCATACGGTACCGGATCTGGTAAAAACAGGTTACTTAAACTCTCCTTAACAAATTCAGATATAGTAGCATTATCTGTTTTGCCTAGAACTTTAACAGCGACCATATATGATTTTGATGGACAGTCTTCACTTAAAATGACTACAATTAAATTCTCAATAAACCATCCTATGACATTGGTAGTTCAATTGTTAGCAACTAGTTTTTTTAATATTGGAATATGTATCTATAAATTTTCATAATAGCGACTCTAAAGGAATATTCTTAGAATTGCAATATTTTCCTAAAAAATTTCTAAGGATCGGATTATCCAGTCTTCTCACTGGTATATTTATTTTGACCATCTAATAACATAAATCACTGGGAAATGAGTTGTTTGTTTTTTGTTTTGCTAAATTTGCAAGGCAGGTTTGAAGAAATTTTTCTTACATGTGTCGCTGACTTTACATGCTGGTCTACTTGAAATTATTTAGTAATAATAAATTCAAATTACAGGTTATAGAAGTGTTTAATAATAAACTCAATACCTTTTTTCACAAACTGTGCAAAACACAATAACGTTGTCTACTTTGAGGAACTTATATTTTTGAACCCATTATTTCAATTGCTGGGATCTTACACTGCCTTGTAAATTTGACATTTTAAAATTGTATACATGTATCATTAACGTTAGGATAACATAACCAAATAAAATAATGTGTTTTTCAAAAGAGCGGCATGCATTAAGGGAGCCACTGTTCACATGTTCCGCAACATAACATAAGGTGCAGAGATAATTAGTACGAAGTTAAGCGAATGTTGACGAGATGGTCCGAATAGAAATTTTATACTTCATTTCAAATTTAAAAGTCGAAATTATTGTTTGAAAAGCATAAAATATGCACAAATAACAAATATATGCAAAGAAATTTAAAATACGTAAAAATATAGATATATGCAAAATATGCAAAGATTTAAAATCATATATTATTATATTTTTGAATGTAATATGAAAATTTATGAAGAAATTACTAATATGTACATTTTTACAATATATGAAAATGCATATAATCTGCGCTCTACGTACTAGTATTTATTTGGCCGGATATATTGATAATACTGAGCACTTTTTTTTAAGTCTTGCGAACATAGCGCTCTTTGTGGCCTCGGTATAAGGCATTTGTTTTCTTAAAACCTTGCATAAATTCTATATTTTGCAAAATACTTTTGGATTCGCCCAACTTGAAATTGCAAGGTACAAATAATAACTTTGCAGCTCTGGCATTTGTTAGCTTATTTTGTTTTTTGTTATAAATATTTCCAGTATAAGTGATTTGGTGATTAATGGAAATTTAAAATTGTAAATACAGTTAAATCACGGGTATTAATTTCCTAAGTTACCGCGCATAAAATTCAAGCATCGGTTGCGTGCCTCCGCCAAACAAGAATAATGCCATTTATACCACACGGTACGTTCCAATCACAAGTGTGATCTAGATGACTACAAAGTGAGACAACGCTGTGTACGTACGTTGTGTCCGGAGCTCACAGCGGTTATCAGAGCCCCCTCTCCATCCAAAATGATGTTATGCTTTACAGGTAGTTTATAGCACCTAACAATTACAGGTACATTGCAAAATAAATATAAATATACTCAAATAAATTCTGTCATATGATAGATAAATACACATAAATATAGAGACATGCAGAACTACTTCATTTTAAATGAACAATTATCATTGACGATTCTAGTATTACTACCACTGCCTTAAGTTAATTTATTTAGGTATAATTTTTTTTGGTTAATGGGGAAGTTTAGCGTGGTTGAAATTACATGTGAAATATCTTTTAGTCGTAAGTATATAAATAATTATAACTTAAAATGTAATTGAAAGTTAAAATTATGTTGCCAATTATTTATAATTAATAATTTATCTTCAAACCACTCTGACGTCACAGGTGAATTATGCGCTTGCGCAGAAGAGATGTTGAGACCTGACTTTTTGAACGTAGGTTGTATCTTGCGGCATTACACTACACGCTTCTCTGTTGCCATGGGAACTCAGCGCGCGCTGATTAGGAGAGACTATACGATCTCAGCGGGCCACTCTGACGTCGTTTTTGTAAAAAATTTAATTTTTTTGAGAAATCTAGGCATCTTTGGGTGAAATAAAATGTAGAATATCACTTTTGAAGGCAATCTTGATAAAATAAAAAAATTAAAAAAATACGCTAAACTTCCCCATTACTTGTGTGACGTCACCTGCGTGTGCTTCCCTGAGCGGCGGGCGCCCTCGGCCGGCGGGTCGTGCCCGCGGACGGGATTCATTTACCTCTCACCCAATTACAAAAAGACATTAGACAGTAATCGGTTCTCTTTGCGGTTAAACACTACTAAGACAAGCCTACGGTTCGGGGTTTTACACGGCTTCTGCCCCTGCTTTTATACCTCCATTCCTAATTACTCAGACCTTAACTTTAGAAAATTAAGGAGAGATATCAAGTTGTTCTAGAATAACAATAGAGGGTGGTGTACTTGTATATTTTTGCGTTCGCAAAATACAAAATCTGTAAAATAAATATTATAAATAACAATTGTATAGATCGAAAAGAGAAGCAGCTAGAGAAAACTCAGGCAATAGGAGAAAGTGATTCCTAAAAACATTCACATTCTTCATTTTAATGCCTACAAATTAAAATATGAAACATTGTAACATTACACAAATTTTTCAGCACTGAGTTTCAAAGTAATATTGTTCAACATTAGTTTTCTATAATAGTAACAACTGACAAATGGTTTTAGAATAGTCGGTAGTGTTAATTTGTAGTAATTTACGGTCTTTATTCATATTTGAATAAAGTTTAATAATTAAAAAATCACATACTACAATAATCTAAGAGTATTGTTATATTACAAAAAGTCAAGAGTATACCTCTACACGTTAGAACAAAACTTTTATAAAAATAACCACCGCTGGTACAAGACGAGTCGACGGGAAGACGTTCACTCGAAAATATTTTTCAACCTTGGCCTCGAGACAAAGCAACCAATTTGACAGAACTGTACGGCAAGCTGTTCACCTACAGGCGAAGTCAGTCTCAAAATAACAAATAAACACGTTAGAAACTAATAACTAATGAAACTAAGCTTGGAAGAAGATATGATATCTTTAGGCCAAGTATAAAGTAAATAGAAGTGTTCAAAAACAAAAACAATACTAAAAGAAACAACAAACAGAATCAATTTTGAAAGGTAAAGAAGCATTCTGGGTTTTTTAATTATATACTAGCGATATAGCTGAAATATGTTTTAAATGTATGTTAAAATTCTGTTCTAAATAGTTCTAGGCATAAAAATGTATATGTGTTCAAGTTTTTTTAGATTATAAATACAATATTTGAAACAAGTATTGATACCAAAAATCAAATATTTCATGAAATACTGACCGTCAAAATGTGATTTATTTTTGTTTTTTTGATAAATTTATGATAATGATATACGTAAATTTTTGAAGATATTATAGAGCCAGGACGATGAGATTAACGTACAGTGGCGCCGACTTTTTATATTTCTGTCTGGTGCTCAAAACCTAAAAGAATGTTCTATGTAACCTAAAAATCAGAAATGCAATAAAATTTATATAGATTAGTAATATAACTGGAAAAATTTCATATATTAATTAATTTAATTTAAAAATAAAATCCTTATATTAGCAACAAGTTTGTATATAGTTACACGACAGTAGCAGTTGCTATGAAAAAATAAATATCAAATGTCGAAATCTGCATTCATCTGAATAGCTTTTTTAATTTAAAAATAAAATTAGCGTGAAAAGAATGCCGATTTTAAAGTTTGATTTTCAGGTAAAAAAGTTTCATACCTCATGTCTATATAGAGATTGTATTTTATATATATTTTAATAACTTTTTCTCTATAGCAGATGCTAAAGTGCAATTTAATCAACTTAAAATAGTCGAAAAAGTAGCACTTTAACCACAAGGGTAGATAAAGTGACACTTTAACAGCAAGGGTAAATAAAGTAGTTTAACTTATATTTATCTAAAGTACATTTCCATAGCAACTCATACTACTCAAATTTTAAAATTGTTCTCAAATAAATTAAATTTTTCTAATTTCAATTTCTTTAAAATCAGAAAAAAATTATTTTGATACACGACGATAAAATTGAATTATCGACTCGCGAAAAATAATTCACTAGCGATTATATTGCTTGTGAGTTAACAGTTTCCGCTTGTCGATAAAATATTATTTTATCGTCTTGTATAATAAATAACTATAAACATATCATTGGATTTATATTTTTATGTGCATTCCAAATATATAAGAATGTATACAGGCCCGTAGCCAGGAGGGGGCCAGGGGGGGCTCAGACCCCCCTGTAATTTTTAGAGCCCCCCCTAGCAATAACAGTATATAAATGTAAATTAAATTTTAATATTTAATTTTTATTATAAAATTTGCAATCATATAAATAAATGTTAAAAAAAGTATAAAACAATATAAATTAGCTTTTCTTTGTTAGGTGGCAATACATGTATTACTATTTGGCTAGTGTGTATGCGCTTGCGTTACGACCAAAGACTGGTCAGTACCATGTTAGGAAAATTTAAAGTGAGATGTAGACCTTTATTCATAGATGCGCGATCATGCGGTGCCGTATGGAAATATTAAAAATATACGTATTTTTATTACTAATTTCAATTTAAAAATTAAAACATTTAATTAGTTTAGTACTTATATATTTATTTAAATATACAAAAACTATAGAAAATTTAGATGCTCAATCATTCGCAGAATTAACGTTAAATAAATTATTAAAGTCTGGTTTAGATGCTAATAAAATTTTGAGTCAGTGCTACGGCGTGGCGAACACGGAGGCGTACAAGCAATAATTAAAAAAAAAAAAATAGGAATATCCCATATGTTCACTTTGCTAATCATCGGCTTCATTTAGTTGTAATAAAAACAATAGATTCCATTCTACAAATTAAAAAATTTTTTGAACAGTGTTCCATGCTGTATAAATTTTTAAGACGTGGATCTGTACTTAAGTTTTATGAAGGACAGCCTCTAGCACGTTTATTAGAACAACGCTGGTCAGGTCATTTACGTGTAATCAAATTAATATTAAACAATATCAATAAAATAATTGATACCCTGAATACAGTATGCAACTCGCAAAGCTTCACTGGAGATGTTATAGCAGAAAGTTTGGGTTTAAAAGTCATTATGTCGAAAAATATTTTTAAATTTATTTTAACATCCATGAAAACGTTTCTAGAAATTATTGAACCTGCCGATAAAATGTTACAGTCAAGAAAATCGAATTTAAAAGAATGCCACAATGTAATACAAGCTATTATAGAAACTTTTAAACATTATCGTTGTACTGAGGAATATGAAAAAATTCTAAAAGAATCTGAGAAACTGAAAAATGATGAAAGCGTCTCCAGTCCTATAAATAAAAGAATACGAAAAACTCATGTTTTTCAAATGACTATATTGTTACTGAAAATATTAATCTAGAATTTAATAACAACGTAAATCCAAACCTAAATTTAATTTATTTTGAAGTCAGAGATACTATATTAAGTGAACTTCAACGAAGATTTGAAACTAATAGTGAACTATTTTCAGCAATAATAAGTGCTGAAACTGATTTAGACTTGGAAAATATGCACTATTTATCAACTCTTGGCATTCAGTTACCATCTACAGAAGAAATAACTGTTGTCAAGAAAATTATTTCACAACAAAAACAAACAAATAAAGATATATTTGAAATATTATATCAACACAAGGAAGCCTTTCCTACTACCTACAATTTAATTGCTATTTGCCGGACTTTTGGATGTATTACTGCATTGTGTGAATCTTCGTTTTCTACACTTACTAGAGTGAACAGGCCACAGAGACTCTCTATGTGCCACCAAAGAATGGCTAATCTTGCGCTATTAGCATTCGAACAAACGCGTACAAAAGAAATAAATTTAGATTTTTTTTTTGCAAAAATTTAATAGTACGAAAAATAGAAAATTACAGTTGTACTAATCACCTACAATATTTTCTGTGTATTATTATTTATAAACCGGATTTTTTTATATTAATTATATTGAAATAAAAAAATGTTAATTTACTTGCTCTTTCATTTACCCCCTAATTATTTTCTGGCCCCCCCTGGAAATTAAAGCTGGCTACGGCCCTGAATGTATACTGAGTTTTGATATGGACATTTTACCAGTCTTGTAATACAGAAATTGTTTCCCAGTATAATTAACTTAATCTCTTACAGTTCTCAAGATAGCAATAGCGGCCTATTTAAAATGAACAGCTGTATATAAGAGAACACAGGATTCTGACTTTAAATGATTCTTGAACTGGAAAACAACAAATATCAAATATAACAAAACTTTTAGTTTTTTGAAGTAAATTTAATATATTTTAAAACAGAAACTAATTATATCGTGTAATCCTGTCAGGTGCTCCGAACCTCACCAATTCTCCTGTGGGGTGCTTGTGCCACGCTGCACCCCCAGAGTCGGCGCCTATGGCTACATGTTACTCTATTGTGAAAACACTCTGCTAACATTTTGATTTTATTTTCATTATCAGTTAGCTTATTTACTGTTCTTGAAGATTTAAATTTTATAATATATCAATATGAAATTTTGAACGGAGAAGACTTGGACATAACTTTGGAAATTTGATACTTGTATATAAACACAGGTATACATATTCCAGACATTTTAATCTAAATTCAAAATAAACTAATCCTACTTATTTCATTTATAAAACAACACTGATAAGGAAATTGCTTTAAATAATAACCATTGTAACTATATGCCCAATGAAATTAATAACTTCAGAGAAAAACTTTTAAATATTCTAGAAAACCAACGACTTAGAAAAATAATTGTTACCATATAAAAATTAAGTCCGAACTTGTGAATCCATTTCCTATAACATTTAACCCTGCTTCCAAGTTCCAACGAATAGTGAATCGTCTTACACGTTAAATTTTTTTTTACGAGAAGTCTACTCTTTGTTGAGGTTACTATCTTCGATCGCCCTTGGATTTTTCTCGATTGTCTACATCTCTCTAAAATATAATTTTTCTTGAAAGAACGGCTTTCTTATTCCCTAAATTTCCATTTATAATTCCTCATTGCTTATTGTTCCGATTATTATATGTTTATTTTATTTTTATTTTTAAAATTCTATTCAAGAGTATTATTATATTTGGCTACAGTGCTGTGTAGTCAATATAGTACAAGTGTTTGTTTTTATTTAGTAATAGCGTCTTTTTTCAAAATTTTAAGTAATTTGTACCAGAAATTTGGTTGTCAATTGGAAATAAATTTACATAGTTATAAACGTTATAATTATTTAGATTTTCTACAATTTTTTGTTATCGCTGTTTACTAGGCACAGCGTGAAGTGATTATTTGCTATCACTACACATTCCGGTAAGATAATATTTTCCGTACATGTTTCTTGGATACGTGTCTACTTCAGGTTTATTGTAAATTTTATATTTTTTTCTGATTTGAATTTAATCAAATTTCTTTATTGTTTTGCATACGTGTTCCTTAAATAATATTGTATCGCTAAACTAATGTTACCTAATCATTTATTTGTGCCATATATATAATAATATTGGCCAAGAGAGCTTAATTAATATGTAGTTAATACTGTATGTGTCATAAGGACAGATATAGGCATATAACATCTAATGCACGAGCGAACGTATTAAGCGAAGGCAGCAAAAGCCGAGGAATATATGCTGTTAGATTCCCGTTTTATAAAGTAAAACAAAACCTAGGTCGCTATCGTATTCACTATTGAAACCATAGCAACAGGTACCAAAATACCTAATAAATTATTTAGAATTCTGACGGTTTTTATAATTAACACGACACATAATTATGGAAAGTGATAGTGATCTTTTAAGTACTCCACTGATATTTTTATAAGTAACAAATTCAGCACATAATAATTTATTACCTGACAAATTAATGTCAAGGTACGAGAAATATTACAACATATTCTTCAAATGAAAAAAAAGAAAATAAAGATAATTTCAGAAAACGTTATTTTGACATAAATATCGTAAATATCGAAAAATAGAAATGCAGCCACACGTTGGAGTGAGATTTCTATATCTAAAGGTGCCACAAAAGTAAAAAAAATGTCGAAATCCCAGACAATCACAGAAGAAGAAAATAATATTCTGTATTTATATAAAATTAATTGCGACAATATAGTACCCAAATCTATTAATATTACTGTCATTCCAAAAGATATTTTGAGTTATAACCTCGAATTAAGAATGTCTTATTTTGGTATGATAATTTCAATATTAACCTAATGCGAAAATTTATATAAAATTCATATTTATTTGTATTTTTAAAAATAATTAAAATTGTAATGTAAATTAGAGTTCACTTAAACATTATTTTGTTGTAATCAAATTATTTTAATTTAAAATTTTAACAGTAGATATCACGTCACATACATGCACCGCTAAGGCCGGTTCCACTAATATTATTTAAATTTTAAATTTCCCTTAATCGGACATCACATCGGAATAAAATATCTAATGAATTATTTGACATTCCTGTCAAAATTTCTATTTTAATTTGAATTATAATAAATTCAGTCCTAACCCTTCCTAAACCGCAACAAACCCTAAATGAGAATTTCTCATACAAAATTCTGAAACTCGCGTGAGGTAGTACGTAAGAATAATACAAACGTAAATAAATGTAACCAAATGACATAACATTTAAAAAATAATTCAAAGATTTTTTATTTGGCGAATAGAATAAGAATAAAGAAAATCAAAAGGAGCTTATCTGCATGGGTTTAGAGAGTCGATGACGTCGGAAAGACTTAGTGTGCGGTAGTGACGTATGTGTGACGAGTTTCAAAATGGCGTCGAACATTTTTCGCTTGAAACACGGGGTTCCGATCATCCAATTCTCCCCAAAAATCCTCCACCAGGATGTGTATTTACAATAATAAGGGCCCAACAACCCAATCCAACAATTGGCATCCAATAAATTGGAACTAAATGGTAATAAAATAGAATACGTATAATAATTCTGATAGTGATAGTAGTAGCTGCCTAAAATGAGATTTCAATAAGTTGCTTTCACTGATTGTAAGTTGACAATGATTAAAGTATTAATACCAAAATACTTTTACTTCTACAACTGGGCTAATCATGAATAAAAAGTATGTACCTGAGATAGTGGGCGGCTAAACTGAACTCAATGATAAATAGAAACTAACACTGAGATGTGACTACATCGGCGATCAAGGAACAGAATGATTCGCTTCGATTAATTTGCCTCTTGAGAACAGTCGACCAGCAGTGCATAAGAGTTTCATTTATTGCTCCCAAAAAAGATAATAAGGACATGAAATGATTTAATTTGAAATAAAATTCGAATTGAAAAAATAGACCGCGGCAGACTAATGCCCAGTGTCATTGGCAAAGCTTAAATTTTAAGCAACAAACAAAACAATAATGATAGAAATTTGACAGCGATATTGAATAGTTCATTTGACTTTTTATTTTGATGTGACATTGTCTATTTAAGGGAAACTTAAAATTTTAGTCATATTTCTGCAACTGGCCGTATATATTTAAACCGGATTTCGTCTTGGGTGTAAATATCGTACGATAATTTAAATATTGTTAATGAGATACATGATCTTCTTGACATCATCATCATCAATATCAATTAAAGAAATTAGTGAACAAGATATTATACAATCCATTAAAAAATGACTCAACAAAATGACAGCAGGCGTAGACCAAGTTTTAAGCTTTTCAATGTATTTGTTAAGCTTCTATTTATTATTTATAACAGTATGCTTCGTTATTCCTTCTATCCAGATTTATGTAAAACATCACGTGTAAATCCAATAAATAAATCTGACGATAGAATAGAGATCAAATATCAATAATTATAGATCCATAAGTATATTATGTATCGAAGTCATTCTCAAAATAACAAATAAACACATTAGAAACTAATAACTAATAAAACTAAGCTTGGAAGGAAGTATAAAGTCAATAGAATTTTAAAAAACAAAAGCAATACTAAAAGAAACAACAAACAGCATTAATTTTGGACAGGTAAACAAGCATTTTGGTTTTTTAAATAATTTATTTTAAATGCTTATATATTAGCGATGTAGCTGAAATATGTTTTAAATGTATATTAAAATTCTATATAATGGGTAAAAATTTGAAAATTTTTCTACACATAGATTTGTATGAGAACAATAAATGTAACACATTATTTTTATTTAATAAGTGGTAATGTATAAAAAGAGTTATATGTAAAAAAAATGTATTATGCGTTCAAGTAAGATATTGTTATATAGCGAATATAACTAAAAATTAAATATTTCATGACATATTGACTGTCAAAATGTAATGTATTTTATTTTTGAAATTTTAATAAATTTAAGATAATGATATATGTAAATTTTTGAAAATATTGTACAGCCAGGCCGATTAAATTTATTAAGTTATTACGTGCAGTGGCGTCGACTTTTTATATTTCTGTCGCGTGCTCAAAACCTAAAAGTATATTCTATATAGTCTAATACTCAGACATACAATTAAATGTAAATGAAGCAATAATACATATGGAAAAATTAAATATATTTACTAATTTTTAATTAAAAAATAAATACCCTGTATTAGCAATAAGATTTTTTACAGTTGCACGAAAATATCAAACGTCGAAATTTGCATTCTTCTGACTCGATTTCTTAGTTTAAAGATAAAATTAAAGTGAAAAGAACGCCAATTTTGACGTTTGATTTTTGGCCATAAAGAGATTGTATTTTTAGTTTAATAATTAACTTAAAATATATCATTGGATTTTTATTTTTATGCAGATTCCAAATATATAAGAATGTATTGCGCGTTCCATTTCAAATTAAAAAATTGGGTCCCAAATATGGCGAACCATTCGTTGAAATAAAATTTTGATTTGAATTTAACAGGCTTGTAATACAGAAATTCTTTGTTAGTATAATTAACTTCATATCTCTCATAGATCTCAAGATAGCAATGGCAGCCCATTTAAAATGAACATCTGTACATAAGAGAACACAGAATTCTGCCTTTAAATGATCCTGTACCTCACCAACTCTCCTGTGGGGTGCTCGAGCCCCGCAGCACCCCCAGAGTCGGCGCCTATGGCTACGGGTTACTCTATTGTGAAAATACAGCGATAACATTTTGTTTTTATTTTCATTATCAGTTAACTTATTTACTGTTTTTTAAGGTTTAAAATCTAAACTATATTAATATAAGTTTTTAAACGAAATGGACTTTTGGAAATTAATACTCGAATATAAACAGTTCCAGATAGTTTAATCCAAATTCAAAATAAACTAATCCTACTTATTTCATTTATAAAACAACACTGATAAGGAGATTGCTTTAAATAATAACCATTGCAACAATATGTCCAATGAATTGAATAATTTCAAAGTACAACGTTTAAACAATCTAGAATACCAACGACTTGTAAAAATAATACAATAATTAATATTTATTTATTTATTTATTTATATATATATATATATATATATATATATATATATATATATATATATATAAATTTAAAATATATCTGAATACGAGTTCTAACAAGCATATGTTTGGATGCTGTCAATTATTATTATTACTGAGAAATAATATTAAACAAAAAATTTAAAAAATTACTGATAACTAAATGTTCGTACTTTTTTTTTGGTTCGTCTTTAGCTTTGCAAAATTTAATTTTAGAAATAAAATTAAAGAGGTGCGTAAAGTTAGCAGAATGAAATAAAGCACTAACGAAACAATTTATATACAAAGTTAGTGCCTCGTTAGTGCTCTTTGGTGCTTCTTCAATTTCTTTAGCAGGAGTCACCATGCCGCTACAAAAAGCATTCGACTTTTTTCATGCCAAGTTCACACTAGCAGGAACTTTGAAAGATAAATTAATGAACTTGGTGTCAAAAGTTAGTGCTTCGATAGTGCTTTTTAGTGCTTCTATTAAAAAAAATCACAAGTTACACTACGTTCCGCAAAAATGATGTCTATTTAAAAGGACATGATTTTTATAATTGGCAATGCTCATTGATGTACAATAAAGCTTATTTACTTGAAGAATGTTTGAAAACTATTAATTATTTCTGAAAGTATTTATACGAAAATTAGTAACTAAGTTAGAAATTGAAAGAAACGCGCTTTAAAAATTTACTAATACTCATGGGCGTAGAATAGATGAACCAGTCACTGGATATTAATAAACCAAACAAGAAATGTAAGGCTAAACCTTGCTCAACTAAACCTCAATATTATGCCACTTGTTTAAATGACAGCCAATAATTAATATAAACAATAGCATAATTTTTAATTTAGATATCAATATACATCTTGGATATTTCACGGTTTTACAAATCTATTGTCGACAGTTTCATGTCTAAGGATATTATTAGTTTATTGAAGTGTATTATTATATTTGGTTATAGTAATTCGTAGTCAATATAGTACAAGTGTTTGTTTTTATTTAGTAATAGTTTTTTTTTTAATTTTAAGTAATTGGTACCAGATATTTAAAAGTGAATTGTTATTAAATATGCATAGTTATAAATGTTATAATTATTTGGATTTTTTGTTATCGTTGTTGTTTACTATGGAACAGCGCGAAGTGGTTATTTGATATCGTTACACATTCCGGTTGGATAAGATTTTCCGTGCATGTTTTTTTGGATAAGTACAGGTACAGATTTCTTGTAAATTTTATATTTTTTTCTAATTTTAATTCAATTAAAATTTTTTATTTTCTTTTGCAAACAAGTTCCATAAATAATATTGTATTACTAAACTAATGTTAATCAGATATGTGTGCCATGTATATAATAATATTGCTCAACAGAGTTCAATTAATATGTAGTTAATAGTATTTTGCGTCATAAGTAAAGATATGGGCATATTACATCTCAATGATTTATGATGCACGAAAGAACGTACAGAACAAGGGCAACAAAAACCGGGGATGTAAAATGCCGTTAGATTCTCGCAGGATGCAAAATACCTAATAAATAATTTAGAAATCTGACGTTTTTATAATTAACATAAAACATAATTATGAAAAGTGATTGTAATTTTTGAAATACTTTGTTGGAATTATTATAATGGGTCAAAACAATTGCCACAATGCCACACCACCATTCTGCAATGAAATCCTACAACTACCTTAAAAATAATTCCGTTTCTATGAATTTTCAAATTATTTAATTTTATTCCATACTTCATATACTTATAAATATTCAAAATATGATTTCATGCAAGTAATAATACGTTATTTTGCCTTAGACATATATTTTATTATTATTTATGTTGAGTTCCTATGACTTCAGTTTGTTAGAAAAGCAGCGCGCGGTGGGCGGCATCCCGCTCAAGGTTAGAAGTGTAGTATTTCCTTACAATTACTGTTACTCGAAAACTGTTCGTACTAAAATGTGAAATAAGTACTATTAAAATGGTAATAAATGGAGCTAAAACTTTTCCCAATATAATTTTTTGATTTTACTTTTGAAGATATTAGTTAAAAAATGTGAAAAACTTGGAAAAAGACACAATTTTAGCGGCTAGTCAAACGGAGATATGAGCAGATTTCTTAAGGCTAGGCCCAAAGGACCTGTGTTAAATCAAAAAAGAAAATATGTCCTTGTTTAGGCCACGTATAAAGTAAATAGAATTTCAGAAACAAAAACAACACTAAAAGAAACAGCAAAGTGCTGCAGCTATTTTTATTTAATAAGTGGTAGTGTGTAGAAAGAGTTATATATTAAAAAAATTGTATTATGTGTTCAAGTAAGATATTGTTATATATCGAATATAACTAAAATTAAATATTTCATGAAATATTGACCGTCAAAATGTTATTTTTGAAATTTTGATAAATTTAAGATAATGATATCGTAATTTTTTAAAGATATTGAAGTATTGAGATTAAAGTGCAGTGGCGTCGACTTTCTATATTTCTGTCGGGTGCTCAAATCCTAAAAGTATATTTATATGGTCTAAAACTCAGACATACAATTAAATGTAAATAGAGAAGTAATACAAATGGAAAGAATAAATATGATTATTAATTAATTAAGTTTGTATACAGTTGCACGTAAATAACAGATGCTAAGAAAAAATAAATATTAAACATCGAAATCTGCATTCTTCTGACTAGATTTTTTAATTTAAAGATAAAATTAGAGTGAAAAGAACGTCGATGGATTTTGTTGTTCAATATATATTTTTTCATAGCAACTGCTATTTTCGGGTAAAAGTTTTTCGTACTTCATGTCCAAACAGAGATTATATTTTTAGTTTAACAATAAACTTATCACATCATAACATATCATTGGATTTTTATTTTTATACAGAATCTAAATATATAAGAATGTATAGGGATTTCCATTTAATATGAGATAATTGGGTCACAACTATTGCGAACCATTGGTTGAAATAAAATTTTGATTTGGTCATTTTAACAGTCTTGTAATACATAAATTGTTTGCTAGTATAATAAACTTCATATTTCTTATAGTTCTCAAGATAGCAATAGCGGCCCATTTAAAATGAACACCTATATATAACAGAACACAGGATTCTGCCTTTAAATGATTCTTGAACTGGAGAAAAAACAAATACCAAATGAAATAAAACTTTTGGTTTCTTGAAGGAATTTTATAATATTTCAAACACTGATAAAGAAATTGCTTTAAACAATAACCATTGCAACAATATGCCCAATGAACTTCAAAACAGAACGTTTAAGCAATCTAGAAAACCAACGACTTGTAAAAATAATACATGAAATCGCAACTTATTTTCTAAGGAAATTGATACTTGACCTTCACGGGAAGAATTAAACTCGCTATAAAAACAAGCGATGAAATGAAATTTTAGCAGAAAGCAATCTGCTCTGACCGCAATGAGATCTAAATTGTTTAAATTCTTTTGTAATATTTTGTTTATTTTTGCAATTAAATTGTGAATTCTGTGTAAAATAAATATAAATTTAGTAAGTTATGAGTTCGTTTTTTCTCGCGTTGTTTATGTGTTGTGTCGTCTAAATTATCATCACATCATCTTAAACGTAAGTAATGAACATCGTTTTACTCATACATCCTCCCGTGTTACTTATAACTACAGTGCGGAATTATAAGCATTTATTTTAAAAATCTAGGCACATGTCTGAATACTAGCCCTAACAACTATTTGTTTGGACGCTCAGTGATTTATTCTAAATAGTTGCTTATATTTATAATGTCATCTTTACTGTCAATAGTTGTCACATACACCTAGAAATAGGTCTATAATGAAGCTATTTGAGAAGAAAAATAATATTTAAACTGGCATATTTAAATTGAAAACTAAATTTTAACAAAACAACAAATTTACTGACAACTAAATATTCGAACGCCACGTTTTTTGCTTCATCTTTAGATTTGCGAAATTTAATTTTAGAAATGAAGTTAAAGTATAAATGACTATATGTTACCATATAGAAATTAAATCCGGACTGGTGAATCTATTTCCTGCAAGCTACAGCATTTAACCCTACTTCAATTTTCCAACGAATAATGGATCGTCTTCCACTTATTTTTTTTATTTATATTAATATTAATTTTTTTCCGTTGTCCACATCTGTCTAATATACATGGTATACTTAAGCTACATTAAGATTTTCGACAATATTTATTATTGATAACAATTCACAAAATTTTTAACTGTTGCTCCACTATAAGAAAAAATTATTTGCAAAAATCACCATCAAATGATTAATTATGTAACAAATAACTATGACAGTTTCTTTACATGTCTATTAATTTGGTTATTTCACAGAAAATTTAATTTAAATACTTGTCGTTCGAACTTTAGTTGTCAGTAAATTGTTTTTTAGATTTCGTTTATAAGTTAATTATGTCAGTAAATATATTATTTCTCCTGTAAAATAGTTTCAGAATGCAGTATTTCGTACATAAATTTTATTTGTATGTTCCAAAGAAAAATTAATTATCAATGAATTATTATTCGATTATCTCACTTGATGTTCAAAGAATCATTTATTTTAAAATTATTCAAATAATCTTTATTCTTCCTTAAAACACAAAAAAAAAACTTTTTCTTGATTATATATCTAACTTGTCCTCTAATATTGTTTTTTGAAAATCTATTTTTCTTTTTCTATGAGGTGGATGACAAAGACATAATTTGATTGGAGATAAGCTAAATTATGTCTACATTATTACTTTTTAAAATATAGTGACATTCTTTAATTTATATCGCAACAGTTTGAGGTATTATTTCTGAAATTACTTACGTGAAAATGTGGCATTTGATATTTAAATTGTGCGTTTAAAGGGACATGATTTTTATAATTGGCAATGGTCATTGATGTAGAAAAAAGCTGATTCACTTGAAGAATATTTAAAAATTATTAATAACTTCTGAAACAATTTATACGAAAATTAGTAATTAAGTTAGAAATTGCAAGAAACATGCTTTAGAATTTGCTAAAACTCATGGGCGTAGAATAGATGAACCACTCGCTGGATATTATTGAACCAAACACAAAATAAAAGGCTAAACCTTGCTCAAATCAAACTCAATATTACGCCACCTGTTAATATGCCAGCCAACAATAAATGTAAACAATAGCATAATATTTAGACACCTCTATACAGCTTAGTTATTTCACGTTTTCACAAATCTTTTGATGACCGTTTCGTCTCTAAGGATATCATCAGACTGTATATAATTTTAAATTCACCTTTTTACATTTAATTGTACAAACTAAGTAGTTGTGAATGTGTTGCATTTATCTTGTCATTAAGTCATTGAAAATATTTTTCTTTGAATGAACGGGTTTCTTATTCCCTAAATTTATATTCATAATTCTTCTCCGTTTATTTCTCCGATTATTATATGTTTATTTTCATAATGAATTTTTTATGTTTTCATTCTGAAATTTCTACAGATTTGACCTATTATACCGTTAGTATAATTAATAAAATACTAATTGTAATTTAGATTGATCATAGTATATCGATCTGGTCAAGACGTGCAGAAAAGTACCCCTTTTCAATTTTCAAAATTCTTTAATAAATGTTTAACATTTTATAACAATTTTTACTTCGTTACACTCTATTCAATTCAAATTTTAATTCAAAAATAGCGTTTTTTTTTAAATTTTAAGTAATTCGTACTAGAAATTTGGATGTCAATTGGAATTAAATTTACATAGTTATAAACGTTATAATTATTTGGATTTTCTACAATTGTTTTTATCGGTGTTGTTTACTAGGCACAGCGCGAAGTGATTATTTGCTATCACTACACATTCCGGTAAGATAAGATTTCCCTACATGTTTCTTGGATATGTACTACTTCAGGTTTATTGTAAATTTTATATATTTTTTTCTGATTTAAATTCAATCAAATTTCTTTATTCTGTTTTGCATACAAGTTCCTTAAATAATATTGTATCACTAAACTACTATTAAAATTTATGTATAAAAAAAATAATTTTATAAAGTAAAACACAAACCTAGCTCTCTTTCGTATTCACTATTGAGACCATGGCAACAGGTAACAAATTAAATAATAAATAATTTAGAATTCTCACGTTTTTATAATTAAAACGACTCATAATTATGGAAAGTGATAGTGGTCTTTCAAATACTTTACTGAAATTGTTGTAAGTAGCAAATTCAGCATATAATAATTTATTACCTTGCAAATTAATGTCAAGTTACAAGAAGTATTACGACATATTCTTCAAATGAAAGAAACAAAAGAAAGTTAAGATAATTTCAAAAAACCTTATTTTGGCATACATATGAGAAATATCGAAAAATGCAGCCACACGTTGGAGTTAGTGTCTGCAAAATTAAAGAAAATGTCAAAATCTCCGACAATCACAGAAGCAGAAAATAATATTCTGTATTTCTATAAAATTAATTGCGACAATAAAGTACTCAAATCTGTTAATGTAACTGTCATTCTAAAAAATATTTTGAGTTACAACCTCAAATTAAAAACATCTAATTTTGATATGATAATTTCTATATTAAACTTTTAAACTGACGAGAAAACTTAATCTACATTCGTAATTATATGTATTTTAAAAATATTAAAAATTATTTTGTAAATTAGAGTTCATTTAAACAGTATTTTGTTGTAATCAAATTATTTCTATTTTAAATTTTATCGGTAAATGTCAAGTCGCATACTTGCACAGCTAATGGCCCGTTCCACTAATATTACTTACATTACATTTGAAGTTTTCCTTAAACGGACAATATCACGTCAGAATAAAATGTCTAATGAATTAATTAACATTCCTGTCTAAATTACTATAACAATTTTTTTTGTTTAAATGTCTCTTAAAATTGAAGTCTTGTTGGTGCAACTGGGCAATAAACCCACAGCAGTATATCATCCCGCTTTTGATATTTACACGTCATTGTTGACGTTAAATGATGTACAAAATTTGTCACTTATATACCATGGATACGGAAACTATATTTTATAATATATTTGCAGATGACAGATGCAGATTATTAAATGAAAGTCTTTCAGTTAAATGGGAATTGAACCACACATACAGGATGGCCCAGTGAAAATTATCAGCGCAATTTTTGGCCACTTAACATTAATTTTGCAAAAAACACTCAAACACGTCAATTTTAATATAAAGGGGGACACCTAAATGGATTAGTACCAATGGCATAACTTCAACCCTAAAATGGGTGTGGACTGCACCTCAAAAATTTTAAATGAAAAAGGGTGTCAAACATGACCCAGTTCGAAAGGCCTTTCAATTCTGTTTTCAACAATTTTTTTATTTTTCAAATCTGACCATTAGTTCCAGAGAAATATCGTTTAAAACAAATTTTATCAGGTGTTCAAAATTGCCATCAAGTAGGCTAAAACAAATGACAGAAACTAAATAAACAATTCTTTCGACAAGTTGTTTGTAATAAACAAGTAATTTGTAAGTTGGATTCTTTTGTGGGGTTATTTGAAGTATAAAGTTTATGCCACGCTACCCGAATTTTTAGAAGATTTACGGCAACGTACCGTATCTCCAAAATTTTGAGCAAAATCTTTATTATTGTATGGAAGTTAGAAATTGTCATTTTGAACACCTAATAAACTAAAACTTGAGTTTCTGTCATTTGTTTAAGCCTACTTGATTGCAGTTTTGCACACCTGATAAAATTTGTTTTAAACCATATTTCTCTGGAACTAATTATCGGATTTGAAAAATAAAAAAACTGTTAAAAAGAGAATTGAAAGGCCTTTCGATCTGGGTCATGTTTGACACCCTTTTCCATTTAAAATTTTTGAGGTGCAGTTCACACCCATTTTAGGGTTGAAGTTATACCATTGGTACTAATTCATTCAGGTGTCCCCCTTTATATTAAAATTGACGTGTTCGAGCGTTTTTTGCAAAATTAATGTTAAGTGGCCATAAATTGCGCTGATAATTTTCACTGGGCCACCCTGTATAATGAATGTCTCTATATACTCGTATACGTACATCATGTGTTGGTAAACGGTCCGTAGAAATAATAACTTCATAATAAATGTATTAATAATTAATAAACAAAATAAAATTATGTAATTTTAAATTTACAGCTTTATGTGTCAAAAATAAATAACCAAGTTCATCAATATTAAACTTTTTTTTTCCTAGAAGTAAGTTTTGAAATCATTAAAGAAAACTGCCGATCACCTGACTATCGCTTGCTAATGATCACAGATCACCCTGTACAATTAATCAAATCAATAGATTGTCGCCTTACTTAGTTTCGCTTTGAATGTTGTGGCTGTGGTACATCTTTTGGGCGTCCATTGCATTCTTCATGAAAGACAGTGGCCATGTTTAAAGTCTGCTGTCCATCGTTTTATGGTTACAATCGATGGAGATTGATCCCCATAAATAGATTTCAGCACAGTTTTGATTTCTTTCATATTATCGTTCTCTAAATATAAGAACTGATTCACTGATT
Organism: Stenolophus ochropezus; assembly: GCA_035578165.1. NCBI lineage: Eukaryota > Metazoa > Arthropoda > Insecta > Coleoptera > Carabidae > Stenolophus > Stenolophus ochropezus. The sequence goes on along the minus strand of JAQOWZ010000023.1, from coordinate 657,634 downwards.
TATATTTCAGAGCCGTTAGTAGAGTTTTGTGCACCTGTGGATAAATTTTTGTTTATGTTTTCTCTCTTTGCAACGCGATCTGTGGATATGGTTGGAAATTTAGATTATTTTTTAAAAGTTTTTCACTTTGTTTCTTTTTTTCTTTGGTGAATTTTTATGTTTTTGTGGCCCATTAAAATAATTTCTTATCATTTTGAAGCTTGCGTCTTTGTAACTTATGTAAGTAAAAAATATATAAAACGATTTCAATTTAAATTTAAAAATAATATATTATATGTGTAACAACAAATCGACTCGATATGACTTATTTCGTGTCTATAATAGTAAAAAAAATTGTAAAAATATTTTGCTGAAATAATTTAAAAGCTTTAGCCTGTATCCGAGCTCACTTTAATAATTAAATTTGAGGAAGCCTGATTTTACATTATAATCTTATTAGGCTAAACTTTACTTAGCAAATGCATTCGTAAAGTAAGCTCGGAATATAGGTCTTTTTTGTTTTTGTATGATTTAGGTCATGTAAAACATATTACTTTGAGTCGACTTTAAAATTATGACAAAAAATATCTTATACAATTCAAAATGAATAATTTTAATAAATGAAAATAATAATTTTATCTTTTAATATAATACATTTTTCAATAATTTGCTGAGAAATTTAATTTTGACAATAAACAGATTAAAAATATGAATCAAATATAAATTTAAAGTAAATTGAAAAATTAATTTTTGGGAGCTGGGGCACCTCATTTGCCCCTAAGCAATTGCTTTGTTAGCTTAGGCGTTAATCCAGAACAGCGTTTGACTTGATAATACTACTTTTGCAAATAACTGTATATATATATATATATATATATATATATATATATATATATATATATATATTATAGTTGGCACCACTTTTACAACCTTTTTATAAATTTATTACTCCTTTCGTAATATGTTACGCATTTCTTTTTAGTCAATCAAGTAATAAAATCTCCAATTTGCTATATCGGCATTAAGGTGCTGCCACGAGCGAGTACATTCGTATAAAATCTTGTAAATTCTTTTGTACGCTTCTTTCTTGTTGGTGATCTCCTCGTGAAACATGCAAGCTATTTTGTAGAAGTAAATTTTGGTTATTGTAATTTTTGAATAAAATATTTTGGATCATTGCTAACGTTTCACTTATTGTAAAGAAAATGATTGGAAAGTCACATTTTAACTACTTTTAAGCCGCCTTCTAACTCAGCTATCTATATACATAGATTTGTTTAAATTTTGGTTTGCTAAAAAATTTGGTTTTAAATAAAATTTATAAATAGTAATTTGTTAGTGAAGATTTTATATTCTGTTTGAAACTTAAGTCTAAAATATCATATATTTTCAATTTAAAACTTGATAAGACCATAAGGTCAGTGGCGTACCATAATATTTATTTTCCCTTTTCTAAAATACCTTTTTCACTACTTTGTTATACAAAATTTTGTATTTACCTTTGGTTTATACCAAGCCATCTATGGATTTCATTTTCAAAAAAGTTTTGGAGGGATGCTATGTTTCAAAATTTAACATCAAAAAGTAATAAGTTTATTCAAAATTTCAATTTATAAAAAAATATTTGTCATACTTCATTTTGTTAATAATAATTTTTGTAGTTATCCTGGTGAAAGAATAAAAAGAATTCCGAAAGCTCGATATTAACTTTAACGAGTTTTATTTAATTTTCCATCATCCTGACTGCACACCAGAGAAAAATCCAAATTTTCTATCTAACTGGTCAGTCGTGATCATCTCCTACAACATGAGGGATACAGAAAAGAGTTACAAAACAAAATTAAACTAGTGAAAGGGAATCACAAAATGATTTTAGTAACAATTTTGTGTTTTAGCGAAAACGTGTACAACTTAAATTCTAGCATAGGGAATCGGTACTTGTATATATTTTTTCCAAATGTACATAAAATTAACTTTACAATGATAACAAAATATCATTGTGTTACTTCAACCATTTCAAAAGGGCGACTCTTTATTTTTATAATATTTACTAATAAAAATTCATAAAAAATACACCATAGTCAGCTATTTGAGATTTTGTTACCTGAAAACAATCAAAAAATATTAGATCTACCTTTCCTGACGATATAATGGTAGAATTTGTTAAATGTGACAAATTGTGCAGAAAATGACGGCGGCCATTTTGAGTATTTTTTATTTTAGTTTTGTTTGTTATATTTAGTAAGAGTTTTTGTATTGTGTTAATTGTTATAAGGTATTTTAAACATATTTTTTTTCGTTAATTACCTACAGTTGTAAGTACATAATCATGAAAATAAATTGCCGCCATTTTGAAATGGTTGAAGTAAAACTATGATATTTAAATATTATTGTAAAGCTAATTTTATGTATATTCCGAACAAAAATATAATAATACCGATTCCCTATGCTAGAATTAAAGTTGTACACACTTCCGCTAAAACCGGAAGTGACACAAAATTCTTACTAAGATCATTTTATGAGTACCTTAGACTAGTTTAATTTATTATTAACTTCTGTTCCTTTATCGGTTATTACTTTAAGCCAAAATGAGAGAATATATTGATTAATTTATATGTGAGAGTAATTGAATTTTGATCTTTAATTTGCAAGCGGTTTATCTGCTGTTGGGTTCAAAATATTAGGAACTTGAATCGGTCTTCTTTCATATTTATTTTTTAAACAAGTTTCTCATTTTTTTATCAAGTATTTAATTATGTTAGGGAAGTTGTAAGTTGGTTTCGGAAATTCCTTCATGAATAGATTTTCTTTCGTGATAATTTCTTATTATGACTAATTGTTCATCTCTATCTTGGACATCAACTAGTAAGTTTGTACATTCTATGAATTTGTAAAATCCAGCTTTGACATAGGTTTGTGCAACAAGATTAAAGTTTAATTTCAATGTTTCAGATTTGTAAATTCTAAATCTGATTTACTGGAGTTAATTTTATTAAGGTATAAAAAAATATATTCGTTGTTTATTATCAAAAAGTTTTTCTATTTCGACGGAATTTTGTTCAAATTCATTTACAATAATTTCGTTATAACCGTAGTTTAAATATGAGAGTCGTCTGAATGAATTGTAACTGAGTCCGTATCTGAGTGTTCTACTTGGAGTAGCTGGTTATCATTTTACGTGAATATTAATTTTGATGCGAGAATTTTCAAATGTTTCTGATATTAAATTTTTTATTTTTGGCCATTTTTTATCATGTTATCATTTTCAATAAGATACTCTTGTAATTTATTTAGACAATTTTTTATTTTTGCTTAAGATGGCTTAGAATTGTAATTACATTTCGTTATTAAATGAATTATGATATGATTATTATAATTTTGAATAGCTATTTTATTATCAATAATTATGATTTTGTCCTGCATCTGTTTTGTTTTATATAAGTTATATACCTGTAAGGCAAATTATTGCGTCACGTAAAAATCCTTCAAAAAAAAATCTGGTTTTAATTTGTAATCATATTCTTTTAATTTCAATTTCCAGCGGATTTGGTTCCTTTAATGATTCTAACCAAATTAGGGGTTTGTGATCGGTGACAATTTTGAATTTTCTGCCGTACAAATAGGTTGCCTAAACTATAGCAACTAATTCTTTTTCTATCGAGGCTTAATTTTCTTCATGGTTGTTTAGAGTCCGAGAAGCGTATGCAATTAGAAGGTCTTTGCCGTTTATATAAAACCACCCAGTGCGTAATCACTCGCGTTTGTGGTTAAAATAAGGTCGTGATCAAAATTTGGCTATTGAAGAATAGGGCTGTTAATAAAAAGGGATTTACATTTTTCAAAGCATTGTTCATACCCTGTTTGCTATTTTTCTTTAGACAATTTGAGAACCGTTTTATTATTCGGGCAAAGACTTGTATAAATCGCCTATAATATTCTAATAATCCTAAAAATTATTTTATTTGCTTAGTGGTTTTCGACAGTGGATTATTTTGACCAAGTCTTATTTTTTCTGGATTTGGCTTAATGCCGTTCGTTGTTTTGATATGCCCTAAATGCGCTACTTGTTTCCGCAGGAATTCACATTTATTTAATTGAATTGTTAGATTTGCCTCACGCAATTTATTAAATATTGTTTTTACATTTTATATGTGATCTTGAAGTGACGAATCTAATACGATAATATAATTCAAGATCATATTTGCATTGGTTTATTTTGAGGAAGGGAGATGTGTACTGCCAGTATTGTGTGTTTGTAGTGTTAGAGTTCTGTTGATTTGTGTTTATTTTATAATATTGGAAATCGTTTGAAATTAAGTTATTAATTTCATCTAAAATGGACGAATTTCTTGCAGTTAATTGAGATTTAAAAGGTTCCTTGCATTTTCTAATAAAACAAATTTATGTCCGAACTTAATATTTATTTTTAATGTTGTAAGAATTGTTATAAAATATAATAGATTATGCGCTCTACCTTACCGATCGTGTTGTGATACTTATGCGCTGAACTGTACTTCCATGATTGAATGGATGGACAGGTACTTAAATATCAGCTAGCTCTTCCAGTTATTTTCTTTTTAATAGTAATAAGGGTTAGCGATTTGGTTATTTCCGAGTTACTGGTATGATTTATAATTTCAACATTTCCTCTGTTGATTTTACAAAATGGGGAAATCACCTTTGTATTCAGGAATTAAATCTACAATTCTTAATAGAGTTGTTTCCAGATTACCTAGAACACCTGATTAACTTGGCGGGGGAGTCATTCTAGTTTTATTATTAATACTTAAAGTATTTAATAAATTAATAAGTTGGTCAATTTTCACAGCATTAATCATATAATATTGTTGTACAATATATATGATTTTACTTACAATAATAGTAAGGGTATAGTATATTACATGTGAGGTGGGAAATGTTTCATTACCGCTTATTATATGACCAAGAGGCTCAGATATAGCGCAGGGCTGTAATGAAGCTCCCACCGAACTATGTATACTATTTTATTCACAATTATCCAAATTAACTTCTACTTGTATATCGCCTTTTTCCAATAAACTAAATTAATGTACGGTAGTAGTCTATGAAAACAAATGTTTATATTTATTTTAATATGTTTGACAGCACTGATCACCTTACTTTTAGAGATTTATGACAGTATTACTAGGCAACCATAGTAAACTCTTCCCCCCAAGGGATTTTAAAGTATTTCCCACCCGTGAGATTGTCATTGTAGTTAAAAATGACATAGGTTTCCAACCTTTGACAGGTTAGGAATTGACATATTACAATAGTGGTTGTGAATAAAAAATTTTACTATTTCCATTTTTTGCATTGCGGTGTAGCAAGCCTCTTTACAATCCTATCGACCGCGCCAAATAAGTTTATGAAATCAGCAAACAAGTTTTGAAAACATATTTTAATTTCAAAGTTGGTTACAATTGTTTTGGTTGGATGCCCGATGTAATCTAATTCTAAACTTGACTTCTAAAGTACAAATTTTCTGCTTCTCACGAAGGAAGCTAATATTATATACCTATATATATATATATATATATATATATATATATATATATATATATATATATACAGGGTGAATACTGAAAACCTTGACATAGGGAAATAACATGGGAAAACAGTTTTTTGCTGTTTCCATCTGTCCCGCTAAATAAAATCGGGTGTATATGGTATCGTTAGTTAGATTACTTAATTTTGCATCTAATAAAACCAAATGTTGTGTAATAAGGCCTTTTCTAACTGAAATATTTGATAAAATAAATTGTATTTTGAAGGTTATCCTTCATATTTTCGAATAAGAAACGTCAAAAACAAAATGCTCCATAGCCGAGTGGATACGAGGGCTGTTTCATAATATAAATAATCTACAAGACCTGGTTCGAGACCACCTCAGCCCTACTTTTTTTAATTAAATTATGCTTAAAATATCTTTATTATGTCAGACTATTTTAATAAAATAGCAATATTAATATTTTAATAAATAAAAAAATCCAAATATTTAATAGCATTATTATTTGCTGTCTGTCAAACTTAACAATTAATTCGAATTTAGTTTTTGGTGTATAATTTGGTATTTCATGTTTCGAAACATGATATTTTAAGTATAATTTAATTTAAAAAAAAATAGGGCCGAGGTGGTCTCGAACCAGGTCTTGTAGATTATTTATATTATGAAACAGCCCTCGTATCCACTCGGCTATGGAGCATTTTGTTTTTGACGTTTCTTATTCGAAAATATGAAGGATAACCTTCAAAATACAATTTATTTTATCAAATATTTCTGTTAGAAAAGGCCATATTACACAACATTTAGTTTTATTAGATGCAAAATTAAGTAATCTAACTAACGATACCATATACATCCGATTTTATTTAGCGGGACAGATGGAAACAGCAAAAAACTGTTTTCCCATGTTATTTCCCTATGTCAAGGTTTTCAGTATTCACCCTGTATATATACTTATCATTTATGAATGCGAAATATAAATACATTTTGTTAAATATCCCGCTGAGCCACCGAATATTTTTTTGAAAAATAAGAAAGGGGCGCCAGCAGCGGTCAGTAGCTAACTATTATTAGAAAGAAGTGTTTTATGATTTATGTACATAAAACAATAATTTTTAAAATGAATGATATAAAAATACATACTGTTGAAAAGAGATAAAAATACTACTTTTAACGATGCCATAGCCACCTATGATTACCATTTAAAAAAATATTTTTTCTTGCCATATCTCGGAAACAGTTGGCCAAATTTTTTTTATTATTATTTCTCTTTATGGCTCACTTTGTCTTCTAAAAGTTTTATCTGGAACATTTTTCTCTATTTGTCATCGTTTAAGAATAAAAACGATTTATTAATTTTCACTAATTTCATATTTTTTCTTCTGTCCAGTGACCTATGCATATTTTTGGAAAAACAAATACATCACAGGAATAGCCCCTTATAAGGCAACTTTTGTCTAATTTAACCGACGTCGTACCTCTTCTAGTTTAGGAATTCCCTTAAGTGGCCCGAGTTCAGTAGACAGTCTGTATATATATATATATATATATATATATATATATATATATATATATATATATATATATATATATACCAAATATAGCAAGAAAAGCAGGCCATTGGCGATTAACATGAGAAAATAGTTTCTCTTTGTGCAAAAGTGGTCTATTAATTTTAGACAAAAATGCTTTAAATAAAAATTTCGGAGAAATAAATTATGTAACTAATTCAATAATTATATTTTATTTTGCACGTTTTATAACCCAGGAAATCGAATTTGAAAATTAAATCATGTTACTTCATCATAGTGTCAGACTTAGAATTGTTTTAACCTATCAAATTTGGAAGTACCATTATTGAAAATGGAAAATTATTCCTATGAAAAGAAGTCTACATTTTAATGTACATGGTGTTTTACATCATCGGAAAGAGAATAAAAATCTCTATTTAAACGTACTAAAGACAAATTTTAGCGCCTATAGCGCTCTATATAGCTTAGGCACTACACGAAAGATTTTTTTGTAGTTATGTAGTTTCTGATTTAACAGATAAAAATTTTGCGAAAAAATAAAGCCGAAAACAATATGAGTTATAATACAAGAATTTATGCAAGGTAATGAAATATAGTAATTCAAAGTAATATTCTTAAATGTTTTACAAAAAGTGGCAGCTTGTTATATTAAATGATTTTCAGTTTATTTTAATGAGCTGTACATATATATTTCAATAAAAACGTATTTTAAATTAAAAATGCATACCGCCATTACAGGGGTACAATTTAAAACGATAAATCTTGAGAAATAAGATGAATTACAAGGTAATGTTTCCTTTATTATGTCTATTACTATTATACCTAATTTGTCTCTACATTATTGTTTTATTTTAAACACTTTAAATGACAAAGTTTAGCATGAATGTCATTGTTGACATATGCTTCCTGGGCTCAAGAAGTGTCGAACACCTGCGTGAAAAACACTATTTTTGCTAAAATTACAGTAAGATATTATATGAGAATTGTCTCAAATCATCCTTCATACATGTTCTTTACAGTATAATATAAATATTTGCATGTTATTAATAAATTATATTAACTTAACTCCTATTCGATATGTACTTTTTCCGATATAGAATTTAAAATAAATTACAGCTATTATTTAGATAATATTATAAAATTTCATAAAAATAGCGCATTTTACACTTCAGTTGGAGACACGATAGAGTGAGCTGAGTGATAAATGTCATTACTGCTGAAACGTACAGAGAAATATTCTACAAAATTTTATTGAAATCATCTCTAATACAGGTACCTTAAAGTAGAATCTAAATATTTGCATATTAATAGTAACTTTTGTTCATTTTTGTTAGTCATCCTAACCTACATGTACTCAGATTTACTAAGATGAAATTTTAAATAAATTAAAACAATTGTATTGTTAAAATAAGTGACATAACACATTTTTTAAAATACAACCAGAACATTATTCCAGAACGGATTATATAATCAAGAAAACTGATTTACAATTTGACGTTTAAAAATTGTTATTTTATTACAATTGAATCACTTCTAAAGGTAAATACATACTGTACAGCATTTTTCTTTTATGAGCAAATACATTTTTCATCTACTTTATATCGTGTGTCTGTCGTAAAGGTGTACATAGGAGATTAACATAGGAAATCAGTTTTTCGTAATTCCCTGCTGTCCTAATTATTTTATGCAAAAACTAGTCAAATAAAAGTTTTAGGGCATAAAATTCTGCATCTAAATTAGTAAATACAATTATTTTTACATACTTTGTTACTATTATCTTTAAATTATAATTGTTATTCATTTACTAATTATAAAACTTTTCTTACTTGAGAATATTTTGTAAATTATAATTAAAATATAAATTTATATTATTTAAACAAAACTGTATTTTTTAAATTTATTTATTAATATAATATTTTTATTATTTTTATACTTAATGATATTTGTGCAAATAAAATTCCAAGTAATGTCAAATAACTTAACTTACATTGTAATAGAAAAAACCTTAAGCATTTATTTATTTTTTGTTTAATTCCTTGGCTTTCGTTATTTTCAACATAATTTTCGACATTTTCATATTTAAATTCTCTCGTTACAAAGCATGTAAAAGTAATTCTATTCATTGATTTAGCTGCAGAATTTTGTGCCTTAAAACTTTTATTTACGCGTTTTTGCTTAAAACAATTATGCGAGCAGGGAATTGCAAAAGCTAATTTCTCATGTTAATCTCCTATATACACCGATACGACAGACACACGGTATATGTTTTAGACAGTTAGACAATAGATTTTATGTGATTACGGAGAAAAACTGACAAGACATTGCTTCATACCCTTTAAGATGAAATGTTTAACAATTTATTGTACAATAATTATATGAAATGATGCATCTGGATTATATTAAACTGTAAGTTATTGCATTTTACACATTCTTTACGCATTTCATAACAGTTCTGATGAAATTACTTGACTACAACCATTGATTATACTTGAAAAAATTCCGTGTTATTTTTTATTGAAAAGAGATCATTCTTCATATAATTAGTTAAATTTCTTAATTATAGGTCTGGATGCACTTGAGTGAATTTCAAATTAGTTAAAGCTATTTATATGATTAAAATTTCTATGAAAGAAAATAATTATGTACCTTTGTAAAAACAATGAAATAATTATTGGGTAATGTATTATTTATGCATTAAAACTTGCAAATCTGTCTCAAATATTATTAGAATTACAAGTATGTAAAATTATAATTTATATATTTTTTCGAATCAAGTAAAGTACTACTTCCGGTTAACCAATTGTAGTAAAAATATAATCAGTTCATCATATTTGAAAGTAATTCTTAAATACCAAATATTAATTTGACCAAAAATAATACTTTCTTTCTCTATTTATTAATAGGCGGGGGGTAAAAAGACTATAATTACAAAATATATTCATATTTAATAAATTTAACGACACATGAATTACTAGCATACATTTTATTTTTGCGAATATTTTTTTTCTTGTAATATTAACTTTGAAAATTATAATAGTTTATTATAAAATTTGTATTTAATATTCCAATTAATGTTTGTATTGTATTATAGTATTCTCTGAAAGTAATTTCTAGTTTAAAAAATAATGAATGTTTTTTCATTGCAATAAAATATTGAATATATTTTAAAACATTTCTCTTATTATATTTAATTCATGCTTAGGGTAATTTGTCCATAATGATTTGTCTTATGAATCAACATATTTAAACAATTTAACAAACATATCATAACAAATTTCAACAACATTCTTAGGAAAAACTAGAAAAATAATGTTGGTATTTGACGGTCTTCAGAGCATAGTGCAGGTGACCTGAGGGCCTTTTGATTGTCATTTTTTTAATACTCAAGCAATCATTATGTGACCAAGATAAACATTGCTCGAATGAAATAGAAATAGAAATAGATTAATTAGATTAATGATAAAGAACGATGTTAACCTCATTCAACTGTTGTCAATAAATAATAAGTAATATTGTATCATTAAACTGATAACAATAATTTATGTGTGCCATGTATACAATAATAATTGGTAAATAGTGCTGAATTATCATGTAATTAAGTGTATTTTATTATATATTTGCAGATGACAAGTGCTTTGGGACCACAGCATAGATAAGTAATGCAGTGATAAATAGTTAAATATAATTTGAACCAGTTAAAGAGACTTGAAACACTGGAATCGAAGAGTTCTCCAACAGCCAGGTATTATTGTTCCTATCACATGTCTTCATTTATAAAAACATGAAAATGTATTTTAGAGATATTTGGCGTATCACAGAAAAACAACATATCATTCCAAGTTACCACGTCAATAATAAACAAAAATGATTATTTTGAGAAAAATATTTTGGAGTTTAGGTTGTAGTCGTAAACAGGAGAACCGCAGCCGGGGAGCCCTAGCAGCAGCGCGTATAAGTAGCCGGGTGTCCCAACTAGCTTCACAGTGAGCCATGAGGTGTCTGGAGACCGCGCTAGGCCTGGCGCTGCTAGCGCTGGGCGCGACCCCCGCCTGGAGCCCTTCCTGCGAACTCTGCTGGTGTGGCCTGCTTGGGGGCTTACGGACTGCACTGTGCCAGGACACAGCCTTAACTTCCATACCGGCTTTTCCAGTTGACACACAGAAAATTCAGATTTGGGGTAAGAAAGTATAACCAAGACACAGAACAACCACAATAGAACCATCAGTACTTGTATTCCTCTACAAAATTACATTAGAATGTAACCGAATACGAAGATGTGTAGGCATCATCATCGTGTATTACATGCACATCCTCCACTGCTGGTATGCTAACGTGCTGGTTCTTTTGTTTCAGGGCAAAACAACATATCCTCCCTGCAGGGGGGAGAATTCGATGGATATACAAATCTGACTCACATACGGTTAACAAATAACCCTTTAATGAAGCTGCCCAGCGGAATATTTTCTAAAACAGTAAATGTGATTGAAATTGATTTACGAGGTAATAAACTAAAAATATTAAAATCATATTTATTTTTAAATTTGATGGATTTACAAGAAGTTAGGTTAGCGGGAAATCAAATCTCAGTACTGGAGGAAAATACTTTTTTTAGTGTTCCTCAATTACGTATAATTAATTTGAATTCTAATCGTCTTAGTAAAATAAACCAGACTTTTATCAATGACTACAGCAGCTTACAAGAGTTGTATTTCTACAACAACCCCGTGTATTGTGAGGACGGTATATGCGAGCTGATGAACCGTGTGGTGCAACGTAAACTGTACGGGGAGGATCCTTGGATGCCGAAGTGTGCGGGGCCCCCCAGCGTGCAGAACAAGACGTGGGCGGAGGCCGTGGAGGCCCTGTGGGGCGCGGGCCCGGAGCGCTGCCCCCGCCACGTGGACACCGCACTGAAGGAGCTCCTCGTGGCAGGTAAGTGTTCTGCCCTACAACCGCTCAGCTATAACAGTTCCATACTTTCACTTTGTTTATTTATGTACGAGAACATTAAATTTTTATTTGACCAAAATTTTTACTGGTTTCATAAGTAAATTTATTTTTAATACGGAATTATAAATAAAGAAATGAATTTTTTTAATTACGAAATAATAAATCTTAAATACTGTCGAAATCAAAAAATTTTCCTTTTGTTTTACTTGAAAGTAGGTTACACAAAAAAAATTGAAATTTAATGATAATTTATTTAATAATTAAACATAGTTTATTGCTTCATTGTTATAATACTTTATTCATCCTGTTATAAAGTTGGATACAAATTGCGGAGGTTTTGGTAGATGTAGCACAAAGCGCAGTAAGATTAGAAGGCTCTAGTTTTGTGTCTTTGGTTGAGAGTTGTAGTATGGCAAAGCAGCGTTAAACGTAATATTTTCAGACTTCTCTTTTAGATATTAATATGAAGCGTTTTAGTTTTTTGTTTAAAACATATTTTAAAATGTGCATATTTAATAGAATAAAATCAAATTCTTGAGTTTCTGCGGCCAGGACGGTGCAAACATTTGTAAATAAAGTGAGCGGTTGAGGTTATAATTTCAACACTGTAATAACCAAGTAATTACTATTAAAATTTTCGAATAATAGGTTAATATTATACAAGTTTCATAACACGGTAAATTGTTCCATGACTTGTAAAAACACGAGTTCAACAATGTCTTATAAAACGAGTACTATATTTTATACTTTGTTACACTTTCCAAACAAAAATCTAAAAATTTTCAATTAAAAAGATATCAGATTGTAATCTAGGGATACATAAATATGAAATATGGCAACTCTGTCGAATTTAGTTGGGTATATTTATCTGTCAATATGCATTTAAAATATTATGAAAATATTTATAAATCTATACCTTAGAGTTATTTAATTTTAATATCATTTTAAATTAGTTTCTTTATTCGGTTTTCATACTCCAAAATAATATAAATTGTATTAAAAAAAATTAAAAATATTTGAGGTTATCAATTTAACATTTAAAAAGGAGTGCATTTGTTAGACGTACCAATTTTACAACAACAAAAATACCAAAAACAGTATAACAATATTTTATAATACTAAATTGTATTCGATATAATTATACGGCAAATGTTAAAGCAAAGTATAAAAAATATTAATGTATTAGTTAGATTTATTTTTTAATATATCTTTTATTATTCAAAGCACAATTTAAACAGAATGTCGAAATAATGCAACGAGAAGGCATTATACACACAAGAAATAAATTTTATTAGAAAACTGCAATAGGTTTTTTGCATTTTTAGACTTAATTGTATTTTATAAAACATATTTACAGTATTTTCAGAAACCAAAAAATGATAACTCAGGCTTTAAAATAAAGGAAATAGCAGCAAATTTGACGGTTTTTATGAAGAAATTTATATCTTTGGTTGACGGAAATCGGCGTTTAAAGAAAGAAATACAGAAAAGGGAAATCATCTCCGCATTATTCAATTTTGTGTCTAAGGTTGTTGATAATTGAACATAATTGGAGAAATAATTATCGTGTACAATTGCTATTTTTTCAAATAAATTGTTTCAAAATCAAAATAAGATAATTAAGCCCATTTTTTATACTGGTTTTCATCATTCATAGCTTTAATTATTTCTTATTTTCGTATTTATTACTTATATTTTACAAAAATATATACAATAATAACATTTAAAAATCTTCAGGCTTTAACTTATTTTTTAATGTACTAAAAATTCATCATTATTACATTTTTTTATAGGTACAAAAACTTACTAAAAGGCACAGAAACAAGTCCGTGTCGGTAAATACAACGGCTGTGATAATTTTGAAGTAAAATAAAATTACAAACTGCGATAATTATAAGTATTATTAAAATCAGTGAGGTTAAGTTTAAATTTTCCTTCCAGTTAAAATAATTTCATTTTAATTTTGGTAACTTTGTCAACTCGGAAATGTACTTAATAAAAAATATATACTTTAGTACCTTGATATACAAATAACTATTGTGTGATGCAATAGGAATAGTGATAATCATTTTAATAAAATTTTCAAAACATTGGAAAGGGAAGTTCGAATATATGAAACGAATGAGGTCTCGTACGAATATTCTTTTTTAGCTTTAATCGACAGAATCATTTAAAATACTAGACCCGTATTTTTTCCCCAAATTAATTTTTAATAATGATACCCTTGAAAACGAGGCTGAATTGGCCCACTTCGCTCCTTGTCTAGTGACGTATCTGGGTTCTTTCCCAACTTTACTTCTTTTCAAACGTCAAATATAATGTATTGATTTCCAAACTGAAAAATAGAAAAATCATCCGCAAATATAGTGGCACCCAAATGCATCACAAGGCTTTAAATCACTTTACAAACTATCCAATGCGCCTAACCACAACGTAGTAAATATGGCTTCCAAATAAACCTACGGACGCCACAACATGGCTGAATTTGTACTACATTTTAAAAGTCTGATACTTTGAAACGATAATATATAACATGAAATGTAAATAAAAAAAGTTACATCATATACGGCAACAAAATAAACTTTTTAGGCGGCTGGTAGATAAATTGTTGTTTTTCGTATCTGCTGGCAACCTTAAAGTATCAATTTTTATTTGGCATCTGTCAAAGTCAAAATTTTTGGCCGCTTGTTTGTTCATTATTGATTTACATAGTTCATATTAATGTAATTAATTATTTTAGAATATAATAACAAATGTAAGTAAATTTTTAACTATTCGTTTACAAATATTAATGAAAAAGTAATGAAATTGCGAGTAAAACTAGCGGCCGTAAAGTAAATGCGGCCGTAAGGTAAATGCGGCCGTAAAGTAAATGCGGACGTAAAGTAAATTTTGACAGATGTCAAAAATTGATTTTGAATGAAAATTCATAATTTCTTGTTTTAATCGCCTAAAAAATGTTGTGTGCACCTCGGCTAAAAGTTCTTTTTGGGCCTCATCTGATTTGTAGCCTCGGCTTTGCCTCGGCTGCAAACTTCGGATTCGGCCAAAAAAGAATACTTTTAGAACCTTGTTACACAAATAACTATTGTAGGTTCGATTTAAACCAAAAAATAGGTCATTAATTTCTTTGCAAGATTTAATTGAAGATGAAGAAGCATTAGCCGCGTAGAATGATCTCACTTTCAAGTGAAATAATTTTGAATGAAATGCAACAAAAATGTATATAATTTAGCGTACAAGGAAGTATATTTTTTTACATGAGCATAACAATAATCTATTGTACATACGCAAGTTAAGCTTCTATTGTAAAAACAGTTTTACCTTGCTAATACTGTAAAATACAGTTGCTATGTTTCATTTTAAAAAAGAACGCCTTGATACATTGCTACCCAATTTGTAACCATGAATATGACAAATCGCATGTTTCTCGTTAAAATGGAAAATTATTATTCTGTAGAACGAGATTGATTTATTGATTATAATTATAAACAAGAAGTTTAAGAGTGAAACAAATTGTAGGAAAATACTTTGCATTTATTTGATGTTTGTCGTTAAGGGCAATCCTCACCTTACTATCTATATTTTGCGTGAAGGGTCGGGTGTAAGGGAAATGAGCAGTAGGCGGAGTTTATTTATGACATTTAACCCTGTGTACAGTCCGAAAGACAATTCATTCCTTATTACCAATGCAGTTTTCTGCATCCCCCAGCGCAGAAGCTGCCTGCCAGTGTTTAGCAGTTTAGCTAAATATACGAAGTTATTTAAAAAAAATAATTTAAATTTGTAACTGTTTAATTTTGAAATATGTTATTAAAAATATTATAATTTATTAATAAAATGGGTGTTAAACATATTTTTTATCTATATTTTAAGCAATAATAATAATAAATAGTTACTTACCATAAAATTTCTGAGAATTTAAAGCCATTTCAATTTCGTGCAAGTTTTCTCAGAATTATCGGGATTATAGATTAGAAAAGGGTGGACTTACCAATTATTCTTATAACTTGTGAATGAGATAAATTTAACTGTTAATTCATATTTGCAGTTCATTTAAAACTGTTCCATTCCTAAGTAACTTCAACTAAGAACTGCTATCAGTTGTAACATAATTTTAAAATTTTAAACAAAACATTGTTCCATATAGCAAGGGTAGAATGTAACAAATCTAATTCTTATTTTTGCTGTGGCCATGAAGTTCATACTAATTTTCATCCATGTTGTACATTTTTTTTAAAATTTTATAAGATAACTTATTTTTTAGAATTCATATTTTTCTAGTTTTATAATATATTCATTTTCCGTTTATACCTACAATCTACTATTTTGCAATTTATGTGAAAATTAATTAATTTTTCTTGTATATTGTCACCCAAAAAGCGTCCTATTTTGTTATTTTCCTCTTCTGTTCTTTGGAATACAGTATCCCATATGCCTCTTTCACATTAGATGATTACGATACACTATCATTACGATACTCTGTCGTAATGATAGCTGTCTATACACATTAGAAACTATTGCCATCTATTGCATTTATAAGACATTACATTTTTTTTGAAAATTGGCAATCCTGAATTTACTAGGTTTGTTTAAATCTAGTTAGTCCGTGGTTAAATTCTACACAACAAACAACAACATTGTATTGTAACTTGTCTATCTCTAACCATTTTGAGATTATGTTTGGTTTGGTTTATTTGTTGTATAATAAATTTTAATCTTAGTCTACGACTTTTTCTTGCAGTTTGGTATATTTGATACAATTCAAATATTTGCAAAAAATAATTACACATATCATCATCATCAAACATCTTAACCTTGTGTTTATAATTGATAACTATGTCTTGATGACAGTTTACAAACTAAATTTCAATATATGTTGGTACTGAAACGTCACAAACATTACGTGATCCGATCGTAATGTTCGATTTCATGCGTTCACACTAGGACATTACGATGGGGTAACATTACGATCCTATAGTTATCATCTAGTGTGAAAGCGGCAATTGAGCTAATACGCACAAAGTAACTGGTTTGTTTTGCCGAATTTACTTAACTTTGGGGATTATAAAGGCACTTACATTCTTTTACTTTATTACCATTTGAATTATCTAGAAATTTTTAATATTACCTGTAAGATAAGCATGAGCTTATGGTACAAATTACAAATCTAAGTTCATTTGGGGTGGGATAGTTTACCATTTGAATCAAAGACTCATTGATTTTGTAAATGTTTTGTACAAAATTAACAAATTTTCTAAAATATGTAATCAAATAAATATTATTCAAGTAATGAAATAGAAACAAATTAGTTTCAGTAAACATCATTAAATTAAAAATAATTAAATGAAGAACATAAATTATTTAGATCTAACAATTGCACAATTGCGTTAATAAAAGCTTTAATTTTAATAAGAAACCTATACCTAACCAATTTATGAATAATATTATATTCCTTGATAAGATTTGCAAATAAAATACTATTCGAAATATAGTTTATAAAAGGAATTAAGTAACAATACGTAGAATTAGTATTATGGAAAGAAAATAAAATTGTTGACTCCTTGATCAATATCCCGGGTCCAACGAATACTTGTACATATTGTTTTATAATTGGTAATAGGAATTATGTTTAAAATAATTATGAACATAAGATTCAATACATAATTTTTTTTATGCCTTTGTGGAATGTTTTCCTTACGAGATTTGAAAAGTCCACTTAATACAAACACAAACGATTAACCGGATTTTATTGTAGTACCTGAACGTGTCCCTTTCTGTTATATTGTTTAATTTTGTCTCAGAATGTACTAAAAGAGTTTCATCCTCTTTGCTACATGGCGGCGCTAGCTCCTAACAGCATTTTATACCAAAAAAGCGTTTTGGTTTGGGCCATGAAATTGACATTATTTATGAATATTTTCAAAGACTTTTTTCTGTATCTTGTAGATAAAGGTCCATGCCAGAGGCGTCCAGTATTAGTTTTTTGGATATCGTACCTGTTTATTTTTTATTTAAAGGTAAAAGTAACTTAACTTTGGAATCCTATAAAAATTATTAAAAGAAAGAAATCAAAAAAATGGCGCAAGACAGACCTAAATTTATCCTTTAGCTACAAATAAAAAAAAAGTTCATGCAAATCGGGTCAAAAATAGAGCCAATTTTGGGGCACCAACGAAAACATGTATTTACCATATTGAACAAGGGGTATGGATTCCTCTTAAAAATACTAATACATTTAATTTATCCTGCACATTCCTCCTTGCGGTGCATCGGACAAAGTTTGAAATTGGCGCTTGGTCACCCCGCACATAGGGCTACCGATATATTTTCTAAACAACAAGATCAAAGGTTCCGCTTCAGAGTGGCGCTACTGTTTATATCTATACTGAGTCCCTGTATTAGCAATAAGTTCGTATACTGTTTTATGAAAATAGCAGTTGCCATGAAAAAATTAATATCAACCGTCAAAATCTGCCGTCTTTTGACTAGATAATTAATTTAAAGGTAAAAATAGAGTTTTATTTTAATTTTTTTATGGCAAAATTTTCAGGTAAAAGTTTTTCAAATTTAATGTCAATATAGAGATTATATTTTTTAATTAACCATTAACTTCAAACATATTAAATCTGTATTTTTATGTAGATTCAACTTTGTAAAAATGTATAGGGTACTCCATTTAAAATAAGAAAATTGAGTCTTTTATCTTGAGAACCATTGGTTGAAGAAAAATTTTGGTTCTGTCATTTCAATAGCCTTGTAATATAGAAATTGTTTGCTAATTTAAGCAACTTCTTATCTCGTATAGTTTTCAAGATAGCAATGGTGGCCCAGTTAAAATGATACAATGCAAAATTAAATAGGATACTAAAGAATAAAACAACATAGTTTCTTGAGGTAAATTTAAAATATTTTAAAATAGAAAATAACTTGATCGTGATATCCTGTCGGCTGCTGGCGATACTATATTTTATCGGTTTTTCTATTTTATTTTAATTTGAACGAACTGTGCGTCAAAACATTATTATTTTTTGTACAATTTCCGGTAATAAGACTGAGTACATTAATATAATACATTAATATTCGTCCGGCAAGGTTAAACGTAGATTAATTTTTTTGTTTCTGTTCTTCGCTGCTCAGTAATTTAGTTTCCATTCCTCGTTAGCAATATTTTTCTCCAATTTGGAATAAATCTTTCACATTATAATTTTTTAAAATTATTTGTAAATATTTCTTTTTTGCTTGCATACTTTCTTATATTTTCTATCTGTATGTTTCTATGAATAATTTTTAATTGTCGTAGATACGTTTATTTTTCTCTTTATGTTTATTTTACTCCTTATGTTTCTTTCCATTCCCTATCCTACTAATTTTCAATTGTAGAACATTTGATTTAGTCGTTCCTTTTACTATTTTCTCAGTTATCTATCTTTATCTGTCTAATTTCTACATGATTATCGTACTTCGTTTCATAGCATTATTTAACTTTGTAGAATATTATCTGGACTTTTTGGATTTTTTATTTAAAGTGATATTAAATGGTAGTTTAAATTAGATTGAGCTATTTGAATTTTTGTACTAATGAAAAAGAATTCGTCTTGTTCATCTCTTTCATGATTGCTATTCTGTATATTCCATACTTTTTTTATATCATTTAATTAATATTCTTCTTTCTTGTGTCTCGTAATTTGTCTTTACTGTTTCTTATTTCTATTTTACTTGTTTGTTTACCGGCTTCCTTTTTTATTTATTGTGTTCCAATTTATTTTCTTCTATCCAAGCTTAATGAACAAGCACCTTTCAATGAGTATATAATTTACTTGAAGCTTGAAACTGACTAATCTGCAAAATTTAAAGTACATGATCATGCAGACGTGTTTATTAAAAACTATATTTTTTAGGCGGCTGGTACATAAATTGTTGTTTTCCGTATCTGCTGGCAACCTTAAAGTATCAATTTTTATTTGACATCTGTCAAAGTCAAAATTTTTGGCCGCTAGTTTGTTCATTATTGATTTACATAGTTCATATTAATGTGATTAATTATTTTAGAATATAATAACAAATGTAAGTAAAATCTTAACTATTCCTTTACAAATATTAATGAAAAAGTAATGAATTTGCGAGTAAAAATAGCGGCCCTAAAGTAAATGCGGCCGTAAGGTAAATGCGGCCGTAAAGTAAATGCGGCCGTAAAGTAAATGCGGCCGTAAAGTAAATTTTGACAGATGTCAAAAATTGATTTTGAATGAAAATTCATAATTTCTTGTTATAATCGCCTAAAAAATGTTGTGTGCACCTCGGTTAAAAGTTCTTTTTGGGCCTCATCTGATTTGTAGCCTCGGCTTTGCCTCGGCTGCAAACTTCGGTTTTGGCCCTAAAAGATTACTTTTAGGACCTTGATACACAAATAACTATTATTTCATTTATATTTAAATGTTTTTTTTTTTTGTTTCGTGTTTGTATAACTTTTATTGTGGTTACTTACGAAACTGTCGGCATCTGAGAGTGGGAACATCCACACAGCTTAACAGCAAGCATCTCTATTTACAGAAATGACCAAGACCAGGAGTGAGACACAGCAGGGCTTGAGGCAGGTCCAGAATTCCACCAACGCCCTCTTAAAGGAAGGTGAGTAAATCATTGTTGTTTCATATTTCCACTACCATCTTGTTATATTCATCTCATTTCCATTTTGTGGTTATTTTTTGTAATGGCTCTATAAGGCAGTGGCGTTGAATTTTTATATTTCAGTCGGGTGCTCAAAACCTGAAAAGTATATTCTATATACAGTCAAAAATATCAGAAATGCAATTAAATGTAAATGGAACAGTAAGACAAATGTAAAATTAAATGTATTTATTAAATTTTAGTTAAAAAATCTAATGTGTCCAACACAATACCTCCCGCCACTGTACATATATTCTATATAAGTTCTTCAATACACATAATTTGTAGTTTTAAAATTAGTTGGTTATTGTAGTTCAGAATATTTTTAATGCATTTCATACCTAAAATTTTCTTCATAAAATTTATATGACCAATATGACTATTTTTGGCTATTTTTGACGTTACTAAAACTGGAGCCAAAATTACTTTGACTAACGCATGCAAATACATTTTTAATATGTTTCTTCCATCTTTTTAAATTCTGCAATATAATTACTTCATTTTTACTTATTTTATCTTTTACACTTACTTACATCAAATTTGACATCACATGTCAAATTTTGTAAACATATGAATAACTCATCTGTTTTATCGAAATTTCTCAGCTTAAACGATATGTAAAATTATAATAATATATATATTTTTTCTATCTAGCTAGAAGTTATATATAAACGTAATTATGCAGATCGGTAGAAAATTAAAAAATCTATATGTTTAATAATAACGTAATTTGCGAAAAAATGGCATTTGGAGGTATTATTTTGGAAAAACTGTTTAAAGCTTCAAGGAAAGTACTACTTCCAGTTAACCAATTGTAGTCAAAATCTAATCAGTTCATCATATTTGAATAGAGGTCTTAAATACCTAATATTATACTTTTTACATGTATCATATTGGAGTTATCATGGACGAAAAATAGTAACAGACACACACACATACACAAACACGGATATACAGACATCACGGTAAAAATAGCAAAATCGTATTCTAGAGACCCTAATTCTTGCTCATATGTTGAAAATCCACACTCGAGAAATCTGACCAAAAACAATACCTCCCTTATCTATATATTGATAGGCGGGAGGTAAAAAGGAAATCCCTGTCACAGTATAAATGTAATATCTAAAATTATAATTAGTACGTAACAACGGTTTATCTCATAAAATCCTACTGCTGCCACCAAATTGTAATATCTATATGAAATTATAAAATTAAAGTTGGTTTTATACACTAATGTATTCTTACAAAATACAACAAAGGAAATAAAAATAAACATATATCCTTCAATTTATTCTTCTGGAAAATGTAGGTCGAAACCAAACGAGAAAAAGTCTCCTTTATTAATATCGAATTTTGACAGGTCTTAACTCTGACAACGCCTCACGGCGAATGCCTCTTCTGATTGCGAGAGCAAGAAGATTGAAAAAAATCACTTGCTCATCATTTTTGCCCCACTAATAATTAATAATGTCTCAAGTAATTGTTTTGAATTTTGGCGG
The DNA here is from genome assembly GCA_035578165.1 of Stenolophus ochropezus. Taxonomy (NCBI): domain Eukaryota; kingdom Metazoa; phylum Arthropoda; class Insecta; order Coleoptera; family Carabidae; genus Stenolophus; species Stenolophus ochropezus. Next base: position 635,480 of record JAQOWZ010000023.1, on the reverse strand, counting down.
TTTGTTACATTATCACGTTTTTTGAGAAATAATGATTCTCTCAAATGTCATATTTTTACAGAATAATATAATATAAAATACAAAATAAAACTTAATAATACATTATATAGTAAATACACTCTGCACTCACACTTCAAAGTTCCTGGCACATATGAGGGCAGATCACTGCAGTCCCTGAGCACTCAATACTTGTGGTATGCTACGAGTACATCTGTAACAATTTAACTTTCTAGCAAAGGTATTTTAATACCAACATAATTAGAAAATAATAAAATATACGCAATTGAATTATATTCCTAACGGTTATCTGTACAATGAGGTGATCTCTGGATAAAAGCTGCTCAGATTGCCGTGTCAATGATTGGTGGATTTTCATTTTTTTGCTTGGAAAATAGGTTTGGAAGAAGGAGCCAAATGTAATTTTTCCCATCAACCAAATTTTGTTTTATATTAGTTGTGTTATAAGTTTATTTTTCCGACGACTTGGACCTGTTTAATCTCGTAGTCTGATTTTGAAAGCACAATTCTGCTTCATCCCTCAGGGAGATGGTGATGATGTTAACTACAGATCCTTCATCTTCACGTTCAGTAAAACCCAGGACAGTGTACAGAATGTTGAAATTGTTATAATTGGTATGGAACAAGGGTGTACCTTTAAACAGTTTTTACCAAAGTAAATAATTCTTTACTTATTTTGTAAACTTTATGTGGTTACCAATGCGTAACCGAGAATTCACCATCCAGAAAAACTCACGCAGGAGAGTTCTTTAGGCTGCGGGAACTCCAGAGCATTACTCACAAGTGAGCACACAAAATCTATTCAAATATGTCCGATCGCATATAAATAATCAGGAAGTCTCCTGATTCTAACTGATTGTCTTGATGGCATCGATTTTGACGTTGACGTCGTAGGTACTAATTTTGCAATAGGAAAAGAAATAAGATTAAATTTTGAAAATTTGATAACATATAATTTAAACTTTTGTTCTAAATTTTTTAAAATTTCATTTTGGCTTTGGTAATTTTTACTCATATAATTTTTAAACTCTAAATATGATTTTGATTTAATAAAATAGGAATTTTTTTCATTAACTCTGAAATGATATTATTAATAACATTGAAAACTAATTTAGTCTTTAAAAATTTACTAAAAAACTTTTAAGTTGTTTTCATATTGCTTTTCTTCTAAATTTGTAATTTCTTCGCAATGTAACATTTTCTTTAAATATGAATTTTCTAGGAATATATACATTTTTATATATATATACAGGATGTCCTATTTAAGATACGAATGAATTGGTATCTCGAGAACCGTAAGAGCTACGAGGTTGGTTAAATTAGACAAAAGTTGCCCCGTTAGGATGCTATTTTAATGGTATTTTGTTATTTGCGAAAAAATGCATAGGTCACTAGATATAGGGGAAAATGTAAATTTAGCGATTTTCTTTTTTTGCTTTTACTATATTGAGCAGAGCAACAAATCAATTTAAAATTATAGAAAATTTTTAAGAAAATGATTAAGACGGTAAAAGAAGTGATATTTCAGTGGGAAATATTCAGCAAAATAAAAGCGATATCTACAAAGATATATATGTCTCATTTTTAAATAAAATTAAAAAATTGTAATCCTACACCTGAGTGTAGAAGGATGACTGACTATATATATATATATATATATATATATATATATATATATATATATATATATATATATATATATATATATATATATATATATAAATATATATATATATATATAGGGTGTCCCATTTAACGTACGAATGTATTGGTATATCGAGAACCGTTAGAGCTACGAGGTTGGTTAAATTAGACACGAAAGTTGCCCCGTTAGGATGCTATTTTAATGGTGTTTTGTTATTTGCGAAAAAATGCATAGGTCACTAGATATAGGGGAAAATGTAAATTTAGCAATTTTCTTTTTTTGCTTACAACTTTGTTATATGAAATAATATGAGATTCTGGTTTGCACTTTCTTAAGGTACTTTTGTATGGTGAATTTGCAGAAGTACTCAATTTTTTTTATATGTAACCATTTACGAGTTACGGATAGTAACTTTTACTTTTTCATATGAAGGTCATATTAAGCTATGGTTTTTTTTAAATAGAGATTTTTTTTAGCTTTACAATGATATAAAATTATTTATTTTTATAATTAACAGAAAAATTAACAAAAATTATTATTTATACTAAAATTGCATTGAAAAAAGTAAATCAAAGGCTGCAGTGGAAGTAAATAACTATTTCATAACATATATTGCAACAAGTTTATTTAATTAAAGGTAAAAATACAAAAATAATTTGCGAAAACTTAACAATAAATTTAGTTAGAAAAAAGTAAATCGAAGACTGCTGTGGAAGAATTTAACTAAATTTATTGTAAAATTTTCGCAAATTATTTTTGTATTTTTAACTTTAATTGAATAAACTTGTTGCAATATATGTTATGAAATAGTTATTTTCTTCCACTGCAGCCTTCGATTTACTTTTTTCAATGCAATTTTAGTATAAATAACAATTTTTATTAATTTTTCTGTTAATTATAAAAATTATTCCTTTTTTTATCATTGTAAAGCTAAAAAAATCTCTTTTTAAAAATACCATAGCTTAATATGACCTCCATATAAAAAATAAAATTTGCTATCAGTAACTCGTAAATGGTTAGATATAAAAAAATTGAGTACTTCTGCAAATTCACCATACAAAAGTGCCTTAAGAAAGTGCAAACCAGAATCTCATATTATTTCATATAACGAAGTTATAAGCAAAAAAAGAAAATCGCTAAATTTACATTTTCCCCTATATCTAGTGACCTATGCATTTTTTCGCGAATAACAAAACACCATTAAAATAGCATCTGTAACAGGTACGGTCGCCTAAGACGAAATCTAGTACCTGACATAAAAGGGTTTTAATTTATGAGTTTTACTTGCCTCAAAAGTAATCCACGAATTATATTAATGAACACCTTTTACACGAAACAAGGGTAACGATAGTCGCTGCCACCACTATCACTTTATTTATTTATTTAAAAGTCTGCCGTGATAGAAGCAGACAAGGAAGTGTTTAATAATGATAACAGACGCGGTTTACTACAATTATGGTCAAATTGGTGCAGGGTAATAATTTTAGAATAATAGAGTTTTACCTACGCGTTGTGCTACCACGTCACAAAGACAGGGGTTGGAATAGGATGGGCTGAATCAAACACGATATTCCAACAATAACAAAATTATATAAATTTTAATAATCAACCGCGATCAAAAACATTTATATAATTCAAATAAACTACAACGCGTAACTTGATTCTATATAAACTCTAAATTCTTACTTTTCTATTTACAAACAATTTTGAAAACCTTTTTACATCGATCTACAAATCAATAATAATCCACACAGAATATAATAAAAACTACTTACAAATTTACACCACGATGAGAGAGCCTTTACACACAGTAAAACAACTAATTGGTTATTTCACTAAGAAATACCAAGGTATGTCTGACAATCAGTCAAGACATCTACAACAGTCGAATGTTACAACAAGAGAGCGAGATTTCGAACTTCTAAACACTATTTAATAGTAAAAATCCAGAAGTTCTCAACCTATGTTTATCCGGCTCTGCTCATCCCCTAAGTACAAACTATGCTGAAAATAACCCAACTATTGATGTCCACCGAGGGCATCACTTACGGAAACGGACAGTTATGTCTTTGACAATAAGCTTGAAGGCGTAAAAAATGTGCGTCCTTCACCATAAATCTATCCATTCCTTAACATTTGGAGTACAACACTAACAAAAATTTACAAAAATACACAGCCGCCAAGCGACCGTGTTACAACTTTCCCTTTCCCCTTAAAATAAATTACATTTCTGAAGGAAATATAATTTATTAACTTCCGCGCTGGACGATGAATCCAATTCTTTGAGTTGGACTGTCCAATGTCCAATGGGGATCTTGTTGGAACTCCACCTCAACTCCTAGCCCGTCGTGAGTCGACCTGGAGGTGACGTCAGCCTTCCCGCGTCTACGCATCCGCCATCCAGCAGCGTAGGAGTGTTCACAAAGAACAACTATAACAAAATGTCTCCGGCAGATATGTGTCCCAACAAGTAACGCTACTCAAGAGTACACTCAGACTCAGTACTTTCATTCCAGCCCAATTTTGATTTATCGAAACACTAAGTAATCGATTTCAACCATTCTTACAACCTGCTCTTTATTTTGAAATCACAAAGAACTCAACTTTATTACTCTTATTTTCCTCAATTTAATTTCTTAATTTTACTCATCTGCACTATGTATATTTTTAAAGAGCTAAGTACCTGGAATTTTATTCCTCGACGCTTTTCGTTGCACGAAGTTCGCGCCTAAACCTTGCTGCTCCTCGTCCGCTCGACTAGCTCTGCTCTCTTGTCCGCTAGGATACCTGCTGGTTGCGATTGCGGCCGCCATTGTTCCACTTCCTCCTTGGATAGTGTCGGCTTGCCCTTCCTGACGTCTTCAGGTACTTCAGCTCGCTCCTCTCGATATTCCTTGCGTCTTCTGTTGCTACCTATCCCAGAACCAAAAGACTTGTAATATTTATTACCAGTGCACATTCCTACCGTCTTGTCGCGGTTCACAAAGATGTCGTGTGCGTGCTGGTCTTCTTCCTCTGATTTCACCACAGAAATCGCATCCAAGTCTTCGGGTTCCTCTACAGCAACAAAACGCATCTTCTTCTGAATACGTTTTGCGGTGTCGGCTCGTCCAGCATCTGCGTTGCTCAGTTCAGCCCCTGAACTAAGCTTTTGGCGGACATCTTCTCCCTGATGAACCCTTCTCGTCCATACGGTCGTTCGCGCCTTATTTTTCCCGCGCATACTATCATCACTGACCGTATGTTCTGGGATATTTCTCTCGCACTGTTGTCTAGCATCTCTCACGTGTGTACTGTTTTCTCTAATTTTACTTTTCACACTAAGTGAACAACTACTCGCGATATGTCCATATTCGCGACAATTGTAACAAAATTTGTACCTTAATTTATTTTTCGCTTGTTTACAAAATTTTGAAATATGCCTAAATCTCTGACAACGGAAGCACAATTTACTATGATACCTATTTTTAAACGTTACATGTCCTATTGTCTTTGTCTCATCTTCACTTTCTACACCCGAATCTTCGCTATCACTAATTGCGTATTTACATGTAGATCTATTTTGCCCGGCTTCACGTAGAAGTTCCGTAACTTTATTTATTAATTTATTTACTCTACTATATTCTTTACTTTTATTTAAATCACCCAGATCGCCTTTTTCTGGGGAATTTTCTAAATTTTTATGACATATTGGTTTAAGACCTAAACTTGAGCTACTCTGCATTAATTTCTCTACAGTCTCTACTCTTTTTGCTATGTCTATCGCTTCTACTAATGTTTTTGGATCTTTTAATATAACATCACGTTGCAACCGCGGTAACAGACCTATTAAAAACTGATTATATAACCGTTTCTCTACATATTTACTATTAAATTCATTTTCTGTCGGATCTTCACTATTATTTACTAATTTATATGCAAGTGATCTTAATTTAATTTCATATTCAATTACACTTTCTGTCTCTAATTGATAACAATTTACGAATTCTTTCTCTATTGTAAGAAAATGCGGTTTCTGTACATATCTATTTAACAATTCCTTTTTGAAAACTGACCAATCATTTGTATTTTTAATTATACTATTATTCCTGACGAATTCTAAAGCATCTTTACCCAAACATAATTTTGCAATTGCTACTTGTCTGTTCTCCGGTTGTTTACTAATTTTGAAAAATAACTCGACTTTATCAATAAATTCTTCTACGTTAATATCTGACTTGCCGCTAAATTCTGGAATTTTATTTACCACTCCAGCTAAACTAGTAGCCGTTTCTAATTTTAATGCCATTTTTAAATATTTAAATTACTTTATTTTCAACGAACGCGTAATAATTACAAAAACTATTTTATTATCTCTTTTACAAAATTTTCTTTTCGTCTACCTGCTGCAGGGTTAACGACACTACGAGGGTTAACATACAAAAAAAATACCGTTAGAGACTTTTCCCGCTTTTACTGACACAAAAACTACCTGCACTCGTAACAACACAAAGTAAATTATTAGAGTTATTCAAATTTGACCACGATTAAAGACTTTACTGGTTTGAGTGGGTTTAGTTTTAGAAAATATTTAGATCCCAGCGCTTTGCCACCAAATCTGTAACAGGTACGGCCGCCTATGACGAAATCTAGTACCTGATACACAAGGGTTATAATTTATGAGTTTTACTTGCCTCAAAAGTAATCCACGAATTATATTAATGAACACCTTTTACACGAAACAAGGGTAACGATAGTCGCTGCCACCACTATCACTTTATTTATTTATTTAAAAGTCTGCCGTGATAGAAGCAGACAAGGAAGTGTTTAATAATGATAACAGACGCGGTTTACTACAATTATGGTCAAATTGGTGCAGGGTAATAATTTTAGAATAATAGAGTTTTACCTACGCGTTGTGCTATCACGTCACAAAGACAGGGGTTGGAATAGGATGGGCTGAATCAAACACGATATTCCAACAATAACAAAATTATATAAATTTTAATAATCAACCGCGATCAAAAACATTTATATAATTCAAATAAACTACAACGCGTAACTTGATTCTATATAAACTCTAAATTCTTACTTTTCTATTTACAAACAATTTTGAAAACCTTTTTACATCGATCTACAAATCAATAATAATCCACACAGAATATAATAAAAACTACTTACAAATTTACACCACGATGAGAGAGCCTTTACACACAGTAAAACAACTAATTGGTTATTTCACTAAGAAATACCAAGGTATGTCTGACAATCAGTCAAGACATCTACAACAGTCGAATGTTACAACAAGAGAGCGAGATTTCGAACTTCTAAACACTATTTAATAGTAAAAATCCAGAAGTTCTCAACCTATGTTTATCCGGCTCTGCTCATCCCCTAAGTACAAACTATGCTGAAAATAACCCAACTATTGATGTCCACCGAGGGCATCACTTACGGAAACGGACAGTTATGTCTTTGACAATAAGCTTGAAGGCGTAAAAAATGTGCGTCCTTCACCATAAATCTATCCATTCCTTAACATTTGGAGTACAACACTAATAAAAATTTACAAAAATACACAGCCGCCAAGCGACCGTGTTACACATCCTAACGGGGCAACTTTTGTCTAATTTAACCAACCTCGTAGCTCTAACGGTTCTCGAGATACCAATGCATTCGTACGTTAAATGGGACACCCTGTATATATATATATATATATATATATATATATATATGTATATATATATATATATATATATATATATATATATATATATATATATAGGAAACTGTATTTCGTGGGAATGGCAGTCAGGAATCGGGCTAATAATTTTAACGTCTTTTTAAATTTTGACAAGCTTTCGGAATCTCTTTATTCCTTCTTCAGGTCACTACATAAAAAAGTTATTATTAAAATAGTACTAATGTACAATAATAAATTTTTAATTTACTTACAATTTTGTTAGAGTTATAATTTTGAAAATTGTCGGCTCCATGAAGCATATTTTCTTTTGGCTATTTTTTAAATTGTTGTAATTGCCATTGTTGAATTTTAAAAAAATGATTTTGTTATGATTTTAAAATAATAATTTAGTAAAATCTTACAGGTCACAGAAATTAATGTATGTACCACATGGCGCAGTGTTCATCTTAAATTTACAAGTTTAGACGTAGTTATTACATTTAACCTGATTCTTATTTTTGTTATTCCACACTGGTTTGGCGGTAAATTTGAAATTTGAAAAAGTGAGAAAAAAATCAAGTAACTGCCGTTGAAGTTCTATTTGTTTGAAATTTGATATGTTCTAATAAATAACTATATATATTACTTAAATCATCAACATCTTTTCTTTTATTCATACAGTTTTGTGTGTTGTGTATGTGTACCATTTCAAGAAAGGAGCGTTTGTAGTCATTATTTTCTATGTCAAAAACTTTTACATTTTCATAATCAATTTGGTGTTGGTTTGAATGTTGATGTTCTGCTAAGGCATTAGATTTTGGTCTAAGTCTAGCATCACTTTTGTGTGATGTAATTCTGCTGTAAAGATTTCTTTTAGTTTGACCTATATAAACTTTATCACAGTCTTGACATGGTATACAATACACAACGCCAGATTGTTGTAATTAAAAGCATTTTCACAAAACTCAAAGATAAAACACCAACTTTATTATCAAAATTATAACTCTAACAAAATTGTAAGTAAATTAAAAATTTATTATTGTACATTAGTACTATTTTAATAATAACTTTTTTATGTAGTGACCTGAAGAAGGAATAAAGAGATTCCGAAAGCTTGTCAAAATTTAAAAAGACGTAAAAATTATTAGCCCGATTCCTGACTGCCATTCCCACGAAATACAGTTTCCTTAACTAATTGCAGTCACAATTACCTTCAACTATATATATATATGGTCAGTCATCCTTCTACACTCAGGTGTAGGATTACAATTTTTTAATTTTATTTAAAAGTGAGACATATATATCTTTGTAGATATCGCTTTTATTTTGCTGAATATTTCCTACTGAAATATCACTTCTTTTACCGTCTTTATTATTTTCTTAAAAATTTTCTATAATTTTAAATTGATTTGTTGCTCTGCTCAATATAGTATTTTGTTATAATTCTACTTTAAAATTATTAAAAATTATAATACGGCCCTAGCAATGTTTTATATTGCTTATACAGTGTGGCAGCTCGTAAGCTTCTATTAAAATATTATCATTATTATTAAAATTCTTTTTTAACGTAAATTTAAAGCAGGATTCACCTTGAGCAGAAATATTAAAATTTTCACTTAATAAAATATCAGAATAAGTATAATTAATTTCTTGTTTTAAGTTTTCAATGCAATTATTATTATAAAATTTAATGGAAGCGTGTGTTGGTTCTTGTTGAAACATATTAGAATAACTAAATAAATAAACTCTAAGGCCCGTATTACGAGCTCACTTTTATAATAAAATCGCGATGTTAACGCTCACTTTTACATCAAAATCTTTTGTAAAAACGAACGTTAAAATCGCGATTTTATTATAAAAGCGAACTAACTTACTTTTATAATAATATCGTGATTTTAACTTTCGATTTTACATAAGATTATGATGTAAAAGTGGACGTTAAAATTGCCATTTATTTATAAAAGTGAGCTCGTAATACGAGCCTAAGTTGTTGTTATTATTTGTGCTTTTATTTATTGCACTTTTAACTTTATTATTTTTATCTACCCTTTCAACTAAAATTTGTGACAAATTGTAAATTGATCACTGATAGCGACGGACGCAGCTTACTGGCAAAGTCTCCTACTAAGTGCGGTTTTCTAAATTTAACAACGTAGCCAAGTTGAGGGAACATCGTCGGTGTTCGGCATTATTATTATTTACATACTGTATTAAAATAATTAATCAGTGTGCAAAGCTAATAACAAATCCCTTTTTGCTGCCACCAAGTTGTAATATCTATATGAAATTATATAAATGAGTGTGTTTTAATTATTATTATGTTTAATTAAGTAAAAACATTAATTTATACTTACATGAAGTATGATTAATTTTATTTATTTATTTAATATTTATAATTAAAAGATATTAAAAAGTCTAAAATGTTCGTAGCCCTAGTAACTATAGACTATCATTTGTACACTCTAATTTATTCTGACAAACTACAATAAAATGAATAATAATAAATACATATACCTACAATTTATTTTTCTGAAAAATGTATGTCTAACACTTGTGGTTATTTTAATAATTTCTAAATCTAAATTTTGATATGTCTTAAGACCGTCAAACCAAACAAGAGAGAGTCCCCTGTGTTAATATCGAAATTTGACAGGTCTGGAAACGCCTCATGGCAAAGGTCTCTTCTGATCGCGAGAGCAAGAAGATTGAAAAAATCACTTGCTCATCATTATTGCCACGCTAATAATTAATAATTTGTGAATTAATTATTTTGAATTTTGGGTGATTTGTTACACTTGTGTGCGTAAATATGACCACATTTATGGATACAGATTACTAGCTAAAATGCGAGACCTTGACGTTAGAGTTCAAAACGCTTTCCTCATGTTATCTCATAAAATTAAAACCACAGGTATTCCTGGCAACTTATTAGAAAATTTAAGTTTAAAATAAACGATTATGGTTTAAGGGATAAAGATTTACATTCTGTACCAACTTTCAATAAGTTCGCTATATAACTGTATTCTAAATTAATTAAAATCTCTTAATATACATTTTTTTAAAAGTAAAATAAATTCTTTATTTTCTTATTTATATTACTGTTTTATATTGCATATTTGCATCGTATTTCATAATTATTATTGTTGTATTACGTAACATTTACATTGTATGGGTCTTTTCTGATTTGTATTGTACTCTATTGGCATTTGATTATTTTTCTTTGTAAAATGTAAATGTGTTGGTTGGGTGAAAGAGCTGAACCCCGCCATTGACTCAAGTCAATAAAGTTATATTATTATTATTATATTGACAGGCCGACTTAAAGGCGAGGCCTGTAAATGCGAGATCACGCAAAAGAGTTTCTGGGCGTGTGATACACAAGATTTTTTGGGCCGATGACACTTATAAATTATTACAAAATTATTATTAGTACTACGATACACAGTGATTACTACTTACAATTTTATACACTATAGGTTTTTATGTTGGTAACATTGTTCTAACCTAAAAAATGAAACGAATATTTTTCATATACCTATTATCTATATTCTGCTGATACTCGTATTTTACTATACAGAATAGCGACCACGATGAAGGGAGATGAAATATATGTTCATTTCTCTTCCTAGTGTAAGAGCATATTTATGAGCAAGCGTGAATGTATAAGCCGTACTGAATATTTTTTCTAAGGCACGTTGCGAACTTATGGCGTTTTTAATATACATATATTTTCATGGGCGCAATTATTTTAGGAGACTGTCTATTACGCTATAGTTATAAAATTGATACATTGCATTCAATGCATTTAAATGAAACATTTTTTATTAATCATTAATTAACATTTTGCACGATCGTATAAAAATAAATAAATTCAAAATTAGTGAAAACTATTGAGAATCGGACTTTTATTTAATTGAAGTACTTTTTAAAATCTGCTATAGAAAAAAATTATACATAATGAAAATGATTTACACTTTTATTGTAAATAAAAATAATTGATTAATTATAATTACGTATGTCAAAAGTATTATATTAAAAAAAAAATAATACATAAATAAAGAAAAATTGAATGTACTATAAAATAAAATATTTTAAAAATAACGAAAAATTACAAAATGAACTATATACAAAAAAAAATTATTAGTAAATTTATTTAAGAATTAGTAATATTTATAATACATTATTATAATTAGTAATAATAATAAAAATGATAACATATAAAATCTGAATGTTCAGAACATTTAAATGTAGGTTTATATGATTTGAAGCAGAATTGTCAAGAAGAAAAACTATTTGCCGAAATATTGTAGAAACACAAATGCCTAACTTATAAGGAATTTGCAATTCCCGGGCCGTCAAGGCAAATAAAGTTTTGAAAAATATTGGTGCTGATATTTATTTATAAGTAAATAAATTATTAACTTGGCTTTTCTATATTACGAAATTAAAACCCCTTAAAGAAGTTGGATCCGAAGAAAATTTTGATTCGAAGTTTAGGTATTCTTTTGTATGTATAATTTTCGTTTTTAATAATTCAATGATTTTGTATTAATTCATAAATTTTGTGGTTAATATTATTTTATGTTTTATTGTTTACGGTTACCATAACAAAAAAATAATGGTAATTCGCTCCCCCTAAGAAAAGTTTCTGGATCCGCCACTGTCAGAAACATCTTTCAAAGTTCAAATAGTTGACGGCGGCATACAGCTTTAGCCAAACGTATTGCAGAAATTAGACATGCGCATAACTTGAAGGAGCCAGAAGGAAGTGAGATAAAAATATATTCTCTCTTCCTTCCTAGTGGTCGCTAAATCTTCTTCATCAGCAGTATATAGTTATTAGGTATATGATATTTTTTAACAATTAACGTAATCGTAATTGTACACCAGTAAATAATGAATAATAAATCAAACATAGTGAGTTTATTAACATTGTACATTTTCAATAAAATGAAAATAAAAAAATTGATAATATAAAATCTTTAAGGCCGACAAAGAAAGATTTTCTGAATGATTTTGACTTCTGTAATATTAATCGTATTATATAAAATAAAATATAAAAGCCAAATGTTTCGCGGTTACAATAAATTATTTTTAGGAGAACACGTTATTTTTCATAAAAAAAATATAAAAAAACAATCTAGGCTATAGTTAGATATTCAATATTGTAAAATTATTTCTGATTTTTAACATAAGTTTTATTGAAATAATTATTATAAATACAACCCCATATCATATGAAATATTCCCATAGGCGCCGGTTTTTAAAAATATATATGGGTACTCTAGCCAATGCGTAAATAATTAATATAAAATATTTATATAATAATACTGTGGGATGGAGGTTGAAAGAAAACCGCCAAAGGTAAGTGATCAAATGCCGCAGACAAAAAATTTCTAATTCCATATTTCTTCGAAAAAAAATTCATTAATTATTTATATTAATACTCAAATATCATAAATCAAGAATTGTTTTATTGAAAATTTAGACAATAAAAACAAAAAAAAAACATTATGATCCAAATAACAACAAAAAGAACAAACTAAAAATACTTATTGATAATTTGAAGTTTTGGGTCGGGAGGAGACTACTGATATTTACTTAAATAGGTACTTATAAAATACGCTCAATATCGGGAAAAATCACACTATTCTTAGACTTTGACAGCTGACAGATACTGTGAATTTGGAACTTGGACATTTAAATTGTTGTGGAAAATTGCATACCCAGTGGGAAAATAATAATAATAATTATAATAAGTTGAAAATTCAGTTGACACAAGCAGAATACGTTGTCGATGTCCAAGCTTATTTCCCTTAATTACCTCTTAGCGGCGCCACATACTAACTTCCCCGCTCCCAACAGCGTAATTATAAATCATCCACTTCATTACAATTCACCTCTGGATTGGGACAAATTTAAATTTATGATAATTAACAAAAATTACGTAAATTTTAATTCCAAATATATATGGCCTATAAAATATTTAGGAAGTTGATTAGCAGGTCAATATCTCAGCCCTAACACACATTTACATTTGCTTTCATTTACAGAACTGAATAAATCCAGCAGGGTGCTGAAGGCCGAACAAGAAAAGCTAAAAGGCGTAGTGGAGGCTGCCAACGGCTTCTTCAAGACAGGTGGGTTGGTTCTGTAATACGTTCGCTCTGCGGCATTTCATTTTAGAGATTGTTTAAACAAATTAAATACGTGACGCCAGATGTGGTTGCAGCTGGAAATTTTCAGAAATAGAATATTGTAAATCACATTTTTGTAAGGTTTTAAGATTGTCTTATTGACATTAGGCAATCTTTGTGCCTTGAAGCCGTCGCCATCGGAATCAACATCGAACTTAATTATTTTTTTAATTTTATTTGTTTAATATTGTTGACTGTTGAATCTTGAAACGTAAAGAAATAATAAATAATAGTAAAGCCTTGAACATGTGGCTTTGTCGAGCACAAAGAACGTTATGAAAAGTGACCTATAGGGTGTAGAATATGTAGAGCAAGTATGAAAGGAATTAAAAATATTCTGATTTGCAATAACCAATTAATTTTAAAACTACAAATTGAATATATTGAAAAATTTATGTAGAATATATTACTACAGTGGCGGGAGGCAATGTGCTAGATACATCAGATTTTTTTAATTTTCAAAAAATAGTAACAGAAATAATTCTGTTTCTTTGAACAGTCGAAATCTTTTCAAAAATTCAGTATTATTTCATTTGGTAGAATTGTCAATTCTGTCACGTATTAGGACCCGACATGTCTGTGGTGACGATTGCTGTTGCGACGCGAGCGCTCAACATCGAGAACAATCGTACTATTCTTGTACCTTGACAGCCGATAGATACCGTGAATTTCGAAGTCGGACATTTAAAGTGTTGTGCAAAATTGCATAAACAATGGGAAAATAATAATAATTATTATAATAAGTTGAAAACTCAGTTGACACAAGCAGAATACGTCTCTCTATTAAATCATCCATTTCATCACAGTTTACCTCTCGATTGTAACAATCTTAAATTTTTGACGATTAACAAATATTAAGTAAATTTTAATACCTAATATATATGGCCTATAAAAATTTTAGGAAATTTATTAGGAGGTGGATATTAGGAATGACGATGGGTACCCGGGTACCCGGAACCTACCCGATAATAATGTACCCGGGTATCAAAAATAGTACCCCATTACCCGAAATGTACCCGTTACCCGTTTATTACCCCTTACCCGAAATCTACCCATTACCTAAAATCTGTTGTTGCCAGTTAAAGACAGTTTCCCACTGCCGGAAACATTGTAACAAAACGAAGATCAAATCTGAATGCAGATACATCATCCATGCTGATATGTGCGAATAGAAATATGAGATATTCCTAAGTAGTTAAATCAAATAACAATAACAATGTTTTTTTTTATTTCCATACCAGAAAATAATATATATACTCAAATAACAAAAATTTGTATTAAAAAAAATGAATATGAAAGAATAACGGATATTTTAAGGGTATTACATAATTATTGGGTATCAAGTTATTATCGGGTATCGGGTAATTATCAAGTAACGGGTAATTATCGAGTATCCGATACTACCCGGGTATTCATATCGGGTACCCGGGTACCAAAATTTTCAGGTTTCGTCATTCCTAGTGGATATGTCAGCCTTTACACACACTTACATTCGCTTTCATTTACAGAACTGAATAAATCCAGTAGGGTGTTGGAGGGACTTCATACCGAGAATCTAGGATTAAAGGCCGAACAAGAAAAGCTGAAAGGCGTAGTAGAAGTGCTGGTGAGGGAGACCCAGGCTAATAGAAATGCTCAGGAGGCTGCCTACCGCTTTTTCAAGACAGGTGAGTTGGTTCTATCACACGTTCGCTCTGCGCCATTTCATTTTAGAGATTATTTAAACAAATCAAATACGTGACGCTAGATGTGCTTGCAGCTGGCGTAATAAAAGGCATATTTTTTAGATATAGAGAACTGTAAAAACAGATTTTTGTAAGGTTTGATTGATTTTCGTTGGAATAAGTGTAAACAATAAAGTGTAAATGGTTCTTTATGGGGTGACGGAAGCAATAAATTTTAAAGTTAAATAGAAACGTGCAGTTATAAAGGAAAGCAATCATAAGATCACATTTCACATTACGTCACTTTTTCCAATGAGGGTGTAAGAAACACACCCTCATTGGAAAAAGTGAAGTATCATTACGTGAAGTTCGTGCCACATAATTTTGTCTAAGATGATGATGAACAGATCTGTGTGATCTTCCTGTGACAGTCTTGCTTTTCCAAATTTGGGTAACTATATTGTCTTAGTGACATTAGATAATCTTTGTGTCTTATCTTGAAGCCGTCGTTATACGAATCTAAATCGAACTTAATTAATTTACTTATTTTATTCGTTTAATTTCGTTAACTGTAGAATCTTGTAACGTAAACTAATAAATTTTTGAAAGGAATTAGATATTGGAGACTATGGCTTTGTTTAAATTGAATTTTTTCTTTTATTCAAAAGACGACGTTTCGCTTCTGATTGGAACCATCTTCAGGTCTATGTTAACATCAATATTTGTGAAATTAATGTATAGTTATAAGTTTAAAGTTAAAATTTAAAATTGTTTGAGAGTCATATGATACTGAAATTCGTAGGTAAACTGTTTACTCTGTTTAGCTCTCCTTTCGGTAGATTACGAGTGTGGATGTTTGGAACGTACTTTGTAGCAGCGTAGCGACATTAAACTGCAGTGATGTTCTATCTGTTTCTAGTGTGATTAGTAATTGTGTGGTATATAATCGTATATATAATATAATTGTACATGTTTTTACATGTATTTTATTTTCTGTATTCCACGAGCCAGCCTTAACTGCAGGTTACAAAGTAAAATTTTAATTTAATCAATTAAACATTCTTAAATAAATTCTTCGAAATCTCCCTTTATTCAAATATTTTTACATATTCTACTTTTTATATATATTAAATAGAATTTTTGGTTGTCATTATATCATATACCTTTAGAATTATCCGTTTTTCTTCATTTATAATCACTATTTGACTTGGGTTTCTTCTTAATTTCTCAACCCATTAACGTTCTTCATCTCCGCTTTCAGATTTGAATGAAACCAGGAGCGAGCTGCAGCTTGTGAAGAAGGATCTTCACAGCGAGCTTCTGGCCCTGAAGGAAGACGTACGGACCTTGCTCGAGCAGACCAAGCAGGGCAAGGACGTCGCCAACATCCTATTTAAGAAAGGTGAGGTGAAGAATGTGCGACCCATACATGCAAATATAAAAGAGCCAAGATATGGAAGTACCAAAAATTTACGATTTAATTATTCAAAATCAATAATGTCATCGAATTTAATCATGTATTTCATTTGCCACTTGGATCACATAAATATATTGCGCAAAATTTCTCCAAGCTGGGGAAAAATGTGGCAACACTGCTCGTGATCTTTATGTTAAAAACGCAACCTTTTTCTAAATTATGCTATAAAAAAGACAAATGTTCAGATTGATTATCAAAAAATTCCCAATATTTTGTGTGAAAATCTCTCACTATACTGATTATATAGGAGGGTCTTTCAATTAGCACGCCTTAACTTTGACAGTTGATTCTGGTTTTATTTGAATTGACACCGCTATCGTTCTGCGACGGTTTTTTTCTATCATAGCTGCCATTTTATCATGGAAAAGTATACATTAAATACCGCGTCGAAAATGTGAAAATTTAATATCAAAATTCGTTCTCAAATTACCAAAGTTTTCGTGAGCTACATGAAATTTATGGTCGACAAAACCATCCTACTGAGAGCACAATTCAACGACTAATTATAAAATTTGAGGAAAGTGGTTCAGTTGCTGATCGAGCAATGCCTGTGCGTCGTTGAAACATTTGGTCAGTCGAAAATATTGTTGCCATTGCAAAAAGTGTACGTAAGAACGAAAATCTCCCAGTTTTTTGTGACTATCAACGGCGAGATGTATCGGGGGATAAAGTTCTTTGGCCGGAATTGGTTAATGTAGTCACCGACGAAATGTGATTCCAGCAAGATAGCGCTAATACAGTTGAATTATTGCGTTATTTCGAGGGGAGGTGACATCCATTAGCCAACAACTTCGTGTGATTTAACGTTTCAAGTAATTTTTCTTTGGGGATACGTTAAATAACTGGTCTATATCAATAAGCCAACAATAATTAAAGACCTGGAGAAGAACGTTATTCGAACCATTGCTGAAATTCAGTCCGAAATATACCAAAACGTAATTCTAAATTGGGTTTCTCGGATTGTTACTTGTCAACTATACGCGGAGGTCATTTGAATGATTTCAAAATTACTGGCATTAAATACATTTTGATTTACAATAAAAATTCTTATGTATATATATATATATATATATATATATATATATATATATATATATATATATATATATATAATATCATAACAATTATATTTATGAATTAAGTTAAATATTGATTTCGGTTTATTCATTTTATAAAACTAAAATAATTTATTTTTGATATGAAAAACCATGTTAGTTAAAAGTCTGGCAGTTTTAAGGTTTACCAAAAAAAAATGTGTAATGTGTATTTAAATATAAATTATTTTGTTAAAACTTTTTATCTCTTTGTAAAATTATTTTCTTGTAATGTTAAAAAAATTGTTGCCCCTAAGCTCGGGATTAATGCAGCCTATTGGGTAATCCAAGCCTGAGGAAAATGAAGGTCGGATACTTTTTAGAGAGCCCTCGTATAACTTCCCCTTCAACAAATATGTATGACATCGAATATTGCAATGTATGCAACCCATTCTTCAGGATATGCAATTTGGGGAAAACGGATTTGTTCATGTGTGTGCATATATTGATTATGTAATTGTTACATTTGCAGTATACCACTCAGAGGGAAAGGGGGTCCTAGTGCTGCGGTACTACGTGCTGCCCAGCACGGACAACACCAGCCTGCCCGCGCCCTGACCACATCACACTCTGCTACATCTTATAAATAATGTATTGCCCATTAGTACATATAAATGCCATTCATTATATTTGTATTACATAAAAATAAAAAAATAAAATATGGGAAAGAAAATAATTAAATAGTTTTTTTTTTGTATATATCTCCTCAAAATTTTACTATCTATATAACAATAAGATAGAGTGGCAGCTCATGCTACATTTTTTTGGGTGTGCTGCATGAAACAAAATAGGAAATAAAATATTAATCAAAAGAATTAAATTTTCTCTATTTCTTTTTAGTATCAAAAACTTCTTTATACGTCCTCAAATGCGGACGTAATTTGTCTTCTATGGCCCGAGTGCGTATAAAGCTTCTAAGCAATAGTTACTCAAATAAATCGCTAATATCACTTCTTATATTACTTCCGTCTGTTAATTTTGCATTTAATATTTTCAAACGAAAATCTGAGAGCCTATTCTTCCGTTACAATTTCTCTTTTTCTAATTTGGCAATTTTTTTTGCTTCTTACAATTCTTCTTCCATTATGTGTTGTTGAAGGGATTTGCGAGACATCGTGGATAATCTACTTCCACACCTTTGTTGACGCTCTGGCTTATTCTTTGCTGCATTATGTCTTCTTCGCATATTGTATATCCGTGTGACTCCATAGCGTCTGGAATCTGGCTCGAAGGACCAAAATATTGACAGCACTTTGGTCGTTAAGACAAACACAGATCCACCGATTCATGGCAAGTTTTATCACTTCTGCTGACCGCAGAATAGCTGCACCATAAAAACTTCGCGGATCCGACCCTCCAAGGACCACTCACTGATCGCGAGGCAACACGCGAATAGTACAACTTCGAACAAAAGGATAAACATAACGAACAACAAATTAATGATAAACGTAATAAACACAGTAAAAAAGAACACAACAAACACAATAACTATAATATGATAAAGATAAAATTACATATATATATATATATATATATATATATATATATATATATATATATATATATATATATATATAGTGTTACTCTGATTTTTACTGGTACTAACAAATACAAAATTTGTACTGTTCTTCTTTCTTCTTAGGTGACTAAATTTTTTTATTCCCCTAAATAATGCAGCGCCAACTACTATGCTTACATCGTTGTCCTAATGCTTCAGAGTTAGCTTATTTAGAGTTTTTTGAAAATTATTGTGAAAACTATTAAACATAATTCACTTGTGACCCGATTTTAACTGGAGACTTGTTACGGTTTTATTTTGCGTATCTTTGCAATCCTTGACATCAATTCCTTAACCTAAAAATGTTAACTTAAATAATTTTGTTTACGTTTTATTTCATAGAGTCATTTGCTATGCCTTGTCTTTTACTCCAATTCCAATTTAAATTAGTTCCATCGTCCTTGTTTTGTTTTGTGTTTACAGCCGGCATTTTGAACTTGCGTGACTGTGATAGCCGCTGCTCCATGCAGTAAATTCTCTAGCGTGAGTAGATTGCGCGCGCACATCCGCGCGGCTTGAAAGTTATATTCAAATACGCTGCTCCCACATATCCCGCCGAAACAACCCTGCTGTTTAGACAGCACACGAAACCTTGATGCAACCACGGCGACTTATGAGCTTGATACTAAGTAAACGTGCTTTTACATTGACCTGCCGGCCTCTGACTGGATTTTAGTCAGTTGTTCTTGAATCGTTGCGTGCTCTAACGTTCTTGACCTAGTGAATTGTATTGTTGTGTGCGATTGTCGTGTCCCGCAGTACCGTATACTACCTCAAAGCCGACCTCCATCCAAGGTAAATTCCGTTTGGTCAAGTTACCTGCATTGCTTAAAACGTACTGGCTCATAAGGAATTGGTGGTTTGCTAATAGGATTCTCTTTCAGGCATTTTATTGTACATTGGTTCTTTTATTGCTAGTACATTGCTACTAGCTTACATTAAGATATACCGATACATTTATTGTTAATTATCACACTCGACTTCCCGTTGTTCGAGTCGAAGCCAAGTGGAAGGATTCTACGTGGGCTGAAGAACCTACATCTGCGCCGGAAGAGTTGAGGTACACGTGCGGTGACTTTGCCTTGACATCCGCCATCTTCTTCCGGTATTAGGCAGCCGCTAATGTCATCGGACCACCAGACGCCGCCATTTTCCTCCCCGGACCCGTAGATAAGCCTATTTATTTCTTTTGTTTATTTATTATTATGTTTATGCATTTTTTGTACGGCCACTTACCTTGGTCGATGTCCTGTATTTACTTACTACTTGGTGGCATCGTTCAGTCGACACATCACCGCTCCTTGCTCACCTCGTGAGAGCTGTAAGATCTGAACACAATGGGCTGCAGTTATTTTGTTTTATTTACTTATTTTCAATACGGGTAGGACGTCGTACTCCATTGGAGATAATAGAATTTGTCACTTTACCGAAAGCCGCATCGTTATCCCGCTGGTACAATCGCGACCGTTTTACGTACCCCTGCGTTATTATTTGGATGTTCTCCATGTCCTTGATTCTACAGACGAGTGTAACTACTCCCTACGCTGTTGCTCTAATCTTAGTTGTCAGTCACCTGCGTTGTTTTCAGATTATTAAGTGAGCTAAACCGTCGTTATAATTTTGTATAACAACTGAATTTGAAATACATCAGACAATGGTGTGTGCCTTGTTTACGGACACTGGCGCCCAAGCCACCAACAGGGACCCAAGCCGTCTTCACTGTAGCGAACCGTGGTTCAACCGATCTTGCTCGGGATAGCCCTTCAGGGGCATAGCAATATATAGTAGGTAAAGATTGTACAACAAGAAGACGGTGAAAGAGAAGAAGAAGATTAGTTTAAATATATTTTATTATATTTGAACTGTTGTTTTTCTGCACCAATCCAAAGCACAACAAGCGAAGTGTTTCAGTCTCAAGAGAAGGCAAGTACAGCCACTTAGTTAGCTACCAATTTAGTAAGAACTCATCTACTAAATAATTATTGTAAGGGCATTAAGGTCCCCTTTACAGTATTTTGCTCTTTACTGTACTGCGTGAAGTTGTAGAATGAACACGTTTCTTAGTTAAACGCTTGTTTTTATCATCTGAGCCACTCATTAGTTTTCAATTTTGTCATCAACTTTTCGTTTCAAGTTAATCCCCGCTTCTTCAATGCGTTTCTTAAATGTTACTTTCGGTGATTGATTTTCACTCAAATCACCCAAAAAAATAATTTCTGTGTTTAATACTTCTTTACCAATTGATCCTACACCAATCCGTATTAACGATAAAATATTTCTAAACAATCCATTGAAGAAACTTCCTATTCCACGTCCACGTTGAAATTGACTTCCTTTATATACTGACCTTATATTACTGCTTAAAAATTATAATATTGTTGATACGGAAAAGTATTCATTATTTTCGTTGAGAATGAAGTTTCACACTCAAAATCCCAAATTAAAATAGCGCAGCATATCCGTCTTGCGTCCTTATATCTATTTCTATATTTGAGAATTCTCTTCTTATAAACAAGTATGAAATATGTTTGAACATATGTAATCATTTCATTAGATCCAGAAACATATTTGTCATTTTTAACGTAGACAATTCTTAACAACGGCGTGAAAACATCGCCTACAAATTAAAGTTCTATGATATCGCAGTAAACATATAATTACGGTGGTGTACCTAATTTTATATTTTATATTAGGTAAATTAACTGAAGTTTTTTGTTGATATATGTCTGTAAACGGTGAATAACCTAGTTGAAGTGCTAGCCGGTGATATAATTCCACACAACAAATGTTTGCAACTTTGAATCTTGTTACTACTCGTTTTTTTTTGATGTCATAGTATAATGCTACGTATTTATTTATCCCAGCGTGGTAATTCATTTCATGTAATACAATATTAATTTCTTGCAGAAATTTTTCCTATAAATGCATCTGTTTGTTGTTTATCATTTTTTAACGAAATATTTACTATATTTTCATTGATGTTATTAAAAGAACAAGTATATATAATTTTAGATAATGCTTCTTCCCGGGATCCGAGTAATTTAATGTTTTGCGGTAATTGAATAGTAAAACGTGTTGTTTTATAATTAGGAAAATATTACATTGAACTACGAGTATTACTAGGTAGTGTTATAAAAAATTCTTTACCATTCATTGTTTAATAAACGAACAGTATTTGCCGGTATTAAGGAATTAAACATGTCACTATATCCTCTCCACTTAACAAACAATTTCTTTCTGCTGCCGGTGCCTTTGGTTTCCAATATTATTTTATTTATTTTATACGTTGTATCAAATTCAATATACACTCGTTGTAATTCATTCTCGTAGAAAGTGCGTTCTATAATTTCATTATTTAAATCTTTTAGTTTATAATCAACTGGGAATCTGGTGCTAATAGTATATATTTTAAACAATTCACTCCAGTTAGATTTATACCCCTTTTCAAAGAATTTTTTTGTATTTTGTTATTTTACAAATATCTCCAATTTTAAATTTTCCTCGTTTTGTTTAACTTTATTTTGACTTCTCCATACTTCCAAAACATTATTTTCATTTACTTTACAAGGAGCCAAGGTATTGATTATATCAGAATTTTGAGTCACATAAAATTTTAAGAAAGGAAAAAGAAGAACAGTACAAATTTTGTATTTGTTAGTACCAGTAAAAATCAGAGTAAAACTATATATATATATATATATATATATATATATATATATATATATATATATATATATATACAGGGTGTTCATTTTAAATGGGCCACCATTGCTATCTCGAGAACTATAAGAGCTACGAGGTCGGTTAAATTAGAAAACAATTTCTATTTAACAACACTATTAATATGAGACAAACAAATTTTTTATTAAACCAGTGGTTCTCAAAATACGGGTCCCAAGTTTTTAATTTTAAATGTGAACCTATTTTTTTATTTGCTTATTCAATATAGAATTTTATTCTGAATTCAATGATATAATATTATCATACCCTAACTTAATGATTTTTTTGAGAAAAATGCATCTGAAGTTTTATATTAATTTGATTAAAATATGACAATAATAAGAGTGCCATGACGGAAAAAACCGAATACAAATATTTTTTTAACTTGGAATTAGAGAGCTTTGACAGAAAGAAGTGAATAAAATTATGTTCCTTCTGTCAAGGCCCTCTAATTCCAGGTTAAAAAATGACTTGTATTCTGACTGCGGTCAGCAGAAGTGGTGAAGCTCGCCATCAATCGGCAGATCTGTGTTTGTATTAACAACCAAAATGCTGTCATTATTTTGGTCCTTCGAGCCGGATTCCAGACGCTATGGAGTCACACGGAAATGCAACACGCGAGGAAGACATAATGCAGCAAGGAAGAAGCCAGAGATTCAACAAAGGTATTAATCCTCAGTTAGATGAGTACGTAATCGAGCGGCCCACGAGAAAAGCGCGTAGAGACACGTCACAACCGCAAAGAAGCATTGACGAAGAACAAATCACAAAAAAAGTAGTGGAAGTAGATTATCCACGATGTCTCGCAAATTCCTTCAACAACACATAATGGAAGCAAAATTGTAAGAAGCAAAAAAAATTGCCAAATTAGAAAAAGAGAAATTGGAACGAAAGAACAGGCTCTCAGATTTTCGTTTGAAAATATTAAATGCAAAATTATCAGGCGGAAGTGATATAAGCGATTTATTTGAGTAACTATTGCTTAGCAAATAACTTTACAGGAACTCGGGCCATAGAAGACATATAACGTACGCCTTTGAGGACGTATAAACAAGTTTATGATACCAAAAAAAAGAATATATTTTTTTTATTAATATTTTATTTCCTTTTTTGTTTGATGCAGCACACCCACATATATGTAGAACGAGCCGCCACTGTATCTTATAGTTATAAAGATTGTAAAATTCTGAAGAGATATACAAGAAAAAACTATTTAATTATTTTCTTTCCCATATTTTATTTTTTTATTTTTATGTAATACAAATATAATGAATGGCATTTATATGTACTAATGGGCAATACATTATTTATAAGATGTAGCAGAGTGTGATGTGGTCAGGGCGCGGGCAGGCTGGTGTTGTCCGGGCTGGGCAGCACGGAGTACCGCAGCACTAGGAGCCCCGTTCCCTCTGAGTGGTATACTGCAAATGTAACAATTACATAATCAATATATGCACACACATGAACAAAGCCGTTTTTCCCAAATTGCATATCCTGAAGAATGGGTTGCATACATTGCATTACTCGATGTCATACATATTTGTTGAAGGGGAAGTTATACGAGGGCTCTCTAAAAAGTATCCGACCTTCATTTTCCCCAGTCTTGGATTACCTAATACGCCAGAGTAAGCCCGGGCTTAGGGGCAACAATATTTTTAACATTACAAGAGAATATTTTTACATGGATAAAAAAGTTTTAACAAAAGAAGTAAAAAATGAAGTCTGATTCCAATATGAGACAATGTGAATATTTGAAATAATAATTTATATTTAATTTTTTTTTTGGTAAATACTGAAAATGCCAAACTTTTAACTAACATGGTTTTTCATATCAAAAATTAATTATTTAAGTTTCATAGAATAAATAAACCGATATCAATAATTATCTTAATTCATAAACATAATTGTTGTGATTATATATATATATATATATATATATATATATATATATATACATATATATATATATATATATATACATATATATATATATATATATATATATATATATATATATATATCGTTCAAATGACCTGCGCGGATAGTTGATAAGTGACAATTCGAGAAACCCAATTTAGAATTACTTTTTGGACTGCATTTCAGCAATTCTTTGAATAATTTTCTTTTCCATGGAAACTTTTTAGCGCTATCTTGCTTGAATCACATTTCGTCGGTGACTACATTAACCAATACCGGCCAAAGAACATTATCTCCCGATACCTCTCGCCGTTGATAGTCACAAAAAACTGGGAGATTTTCGTTCTCACGTACACTTTTTGCAATGGCAACTATATTTTCGACTGACTAAATGTTTCAACGACGCACACGCACAGGCATTGCTCGATCAGCAACTGAACCACTTTCCTCAATTTTTGTAATTAGTCGTTGAATTGTGCTCTCAGTAGGATGGTTTTGCCGACCATAAATTTCATGTAGCTCACGAAAACTTTGGTAATTTGAGAACGAATTTTGATATTAAATTTTCACATTTTCGACGCGGTATTTAATATATACTTTTCTAGCTATCGCAGAACGATAGCGGTGTCAATTCAAATAAAACCAGAATCAACTGTCAAAGTTAATGCGTGCTAATTGAAAGATCCTCCTAAATAATCAGTATAGTAAGAGATTTTCACATAAAATATTGGAAATTTTTTGATAATTAATCTGAACATTTGTCTTTTTTATAGCATCATTAAGAAAAAGGTTGTGTTTTTAACATGAAGATCACGAGCAGTGTTGCCACATTTTTCCCAACTTGGAGAAATTTTGCGCAAAATATTTATGTGATCCAAGTAGCAAATGAAAAACATGATTAAATTCGAAGAGTTTATTGATTTCGAGTAAATAAAACCTAAATATCTTGGCTCTTATTATATTTGCATGTATGGGTCACACACTCTTCACCTCACCTTTCTTAAGTAGGATGTTGGCGACGTCCTTGCCCTGCTTGGTCTGCTCGAGCAAGGTTCGTACGTCTTCCTTCAGGGCCAGAAGCTCGCTGTGAAGATCCTTCTTCACAAGCTGCAGCTCGCTCCTGGTTTCATTCACATCTGAAAGCGGAGATGAAGAACGTTAATGTGTTTAGCAATGAAGAAGAAACCCAAGACCAAATAGTGATTTTAAATGAAGAAAAAAATGATTTTATAAATCAGATATAATTTTACAATATTGAATATACGACTATTGCCTAGATTACGATTATATATTATTTTTTATATGCAAAATAATGCGTTTTACTAGGAATAAAGTATTGTAACCACGAAAAAAGTCGCTTTTTATATTTCAACATAAATATATATTTGTCTTATCAGTGTTACTTATTTTAATAATCTTTTAAATTTAATATTAAACTTAGTGATATAAATATTTATGTCTCAATTATTTTTATATTTCAGTTAAATATGTAAACTTTGCAATATATTCCGACAAAATTTAAATATATGAGTGTTTGCTACGAATAATTTAATTCGCAATAGGAATAACTATAGGTTTCTAAATTCAAGTAGAACTGTTCAACATAACAATTTATTTACACACAGGAATTAACAACGAGTTTATTAGTATTTGACTTTTGTGACTCTTAACAATTATTAATATAAAAATAGGGCGACCTCAGACTTGCTGTGTTATTAGCTTAAATTCAACACCTCACACTATTACTACAAATGTAATAATACTCATTCTACTTACTATTCATCACTGGTCAGCCTCGGCGAAAGCATTTTATTAGTTTACGTTACAAGATTCTACAGTTAACAATATTAAACGAAGAAAATAAGTAAATTAAATAAGTTCGATTTAGACTCGGATAACGGTGACTTCAAGATAAGACACAAAGATTACCTAATGTCACTAATACAATATAGTTACCCAAATTTGGAAAAGCAAAACTGTCACAGGAAGATCACTCAGATATGTTCAGGCTGAAGAGAGCGGAAAGAATCATCTTAGACAAAATTATGTGACATGAACTTTACATAATGTTATCCCACTTTTCCAATGTCCCCACGGCGACGTAATGTGAAATGTGATCTTATGATTGCTCTCCTTTATAACAGCACTTTTCTATTTAACTTCAAAATTTATTACTTCTTTCACCCCATGAAGAACCATTTATACTTTATTGTTTACAAATATTCCAACAAATATCAATCTTAAAACCTTACAAAAATGTGTTTTTACAATTCTCTATTTTTTTAAAATTATGACTTTTATTACGCCAGCTGCAACTACATCTGGGGTCACGTATTTAATTTGTTTAAACAATCTCTAAAATGAAATGCCGCAGAGCGAACGTGTGACAGAACCAACTCACCTGTCTTGAAGAAGTCGTAGGCAGCCTCCTGATCATTTCTATTAGCCTGGGTTTCCCTCACCAGCACTTCCGCTATGCCTTTTAGCTTTTCTTGTTCGGCCTTTAATTCCAGATTCTCGGTATGAAGTTCCTCCAACACCCTGCTGGATTTATTCAGTTCTGCAAATGAAAGCGAAAGTAAATGTGTGTAAGGGCCGTGATATCCACCTCCTAATAAACTACCTAAAAAATTTATATGCCATATATATTAGGTATTAAAATTTACTTAATATTTGGTAATTATCACAAATTTAAATTTGTTACAATCCAGAGGTAAATTGTGACGAAGTGGATGATTTAATAGAAGTCAAAGAAACAGAAGATAATTATTTATTTTTTATCCGCCGTAATTACGCAATTAGGATGGGGCAAGTTAGTATGTGGCGCCGCTAATCGGTAAATATAGGAAATAAGCTTGGGCATCGACAACGTATTTCGCTTGTGTCAACTGAGGTTTCAACTTATTATATATAGTTTTTATTATTTTTCCATTGTTTATGCAATTTTTCATTACACTTTAAATGTCCAACCAAGGTGCAAGAATAGTGCGATTTTTTCCGATGTTGAGCGTTCGCGTTGCAACAGCAATCCTCACCACATTTATGTCTGGTCTCAATACGTGACAGAGTTAACAATTCTACCAAATGAAATAATATTGAATTTTTGAAGAGATTTGGACTGTCCAAAGAAACATAATTATTTCTTTTACCACTTTTTGAAAATCAAAAAATCTCATGTATCCAACACATTGTTTTCCGCCACTGTAGTAATATATTCTATTTTTGTTAATATATTCAATTTGTAGTTTTAAAATTAGTTGGTTATTGCAAATCAGAATATTTTTAATTCATTTCATACCTGGCACTTCCTATTCTACACCCTATCGGTCACTTTCATAACGTTCTTTGTGTTTGACGTAGCCATACGTTTGAGATTTTATTAAACTATAAAAATATTTTTAAACATTCAATCAGAGTTCTTACAATAAAGACTGGGTTTTCAGTGGTGTAGATAAGTGATATTTTTCCAACAATTTATTTCACTCTTAAAATTTCTATTTATAATTATAAACAATAAATCAATCTCTTTCAACTCGTTGTACAGAATAATAATATTTTCTATTTAATAAAAATAGCAAACCAAATGCAATATTGCAACTAAAGTCGAGAATAAAAAACAGAAAAACTAAAATACGATAAAATTATCAAAATGCCAGATGACAGTTGTTACACGTACCCAGGCGGTCAGTACCCATATTCTCCGAGGTGACTTTTCACGCGTGCGCGTAGAATATTCCGACCCAAATGTAAGCAGATTGTCGCTACTGTGACAAGGATATCATGTTTAACTAAAATTGAATAAATATTTAAATTTTCCATTAGTTTTAGTGTTCTATTTACATTTAATTGCATTTTTTTTTTACTATATATAGAATATACTTTTTAGGTTTTGAGCACCCAACAGAAATTTATAAATTCGGAGCCACTGTCTTATAGAGCCATTACAAGAAATAACCTCAAAAAGAAAATTAGATGAATATAACAGAGGATAGTAGTGGAAATATAAAACAACAATGATTTACTCACCCTCCTTGAAGAGGGCGTTGGTGGCATTCTGGGCCTGACTCAATCCCTGCTGCACAAGGCGTAGTTCGCTGCTTAACTCCCTTTTGGCTTTGTTCATTTCTGTAAATGGAGAAGCTTGCTGTTAAGGTGTTGTGGATTTTCCCACTCTCAGATGCCGACAGTTCCGTTAGTAATCACAATAAAAGCATTACAAAAGCAAAAGCAAAAAAAAAACCATTTAAATATAAATTAAAATATATCTAGTTTTTAATAAACACGTCTGCTTTATCATGTACTTTAAATTTTGCAGATTAGTCAGTCTTATACGGCAAGTTTATTTTAACGAGAAACATGCGATTTGTCAAAATCATAGTTATAAATTTGGTAGCAATGTATCAAGGCTTTATTATTATTTATTATTTCTTTATGTTTCAAGATTCTACAGTCAACAATATTAAACGAATAAAATAAGAAAAATAATTAAATTCGATTTAGATTCGGATGTCGACAGCTTCAAGACACAAAAATTACCTAATGTCAATAAGACAATCTTAAAACCTTAAAAAAATGTAATTTACATTATCTATTTCTGAAAAATTGGCATTTTATTATGCCAACTGCCACCACATCTGGCGTCACGTACTTAATTTGTTTAAACAATCTCTAAACTGAAATGCCTCAGAATGTTACAGAACCAACTCACCTGTCTTGAAGAAACCGTAGGCAGCCTCTACTATCCCTTTCAGCTTTTCTTGTTCGGCCTTCAATTCCAGATTCTCGGTATGAAGTTCCTCCAGCACCCTGCTTGATTTATTCAGTTCTGTAAATGAAAACGAATGTAAATGTTTGTTCGGGCTGAGATATTGACCTCCTAATAAAATACCTAAAAAAATTTGTTAATTGTTATAAATTTAAATTTGTTTCAATCCAGAGGGAAATTGTAATGAAGTAAATGATTTATTAGAACTGCAAGAAACAAATGATAATTATTTATTTTGTACCCGGCGTGATTACGCTAATGGGAGCGGGCAAGTTAGTTTGTGGCTCCGCTAAGAGGTAAATACAGGAAATAAGCTTAGACATCGACAACGTATTTCGCTTGTGTCAACTGAGGTTTCAACTTATTATATATATTTTTTATTATTTTCCCATTGTTTATGCAATTTTCCATTACACTTTAAATGTCTAACTTCCAAATTCACGGTATCTGTCGGCTGTCGAGGAACAAGAGTAGTGCGATCCTCACCACAGACATTCCGGGTCGAAATACGTGACAGAGTTGACAATTCTACCAAATGAAATAATATTGAATTCTTGAAAAGATTTGGAATGTCCAAAGAAACATAGTTATTTATTTTACCACTTTTTGAAAATGAAAAAATCTGATGTGTCCGACACATTGCCTCCCGCCACTGTAGTAATATATTCTATATGTTTTTTAATATATTCAATTTGTAGTTTTAAAATTAGTTGGTTATTGCAATTCAGAATATTTTTAATTCATTTCATACCTGACCCTACCTATTCTACACACACCCTATCGATCACTTTCATAACGTTCTTTTTGTTTGACAAAGGCATACGTTTAAAATTTTATTAAACTATAAAAATATTTTTAAACAATCAATACGAGTTCTTATAATAAAAAAGATGGGGTTTTCAGCGGTGTAAATATGTAATATTTTTCCTACAATTTATTTCACTCTTAAAATTTCTATTTATAATTATAAACAATAAATCTATCTCGTTCTACTCGTTCTACAGAATAATAATATTTTCCATTTTAATAAAAATAGCAAACCAAATGCAATATTGCAAATAAAGTCGCGAATAAAAAACAAATAAAATATAGAAAACAAAACTAATTACAATCAAACTAAAATACGATAAGATTATCAAAATGCCAGATGACAGTTGTTGCACGTACCCAGGCGGTCAGTACCCATATTCTCCGAGGTAACTTTTGACGCGTGCGCGTAGAATATTCCGACCCAAATGTAATGAGAGTGTCGCTACTGCTTACATCTAAACTGTGACAGGGATTTCATTTTTAACTAAAGTTTAATAAATATTTAAATTTTTAATTTCTTTTACTGCTCCATTTATGCTTAATTACATTTTTGACTTTTTGGACTGTATATAGAATATAATTTTTAGGTTTTGAGCACCATACAAACATATAAAAAATCGGCGCCACTGTCTTATAGAGCCATTACAAGAAATAACCAAAAAAAGAAAATAAGATGAATATAATAGAGGATGGTAGTAGAAATATGAAACAACAATTATTTACTCACCTTCCTTGAAGAGGGCGTTGGTGGCATTCTGGACCTGCCTCAATCCCTGTTGCACCTCACTCCTGGTCTTGTTTATTTCTGTAAATGGAAATGATTGCTGTTAAGGTGTTGTGAATGTTCCCACTCTCAGATGCCGGCAGTTCCGTAAGTAATCACAATAAAAGTATTACAAAAACAAAAGGAAAAAGAATATTTAAATATAAATTAAAAGATATCTAGCTTTTATAAACACATCTGCATTATCATGTACTTTAAATTTTGCAGATTAGTCAGTCTTATACGGTGAGTTTACTTTAACGAGAAACATGCGATTTGTCATATTCATGGTTACAAATTGGGTAGCAATGTATCAAGGCGTTCTTTTTTAAAATGAAACATAGCAACTGTATATTACAGTATTAGCAAGGTAAAACTATTTTTACAATAGAAGCTTAACTTGCGTATGTACAATAGATTATTGTTATGCTCATGTAAAAAAAATGTACTTCCTTGTACGCTAAATTATATACATTTTTGTTACATTTCATTTAAAATTATTTCACTTGAAAGTGAGATCATTCTACGCGGCTAATGCTTCTTCATCTTCAATTAAATCTTGCAAAGAAATTAATGACCTATTTTTTGGTTTAAATCGAACCTACAAAGTTTATTTTGTTGCCGTATATGATGTAACTTTTTTTATTTACATTTCATGTTATATGTTATCGTTTCAAAGTATCAGACTTTTAAAATGTAGCATAAATTCCGCCATGTTGTGGCGTCCGCAGGTTTATTTGGAAGCCATATTTACTACGTTGTGGTTAGGTGCATTGTGAAGTGATTTAAAGCCTTGTGATGCATTTGGGTGCCACTATATTTGCGGATGATTTTTCTATTTTTCAGTTTGAAAATCAATACATTATATTTGACGTTTGAAAGGAAGTAAAGTTGGGAAAGAACCCAAATACGTCACTAGACAAGGAGCGAAGTGGGCCAATTCAGCCTCGTTTTCAAGGGTATCATTATAAAAAATTAAATTGGGGAAAAATAAAAAATGCGGGTCTAATATTTTAAATGATTCTGTCGATTAAAGCTAAAAAAGAAAATTCGTACGAGACCTCATTCGTTTCATATATTCGAACTTCCCTTTCCAATGTTTTGAAAATTTTACTAAAATGTTTATCACTATTCCTATTGCATCACACAATAGTTATTTGTATATCAAAGTACTAAAGTATATATTTTTTATTAGGTACATTTCCGAGTTGACAAAGTTACCAA
Source organism: Stenolophus ochropezus (assembly GCA_035578165.1). Classification (NCBI taxonomy): domain Eukaryota; kingdom Metazoa; phylum Arthropoda; class Insecta; order Coleoptera; family Carabidae; genus Stenolophus; species Stenolophus ochropezus. The sequence goes on along the minus strand of JAQOWZ010000023.1, from coordinate 602,966 downwards.
AATTAAAATGAAATTATTTTAACTGGAAGGAAAATTTATTTATTTATTTATTTATTTACAATTTACCATGTTACACAGTTGTGTTTATAGTACGTCAGGATAAGTCAAATAGTACAAAATAAAAAGTGGAAATAACAACAGGATTAAAAGTATATTAAAATAAAAGTAACAAAAAATTTCAGTATTTTCTTATCAAAACTCAGAAAAATTAGAGTTTAAGTAGTCTTGTGTTGAGTAAAAACAGTGTTGTAATAAATACTCTTTGATTTTAAACTTGAATTTTTTACTGTCAAGGTTCTTTATATCTTCAGGAAGAATATTGTAGAAGTCCAAATTGATCGAGTTTTTAACAGATTTTTGGAGTTTTAAAAAAGGTTTTCTTAAGAGTGACGCTGAACGAGTATTGTAAGTGTGACAATCTCCATTATTCGGTATCTTAACTTTGTTTTTATGAATTTCAATGAGCGTGAAATAAATAAAAAGACAAGGAAGCGTCATGATTCTAAGGTCTACAAAATGTGCTCTGCAGTGATCTTTATGACCTATACCAGAAATTATTCTTATTGCTGTTTTTTGGAGTCTAAATACTTTAAGTGCATTTGGGAAATTTCCCCAGCAAATTATACCATATGAAATAACAGAATGAAAAAGAGCAAAATAAACTGTTCTGAGCGTAGGTTTATCAATAAGTGATTTTAATCTCCGGAGAAGGAAGATAAAGCTAGCTAAACGTTTGCATAAAGATTCAATGTGTGAATTTCCATTTAGCGAATCATCAATTTTCATTCCTAAAAGGGAAACTGACTTATTTTGAACAAAAGACTGATTACTAGAAATAATTAATTGCTGAGTTTTGTCCTTGTTTAAAAATAAGTTATTGGCGGCAAACCAATCTTCTGCTTTTAAGAGATTCAAATCACTAATTTGGATAAGAATGTTTATATCTTTATGTTTACTTGTTATCGTGGTATCGTCAACAAAGAGTACGCTATTTAATGGTCGCAAAAAGCTGCTGAAATCGTTTACGTAAATAATAAACATTAGTGGGCCTAAAATAGAGCCTTGAGGTACACCGTGTATTACCTTCTTAAAATCTGATTTTTTTCCATCAATAAAAACACTCTGAAAACGATTTTCTAGGTAAGATTTAAATAGTAAAAGCGCAGCTCCCTGTATACCGTAATATTCCAGTTTTTTAAGAAGAGTATCATGTGAGACGCAATCAAAAGCTTTAGAGAGATCACAAAGAGTGATAGCCGTAAACTGACCCTCTTCCAGGCCAGCAACTATATCTTCAATAATTCTCAAAATTGCTTGAATTGTAGAGCGATCTCGACGGAAACCAAACTGATTATCACAAAACAATTTATTGTTTTCAAAGTAAGACACTAATCTATTTTTTAATATAATCTCGAACACTTTAGAAATTGTAGGAATTATAGAGATGGGTCTGTAATTTTCTGCTTTAGATGAATCACCCTTTTTATAAAGTGGAATAACTTTAGAAATTTTGAAACAGTCCGGATATGAGCTTTCTTTAATGCATTTATTAAATATACTCGTTAATGGCTCAACAATGAAATCTATTATGTTTTTTAACAGATTATTGCTCATATTGTAAATATCAAGGCAGTTTGAATTTTTCAATGATTTAATGGCATTATATGTCTCTACAATATCAACAGGATCAAGATTAAAAACGTAGGTCGGAGGCGAAAAATTAGTCATCAAAATTTCATCGGCTTTCAAATAATTATTTGAAATTTCGTTAATGATATTTGAAGCTACAGAGCAAAAATAGTCATTTAAATTATCGGCAGATAAATCAGGATGGATTGTACACTTATCAGTTTTGTTGTGTTCACAGTTTATCAATCGCCAACTATCTTTACACTTATTGGTTGAAGATTCTAAGAAAGCACTATAAGCTGTTGATTTTTTATTTTTTATTTCAGTTCTATATAGTCTAAGTTTACTTTTATATAAATCAAGAAAATATTTGCACTGAGTGCTATCAAAGCAGGTTTTGATAGTGTTCAATTCTTGTCTCATACATTTGAGAGCAGAGTCAAACCAATTTACTGAATCTTTTTGAACCTTCGATACTTTTTTAATTGGAAAATAAATATCAATTAGATACACTAAACAGTTTATCAAAGAAAAGGCATGATCTGTAGCATTAGATAAACAATACGTAAAAATAGTATAAAAATTTATTACATTTAAAGCGTACTTAAAATTTTCAATATTTTTTCGGTAAAAACTTCGTCTTTCAGTTTTACATTTCTTTTCTTCGTCCTGCATGGTTTTTAGAATAATAATTTGACAATTATGATCAGAAAGACAAGGATCAACTACACCTACTTCGTAATTTGAAGTTTCTAAATTTGTCAAAATATTGTCTATGCAGCTGCTACTTGTTTCAGTAACTCTTGTCGGTTTATCAATAGTGACTATGATACCAAAGCTCTGGATGAGATTTTTAAAATCCATTCCTTCCAATTTATGATATTCATTTCTAAATTCAATGTTAAAATCGCCAACAACAATTATATTTTTAAATGAACATCTGTACTTATTTAAAATTTCCTCAAATTTATTGTAAAATATTTCAAATATACCTGAGGAAGACGACCTATAAACAGCAATGAGTAACATATTCTGCTTAATCAAATTGATGCCAGCAAACTCTGCATGATAAGCAACATTGAATTCAGAGAGATCTAAAGACTCAGAAATCACGTCAATTTTTGAAAAGATTGCCACACCTCCATGCTTGTTCAACTCTCTACAAAAACAAGAAATTAATTTATAATTATACAAATTGACATTTTGAATTGATAAAATATCTAGCCAGTGTTCAGAAATGCAAAAAACATCAAAAGGATACTCCTTCAAAAATATGGATAATTGATCAATTTTATTGTTAAGGCACTGAATATTAATATGGAAAATACCGAAATTATTTTTATCGTGTGCATTTACACTAAAATCCAATGTTATTTTGTTAATATAAATTTCTGTGTCCTTTGAAAAAACGGTTTAACACAAGTTCCTGAGGGCCATATGGAAGGGTCTAGGGATTTTTCTTTGTTTCCATGATGAATTAACCTCACTGATTTTAATAATACATATAATTATCGCAGTTTGTAATTTTATTTTACTTCAAAATTATCACAGCCGTTGTATTTACCGACACGGACTTGTTTCTGTGCCTTTTAGTAAGTTTTTGTACCTATAAAAAAATGTAATAATGATGAATTTTTAGTACATTAAAAAATAAGTTAAAGCCTGAAGATTTTTAAATGTTATTATTGTTTATATTTTTGTAAAATATAAGTAATAAAAACGAAAATAAGAAATAATTAAAGCTATGAATGATAAAAACCAGTATAAAAAATAGGCTTAATTATCTTATTTTGATTTTGAAACAATTTATTTGAAAAAATAGCAATTGTACACGATAATTATTTCTCCAATTATGTTCAATTATCAACAACTTTAGACACAAAATTGAATAATGCGGAGATAATTTCCCTTTTCTGTATTTCTTTCTTTAAACGCCGATTTCCATCAACCAAAGATATAAATTTTTTCATAGAAACCGTCAAATTTGCTGCTATTTCCTTTATTTTAAAGTCTGAGTTATCATTTTTTGGTTTCTGAAAATACTGTAAATATATTTTATAAAATACAATTAAGTCTAAAAATGCAAAAAACCTATTGCAGTTTTCTAATAAAATTTATTTCTTGTGTGTATAATGCCTTCTCGTTGCATTATTTCGACATTCTGTTTAAATTGTGCTTTGAATAATAAAAGATATATTAAAAAATAAATCTAACTAATACATTAATATTTTTTATACTTTGCGTTAACATTTGCCCTATAATTATTTCGAAAACAGTTTAGTATTATAAAATATTGTTATACTGTTTTTGGTATTTTTGTTGTTGTAAAATTGGTACGTCTATCAAATGTACTCCACTTTAAATGTTAAATTGATAACCTCAAATATTTGTAATTTTTTTAATACAATTTATATTATTTCGGAGTATGAAAACTGAATAAAGAAACTAATTTAAAATGATATTAAAATTAAATAACTCTAAGGTATAGATTTATAAATATTTTCATAATATTTTAAATGCATATTGACAGATAAATACACCCAACTAAATTCGACAGAGTTGCCATATTTCATATTTACATATCCCTAGATTAAAATCTGATATCTTTTTAATTGAAAATTTTTAGATTTTTTTTTGGAAAGTGTAACAAAGTATAAAATATAGTACTCGTTTTATAAGACATTGTTGAACTCGTGTTTTTACAAGTCATGGAACAATATACCGTCTTATGAAACTTGTAAAATATTAACCTATTATTCGAAAATTTTAATAGTAATTACTTGCTTATTACAGTGTTGAAATTATAACCTCAATCGCTCACTTTATTTACAAATGTTTGCATCGTCTTGGCCGCAGAAACTCAGATATTTGATTTTATTCTATTAAATATGCACATTTTAAAATATGTTTTAAACAAAAAAGTAAAACGCTTAATATTAATATCTAAAAAAAAGTCTGAATATATTACGTTTAACGCTGCTTTGCCATACTACAACTGTCAACCAAAGACAGAGAACTAGAGCCTTCTAGTCTTACTGCGCTTTGTGCTACATCTACCAAAACATCCGCAATTTTTATCCAACTTTAGAACAGAATGAATAAAGTATTATAACAATGAAGCAATAAACTATATTTAATTATTGACTAAAATTATCAATAAATTTCAAATTTTTTTTGTGTAACCTACTTTCAAGTAAAACAAAAGGAAAAATTTTTGATTTCGACAATATTTAAGATTTATTATTTCGTAATTAAAAAAATTCATTTCTTTATTTATAATTCAGTATTAAAAATAAATTTTCGTATGAAATCAGTTAAAATTTTGGTCAAATAAAAAATTTATGTTCTCGTACATAAATAAACAAAGTGAAAGTATGGAACTGTTATAACTGAGCGGTTGTAGGGCAGAACACTCACCTGCCACGAGGAGCTCCTTCAGTGCGGTGTCCACGCGGCGGGGGCAGCGCTCCGGGCCCGCGCCCCACTGGGCCTCCACGGTCTCCGCCCACGTCTTGTTCTGCACGCTGGGGGGCCCCGCACACCTCGGCATCAAACGATCCTCCACGTACAGTTTACGCTGCACCACACGTTTCATCAGCTCGCATATACCGTCCTCGCAATACACGGGGTTGTTGTTGAAATGCAATTGTTTTAAGCTGCTGTAGTCATTGATAAAAGTCTGGTTTATTTTACTAAGACGGTTTGAATGCAATTCAATGTGATTTAATCGAGGAACATTAAAAAAACAATTTTCCTCCAGTACTGAGATATGATTTCCCGCTAACTTAACTTCTTGTAAATCCATCAAATTTAAAAATAAATGTGATTGTAATATTTTTAGTTTATTATATCGTAAATTAATTTTAACCACATTTACTGTTTTAGAAAATATTTCGCCGGGCAGCTCCGTTAAAAAATTATATATTAACGCTATGTGAGTCAGATTTGTATATCCATCGAATTCTCCCCCCCGCAGGGAGGATATGTTGTTCTCATCTGAAACAAAAGAACCAGCACGTTAGCATACCAGCAGTGGAGGATGTCCATGTAATACACGAGGATGACGCCTACACATCTTCGTGCTCGGTAACATTCTAATGTAGTTTTGTAGCGGAATACAAGTAGTGATGGTTCTATTACGGCTGTTTGTGTCTTGGTTGTATTTTCTTACTCAAAATCCAAATTTGCTGCGTGTCAACTGGAAAAGGCGGTATGGAAGTTAAGGCTGTGGTGTGGCACAGTGCAGTCCGTAAGTCGGGATCCAGGCCACACCTGCAGGGTTTGCAGGAAGGGCTCCAGGCGGTCGCGCCCAGCGCTAGCAGCGCCAGGCCCAGCACGGTCTCCAGACACCTCATGGCTCACTGTGAAGCTAGTTGGAAAGCTCGACTACTTATACGCGCTGCTGCTAGGGCTCCCTGGCTGCGGTTCTTCTGTTTACTTCACTACGCGACCACAGCCTAAACTCCAAAATATTTTTCTCAAAATAATCATTTCTGTTTATTATTGACGTAGCAACTTCTAATGATATGTTGTTTTTATGTGATACGCCAAATATCTCTAAAATATATTTTCATGTTTTTATAAATGAAGACATGTGATAGGAATAATAATACCTGGCTGTTGGAGAAATCTTCGATTCTGGTGTTTTAAATCTCGTTAACTGGTTCAAATTATATTTAACTATTTATCACTGCATTACTTAACTATGCTGTGGTCGCAAAGCACTTATCATATGCAAATATATTATAAAATACACTTAATTACACAATAAATCAGCACTATTTACCAATATTATTGTATACATGGCACACATAAATGATTGTTATCAGTTTAATGATACAATATTATTTATTATTTATTGACAACAGTTGAATGAGGTTAACATCGTTCATTATTATTAATCTAATTAATCTATTTCTATTTCTATTTTATTCGAGCAATGTTTATCTTGGTCACATGATGATTGCTTAAGTAATTAAAAAATGACAATCAGAAGGCCCCCAGGTTACCTGCACTAGACTCTGAAGACCGTCAAATACCAACATTATTTTTCTAGTTTTTCCTAAGAATGTTGAAATTTGTTATGATATGTTTGTTAAACTGTTTAAATATGTTGATTCATAAGACAAATCATTATGAAGAAATTACCCTAAGCATGAATTAAATATAATAAGAGAAATGTTTTAAGATATATTCAATATTTTACTGCAATGAAAAAACATTCATTATTTTTTAAACTAGAAATTACTTTCAGAGAATACTATAATACAATACAAACATTAATTGGAATATTAAATACAAATTTTATAATAAACTATTATAATTTTCAAACTTAATATTACAAGAAAAAAAATATTTGCAAAAATAAAATGTATGCTAGTAATTCATGTGTCGTTAAATTTATAAAATATGAATATATTTTGTAATTATAGTCTTTTTACCCCCCGCCTATTAATAAATAGAGAAAGAAAGTATTATTTTTGGTCAAATTAATATTTGGTATTTGAGAATTACTTTCAAATATAATGAACTGATTAAATTTTTACTACAATTGGTTAACCGGAAGTAGTACTTTACTTGATTCGAAAAAATATATAAATTATAATTTTACATACTTGTAATTCTAATAATATTTGAGACAGATTTGCAAGTTTTAATGCATAAATAATACATTACCCAATACTTATTTCATTGTTTTTACAAAGGTACATAATTCTTTTCTTTCATAGAAATTTTAATCATATAAATAGCTTTAACTAATTTGAAATTCACTCCAGTGCATCCAGATTTATAATTAAGAAATTTAACTAATTATATGAAGAATGATCTCTTTTCAATAAAAAATAACACGGAATTTTTGAAGTATAATCAACGGTTGTAGTCAAGTAATTTCATCAAAACTGTTATGAAATGCGTAAAGAATGTGTAAAATGCAATAACTTACAGTTTAATATAATCCAGATGCATCATTTCATATAATTATTGTACAATAAATTGTTAAACATTTCATCTTAAAGGGTATGAAGCAATGTCTTGTCAGTTTTTCAACGTAATCACATAAAATCTATTGTCTAACTGTCTAAAACATATACCGTGTGTCTGTCGTATCGGTGTATATAGGGGATTAACATGAGAAATTAGCTTTTGCAATTCCCTGCTCGCATAATTGTTTTAAGCAAAAACGCGTAAATAGAAGTTTTAAGGCACAAAATTCTGCAGCTAAATCAATGAATAGAATTACTTTTACATGCTTTGTAACGAGAGAATTTAAATATGAAAATATCGAAAATTATGTTGAAAATAACGAAAGCCAAGGAATTAAACAAAAAATAAATAAATGCTTAAGGTTTTATCTATTACAATGTAAGTTAAGTTATTTGACATTTCTTGGAATTTTATTTGCACAAATATCATTAAGTATAAAAATAATAAAAATATTATATTAATAAATAAATTTAAAAAATACAGTTTTGTTTAAATAATATAAATTTATATTTTAATTATAATTTACAAAATATTCTCAAGTAAGAAAAATTTTATAATTAGTAAATGAATAACAATTATAATTTAAAGATAATAGTAACAAAGTATGTAAAAATAAGTGTATTTACTAATTTAGATGCAGAATTTTATGCCTTAAAACTTTTATTTGACTAGTTTTTGCATAAAATAATTAGGTGCGCAGGGAATTGCGAAAAACTGATTTCCTATGTTAATCTCCTATGTACACCTTTACGACAGACACGGTATAAAGTAGATGCAAAATGTATTTGCTCATAAAAGAAAAATGCTGTACAGTATGTATTTACCTTTAGAAGTGATTCAATTGTAATAAAATAACAATTTTTAAACGTCAAATTATAAATCAGTTTTATTGATTATATAATCCGTTCTGGAATAATGTTCTGGTTGTATTTTAAAGAATGTGTTATGTCACTTATTTTAACAATACAATTGTTTTAATTTATTTAAAATTTCATCTTAGTAAATCTGAGTACATGTAGGTTAGGATGACTAACAAAAATGATCAAAAGTTACTATTAATATGCAAATATTTAGATTCTACTTTAAGGTACCTGTATTAGAGATGATTTCAATAAAATTTTGTAGAATATTTCTCTGTACGTTTCAGCAGTAATGACATTTTTCACTCAGTTCACTCTATCGTGTCTCCAACTGAAGTGTAAAATGCGCCATTTTTATGAAATTTTATAATATTATCTAAATAATTGCTGTAATTTATTTTAAATTCTATATCGGAAAAAGTACATATCGAATAGGAGTTAAGTTAATATAATTTATTAATAATATGCAAATATTTATATCATACTGTAAAAAACGTGTATGAAGGATGATTTGAGACAATTCTCATATAATATCTTACTGTAATTTTAGCAAAAATAGTGTTTTTCACGCAGGTGTTCGACACTTCTTGAGCCCAGGAAGCATATGTCAACAATGACATTCATGCTAAACTTTGTCATTTAAAGTGTTTAAAATAAAACAATAATGTAGAGATAAATTAAGTATAATAGTAATAGACATAATAAAGCAAACATTACCTTGTAATTCATCTTATTTCTCAAGATTTATCGTTTTAAATTGTACCCCTGTAATGGCGGTATGCAATTCTCTAACAAACGTCAAAATAGAATATTTTTTTTTAATTTAAAATACGTTTTTATTGAAATATATATGTACAACTCATTAAAATAAACTGAAAATCATTTAATATAACAAGCCGCCACTTTTTGTAAAACATTTAAGAATATTACTTTGAATTACTATATTTCATTACCTTGCATAAATTCTTGTATTATAACTCATATTGTTTTCGGCTTTATTTTTTCGCAAAATTTTTATCTGTTAAATCAGAAACTACATAACTATAAAAAAATCTTTCGTGTAGTGCGTAAGCTATATAGAGCGCTATAGGCGCTAAAATTTATCTTTAGTACGTTTAAATAGAGATTTTTATTCTCTTTCCGATGATGTAAAACACCATGTACATTAAAGTGTAGACTTCTTTTCATAGGAATAATTTTCCATTTTCAATAATGGTACTTCCAAATTTGATAGGTTAAAACAATTCTAAGGCTGACACTATGATGAAGTAACATGATTTAATTTTCAAATTCGATTATAAAACGTGCAAAATAAAATGTAATTATTGAATTAGTTGCATAATTTATTTCTCCGCAATTTTTCTTTAAAGCACTTTTGTCTAAAATTAATAGACCACTTCTGCACAAAGAGAAATTATTTTCTCATGTTAATCGCCAATGGCCTGCTTTTTTTGCTACATTTGGTATATATATATATATATATATATATATATATATATATATATATATATATAGGTATATAATATTAGCTTCCTTCGTGAGAAGCAGAAAATTTGTACTTTAGAAGTCAAGTTTAGAATTAGATTACATCGGGCATCCAACCAAAACAGTTGTAACCAACTTTGAAATTAAAATATGTTTTTAAAACTTGTTTGTTGATTTCATAAACTTATTTGGCGCGGTCGATAGGATTGTAAAGAGGCTTGCTTTACCACAATGCAAAAAAAGGAAATAGTAAAATTTTTTATTCACAACCACTATTGTAATATGTCAATTCCTAACCTGTCAAAGGTTGGAAACCTATGTCATTTTTAACTGCAATGACAATCTCACGGGTGGGAAATACTCCCTTGGGGGGAATAGTTTACTATGGTTGCCTAGTAATACTGTCATAAATCTCTAAAAGTAAGGTGACCAGTGCTGTCAAACATATTAAAATAAATATAAACATTTGTTTTCATAGACTACTACCGTACATTAATTTAGTTTATTGGAAAAAGGCGATATACGAGTAGAAGTTAATTTGGATAATTGTGAATAAAATAGTATACATAGTTCGGTGGGAGCTTCATTACAGCCTTGCACTATATCTGAGCCTCTCGGTCATATAATAAGCCCTCAGCGGTAATGAAACATTTCCCACCTCACATGTAATATACTATACCCTTACTATTATTGTAAGTAAAATCATATATATTGTACAAAAATATTATATGATTAATGCTGTGAAAATTGACCAACTAATTAATTTATTAAATACTTTAAGTATTAATAATAAAACTAGAATGACTCCCCCGCCAAGTTAATCAGGTGTTCTAGGTAATCTGCAAACAAGTCTATTAAGAATTGTAGATTTAATTCCTGAATACAAAGGTGATTTCCCCATTTTGTAAAATCAACAGAGGAAATGTTGAAATTATAAATCATACCAGTAACTCGGAAATAACCAAATCGCTAACCCTTATTACTATTAAAAAGAAAATAACTGGAAAAGCTAGCTGATATTTAAGTACCTGTCCATCCATTCAATCATGGAAGTACAGTTCAGCGCATAAGTATCACAACACGATCGGTAAGGTAGAGCGCATAATCTATTATAATTTATAACAATTCTTACAACATTAAAAATAAGTATTAAGTTCGGACATAAATTTGTTTTATTAGAAATTGCAAGGAACCTTTTAAATCTCAATTAACTGCAAGAAATTTGTCCATTTTAGATGAAATTAATAACTTAATTTCAAACGATTTCCAATATTATAAAATAAACACAAATCAACAGAACTCTAACACTACAAACACACAATACAGGCAGTACACATCTCCCTTCCTCAAAATAAACCAATGCAAATATGATCTTGAATTATATTATCGTATTAGATTCGTCACTTCAAGATCACATATAAAATGTAAAAACAATATTTAATAAATTGCGTGAGGCAAATCTAACAATTCAATTAAATAAATGTGAATTCCTGCGGAAAGAAGTAGAGCATTTAGGGCATATCAAAACAACGAACGGCATTAAACCAAACCCAGAAAAAATAAGACTTGGTCAAAATAATCCACTGTCGAAAACCACTAAGCAAATAAAATAATTTTTAGGATTATTAGAATATTATAGGCGATTTATACAAGTCTTTGCCCGAATAATAAAACGGTTCACAAATTGTCTAAAGAAAAATAGCAAACAGGGTATGAACAATGCTTTGAAAAATGTAAATCCCTTTTTATTAACAGCCCTATTCTTCAATAGCCAAATTTTTATCACGACCTTATTTTAACCACAGACGCGAGTGATTACGCACTGGGTGGTTTTTTATAAACGGCAAAGACCTTCCAATTGCATACGCTTCTCGGACTCTAAACAACCATGAAGATAATTAAGCCGCGATAGAAAAAGAATTAATAGCTATAGTGTAGGCAACCTATTTGTACGGCAGAAAATTCAAAATTGTCATCGATCAGAAACCCCTAATTTGGTTAGAATCATTAAAGGAACCAAATTCGCTGGAAATTGAAATTAAAAGAATACGATTACAAATTAAAACCAGATTTTTTTTTGAAGGATTTTTACATGACGCAATAATTTGCCTACAGGTATATAACTTATATAAAACAAAACAGTTGCAGGACAAAATCATATAATTATTGATAATAAATAGCTATTCAAAATTATAATAATCAAATTATAATTCATTTAATACCGAAATGTGATTACAATTCTAAGCCATCTTAAGCAAAAATAAAAAATTGTCTAAATAAATTACAAGAGTATCTTATTGAAAATGATAACATGATAAAAAATGGCCAAAAATAAAAAATGTAATATCAGAAACATTTGAAAATTCTCGCATCAAAATTAATATTCACGTAAAATGATAACCAGCTACTTCAAGTAGAACACTCAGATACGGACTCAGTTACAATTCATTCAGACGATGAACGCCCCTTAAATGGACTCTCATATTTAAACTACGGTTATAACCAAATTATTGTAAATGAATTTGATCGAAATTCCGTCGAAATAGAAAAACTTTTTGATAATAAACAACGAATATATTTTTTTATACCTTAATAAAATTAACTCTAGTAAATCAGATTTAGAATTTACAAATCTGAAACATTGAAATTAAACTTTAATCTCGTTGCACAAACCTATTTCAAAGCTGGATTTTACAAATTCATAGAATGTACAAACTTACTAGTTGATGTCCAAGATAGAGATGAACAATTAGTCATAATAAGAAATTATCACGAAAGAAAATCTATTCATGAAGGAATTTCCGAAATCAACTTACAACTTCCCTAACATAATTAAATACTTGATAAAAAAATCTGGTGTGTCCAACACAATACCTCCCGCCACTGTAGTAATATATTCTATATAAGTTTTTCAATACATTTAATTTGTATTTTTAAAATTAGTTTGTTATTGCAGTTCAGAATATTTTTAATTTATTTCATACCTAAAATTTCCTTCATAAATTTTGTATGACCAATATGACAGCTATTTTTGACGTTACTAAAACCGGAACTGAACTTACTTTGATTCACGCATGCAAATACATTCCTAATATATTTCTTCCATCTTTTTAAATTTTACAATAAAATTACTTCATCTTTACTTATTTCATCTTTTACACTTACTTATATCAAATTTGACATCATATGTCAAGTTTTGTGAACATATGAATAAGTCATCTGTTTTATCGAAATTTCTCAGCCTAAACTATATGTAAAATTATTATAATTTTTATATATTTTTTTTTTCTATCTACCTAGAAGTTATATATAAACGTAATTATGCAGATTGGTAGAAAATTAAAAAATCTTTGTATTTATAATAACGAAATTTGCAAAAATATGGTATTTAGAGGAATTTTTTAGGGAAAACGGTTTAAAGCTTCAAGTAAAGTACTACTTCCGGTTAACCAATTGTAGTCAAAATCTAATCAGTTCATCATATTAGAATAGAACTCTTAAATATCAAATATTATATTTTTTACATGTATCGTATTGGAGTTATCGTGGACGAAAAATCGTCACAGACACACAGACACACACACAGACATACAGACACCACGGTAAAAATAGTAAAATCGTATTCTAGGGACCCTAATTCGTGCTCATATGTTGAAAACCCACACTCGAGAAATCTGACCAAAAACAATACCTCCCTTATCTATATATTGATAGGCGGGAGGTAAAAATGTGAAACTTCTTTAAAAAATAAATATGAAAGAAGACCGATTCAAGTTCCTAATATTTTGAACCCAACAGCAGATAAACCGCTTGCAAATTAAAGATCAAAATTCAATTACTATCACATATAAATTAATCAATATATTCTTTCATTTTGGCTTAAAGTAATAACCGATAAAAGAACAGAAGTTAATAATAAATTATTGAGTAAATTTTTACTTACTAGAAATATAACATTACATATTACTAGCACCAATAAACTGAAAGCAAATGAAAATATAGAACGATTTCATAGCTCTCTAATTGAAACTATTCCAAATTTTAAACAATGACCAAATGTTAAATGTTTGCCTTTAAAGGAGAAAGAAATCAATAGTTTAATTGCGTACAACATTATACATTCTTCAGCAAAATATTCACCCTTCCAGATCCTTTTGAGATATATAAACAGTAACGAAACATTCTCAAGTAATGGAGGAATTGTTCAAACTAGTATAGCAAAACATTTTAAATAAAAAGGAAACATATTGTCGGCTCATCAAAATAAACGTAGATATCTCTGAAAGTGTATATAAATTAAACAACATAAAACAAATGGCGGAAAGGTAGAGAAGCCAAAATATAAAAAACAAACTCTAAATGAAATAATCCCTGAACGCGGAAAAATTATAAGAACTAAAATGGATCAACTAGAGAAACCTCGTATAATTTCAGATATTTTAATATCGATGGGTCATGGATGAAACACTTCCTTAACATAACCGAAATTCCGGAATCAACATAATTAACCTAGGTAATGCTTATATTATAAATAATTATAATTATATTTATGCTAACACATCATTTAACATGTTGTGTTCTAAACCTGAGATTCATTTGTAAAAGGACTTCCATTACACACGTGTGTCATAAACTGATATCTTTTTTGTATTGTTATTTAAGAAATATTAACGTTTAAAATGAATATGATTTGTAAAATTGAATTTCATGGATTTGTTTTGGCACCCGACTCATAGTCTATTATTATAAATTAACTATTAATATTATTTTCTTTTCGCATTTATTAGATATAAACACCACTGGATTATTACTACAAGTTTTATTTCATTGTAGTATTGTAATATTTTGTGATGTTACATTTAATCTCTTTGTTTAATATTTTTTAAATTATGTTTGCCGTGTATAGAATATAGAAAATGTATAGAATGGCGAAGCAGAATGTGAATACCTTACGAATTGTTGATTTAATGCCGCCTTTAGCAATTTTCCGCTCCTACACATAAAAAGAAAAATAGAGTGACTAGTGACCTTGACAAAGAGAAATCAATTTTTGCTGTTATCATCTGTTCCGCTGAATTGATAAGGATAGGTGGTATCGTTGGTTCATTAATTATTTTTAATCTACTAAGTGCTAATATAAAATATTCTGTATTATGAGCTTTTTTTATTGACTTATTTAATAAATCAAATTTATTTTGATAGATGCTATTGATAAGACTACATGACTTCATAAAAAGAATTGTAGCGTATTCGGTGATCTGGATCACAATTACCTTATTTTGTTTTATTTTAAAGAAACAATTTTATCTTGAAATAGATTATAAGTTAAAATATTATTAAATGGTGTTATTTTTATTGTGACCATTTTTTTTTTATGAAATTAGTATATATACTAGCGAATTCTCGGCTACGCCGAGCATTCCCTAGAGCTCCGCTGTCAGTGCAAAAAACAAATGCCGATCGACATGAAACAATTATTTCATATTTGCACGTCAGGCCTCACCGAGACCTTTCATTAGATTGCAAACACGATATACTTCTAATAATATTTTGCAAAAAACAAAAGCCGGTCGAAATGAAACATTTTTGTCATTTATGTACCCCAACTCTCACCGAGACCTTTTATTTGATACCATACACGACATACTTCTGACAACTTTCTGCATTAAACAAAAGTCGATCGACATGAAACATTTTTATCATATCTACACGCTAGCCCACACCCAGACTTTTCATTTGATACCAAACACTATATACTTGTGGCAACCTTTTGCAAAAAACAAAAGCCGATCGACATAGCACATTTTTTGTCAATTCTGCACGTTAGCCCTCTCCGAGACCTTTCATTTGATACCAAACACGACATACTTCTGACAACTTTTTGCATAAAACAAAAGCCGATCGACATTGAACATTATTGTCAATTCTGCACGCCAACCCTCAACGAGACTTTTCATTTGATACCAAACACCACACATTTCTGACAACTTTTTGCAAAAAACAAATACCGTTTGACATGACACATTTTTATCAATTCTGCACGCTAGCCCTCTCCGAGACCTTTCATTGGATATCAAACACGATATACTTCTGACAACTTTTTGCAAAAAACAAAAACCGATCGACATAGTACATTTTTGTCAATTCTGCAGGCTAGCCCTCAACGAGACCTTTCATTTAATACCAAACACGACATACATCTGACATCTTTTTGCAAAAAACAAAAACCGATCGACATAGTACATTTTTGTCAATTCTGCAGGCTAGCCCTCTCCGAGACCTTTCATTTGATACCAAACACGATATACTTCTGACTACTTTTTGCATAAAACAAAAGCCGATCGACATGGAACATTTTTGTCAATTCTGCACGCTAGCCCTCAACGAGACTTTTCATTTGATACCAAACACCATACACTTCTGACAACTTTTTGCAAAAAACAAATACCGATCGACATAGCACATTTTTATCAATTCTGCACGCTAGCCCTCTCCGAGACCTTGCATTTGATATCAAACACGACATACTTCTGACTACTTTTTGCAAAAAACAAAAACCGATCGACATAGTACATTTTTGTCAATTCTGCAGGCTAGCCCTCTCCGAGACCTTTCATTTGATACCAAACACGACATACTTCTGACAACTTTTTGCATAAAACAAAAGCCGATCGACATGGAACATTTTTGTCAATTCTGCACGCTTGCCCTCAAAGAGACCTTTCATTTGAGACCAAATTCGACATATCTTTGAGAAATTTTTGCAAAAACAAAAGCCGATCAACATTGACCTTTTTTCTCAATTCTACACGCCAGCCCTTATCGAGCCTTTTCATTTGATACCAAACACCACATACTTCTCACAACATTTTCCAAAAAACAAAATCCGTTCGTTATAGAACATTTTTGTTCATTCTGCACGCTAGCCCTCATTGTGACCTAGCCTAATATCTACATAGAACATTTTTGTCATTCGTGCACACCAGTTCGTATTGTGTCGTTTCCTTGAAACCCAAGGACGACCTACTTTTAACAACTTTTTACGGAAAACAAATGCAGATCGACATGACACATTTTTTTTGTCATTTTAAAACTGGCCCTTATGGTTTCCTTTCTTTCGATAACAAACACAGCAAAGTATTCAATTTATTTTATTTAGGAATATTTGATTTTTATTTAGTTACTATATAATTTGGCAACACTGTTTGTATTAAAAAATAGTAGTTAATTTTTAAATTTATGAATTAATATTGTCAACCCTAATACAACTGCCACCGTTTTCAGTGAAGTTTGTTTAGGAATATTTGGTTTTAATTTAGTTACTTTATCACACATTTGGCATCATTGACTTTTGACATTGGAAACGTCAAAATTTATGTTAATTAAATACGTTATGTTTTAAACTTAAATTAGTTGTAACACATTTGCTCAAGTCTATTATTCATTATACTGTTTTTAAATCTTTGATATCAATGTTCTATTAAAAGATATAATCATTTAAAGTTCATAGGCAGATTGTCAAAAGTGACGGATGACGGCGTGATTCTTCTTAAAGTTAGACATGGCATCTGGGATCTATTGTTTCAAGGCAGCATTTGTGCAAAGTTTTAATTTTTTACACGAAAACTACTAATAGTAAAAATATAAGACACCCAAAAGGCACCAGATCACATTAGCCCCCACATACTAAAAAAAAAATTATAACAATCACTTGCATGGTTCAGGCTGTAGGCGATTACAAAAGTTATTCGATGCTCGTGATGAATCTATAGATAGATAGATATATAGATATATAGTGAATGTAATCGTTTAGTATAGTGATGTTTATATCGCTGAATTCAGAAAAAAATGCTCTATCGAATAACCTAAAAATAAACATATGTTCCCATCTAAAAAGAGAAAGTTGTGTCCCGTATGTTGAGAACCAAAAAAAAGTTTTTTTTTGCTCTTTGTATTAGTCTTGTAAAATGGTGGTTCTTTGCTAATTTAACCAACCTCGTAGCTCTTATAGTTCTCGAGATAGAAATGGTGGCACGCTTAAATGGAACACCCTGTATATGAACTACTCACACATAACTTATCAAATAATATCATATATTTAATATTCCAACTTTGGAAATTGATGAATTTTTTTCACACCCTTCTACGGGGGGTGCTACTATGTGTTAGACCTAGAAACATTTGTTGTAATGTATATTATTTATTTATAACACGTTCAAAGTGGTACGCGAGACCGTTTAGGAAATAAATAAAAATACATGTTGATAAATAAATGAAATTATAGAGATTTTAAATTTCCCGCGCTTAGGGATTTTGAGATACAACGGTTTAATCATCAAAATACATAAGAAGAAAAGATTTAAATAATACGTTTAACCCAATTTTATGTATTTTTATTATATCTTAACAATATTTGTATTTTCATACAATACATTCAGTTTGACAGAACTTAAATGTCACAACTTGACACAATAAGTATGAAGTTAGTTAAAGAATATATAAAAATGTATTATTTTGAAAATAATTATCTATTTTATAAATATAAATAATGTGAAATAACATACCAAAAATTATAAACTGATACATTTTTATATTGCCAAAAAAAACATGATTATATTCATGTTTTTCTGTTGCTATGTTCATTTATATATTTATGAAGCTGAATTATATATGTATTTATCTACAACTATTGTTATTGTTATTAATAATTTATTTTTTATTATAAATATCAATATAAATGATTATAAAATTATAATAAATACAATTTGAATAGTTATTTTGGAATTTAAGTGATCCTGTGGCGCCATCTGTTGAGGTATATATGAACTACTCACACATAACTGAAAATTTATATGCCTGTTAGTTGTAGATAAAGTAACCAATTTTTATACGTTCTTTTGCATTATTTCTTAATGAAAACATGAATTTTTGTGCAGTACAATCACAGTCAAGTCCGACTAAGAGAATATGAATATTTGGTTTGAAAAGATGTTTATTGTTTCATACATCAGTTACAAATGAATAAATGGATAGATAATTTGTTTATGTAAACATTTACATCTGAGAAATCATCTCATTTCATTATAAAATACTACAGAATTTTGAAAAATGTAATCTCTGTTGTAATCAGATGTTTTTATCAGAAATGTCAAGAAATGCGTAAAGAAAGTGTAAAATGCAATTAATTAAAGTTTAATAAGGTCCAGATACATCATTTATTTATATACTAATTATTGTACATTAAACTGTTGAACAATTCCCTCCAAAACGGTATGAAGCAAAGGGTTTTCAGGTTTTCCACGTAATCAGACAAAATCCATTGTCTAGCTCTCTAAAATATGTATAAATTAGATAAAAAAGTATTTATAATAAGGGTAGAATACTGTACAGTATGTATTTACCTTTGCTAGTGTTTGAATAGTAATCAAAAATCAATTTTTAAAAGTGAGATTCTAAATCGACTTTGAAATGGAGTTTTCTTGATTAAATAATACTTTCTGGAATAATCTTGTGAATTTATTTTAAAGAATATATTATATTCTCATTCATTTTAACAATATTTGCCCAACGAATTGTTTTAATTAATTTAAAAATTCACCATTGTGTATCTGAGTACGTGTAGGTTATAGTCTCATCTAAAAAATGAAATATTTAACTATTAATATATAAATATTTATATTCCATATGGAAGTACCTTGTAACAGAGATGATTTCGTACAATATTTCATTATACATTTTAGTAAAAATGTCATATTTCAAGCAGATAACTCGGTCGTGTCTTCAACTCAAGTGTCAAATACGGCATTTTTGTTAAATTTTATAATATCGTGCAAAATTTCTGGTTTCATTTTAAAGGATACGTTATATTTCCACATTTAATAATGATTTTCATCCAACGAATAGCCTTATTTCATATAAATTTCATCTCGATATGCCAGAGTTCATACAGGTTAGGAAAACTAAATAAAAATGAGAAAAAATTAGTATTAATATGCAAAAATTTATATCATACCTTAAAATACATTGTATTACTGATGATTTGTGATAATTCTCATACAATATCTCGCTGTAATATTAGAAAAAATAGCCTTTTTCACCGAGCTATCCGTCACTTGATGAGCCCCGGAAGCAACTGTCAAAATTGCCGGTTATACAAAACTTTGTAATTTAAAGTGTTTTAATTGAAAAGAAAACATAGATAAATTAAGTTTTATAGTAATACACCTAATAATACAAATATTACCTTTTAATTCGCCGTATTTCTCAAGATTTCTCGTTCTAAAATATACCTGTAATGGCTGAAAGCAGTTCTCAAACAAAAGTGAAAATGGAATTAGTTTTTTTTATTTAAAATACGTTTTTATTGGAATGTATATGTACGAATCATTAAAATATACTGATTTATAACAAAATATATTATATTTACAATTTATAATAGCCTGTTTATATTTTTGGTACCCTTACGTATAATAAACGTCAATGTCATAAAATTAAATATTTCAAATACACCACATTTAACATTCAGTGTATTTGTATATGTTTCGCTCACTATTATAATGTGTAAAAATATAATTACCCTTACAATATCTCTTTTCATTTTCAAAATAAATCAATTAAAAGTTTCATATTGAATTGTCAAAAATGACGGATGGCACAGTAATTCTTTTTAAATTTAAACCTGGCATCTAGGATATTTTTTTCAGTTTTGTTCCAGTTTTCCTTTTTCGCTTAGTTTTCGATTTTTTACACGAAAACCACTCACAGTAAAAATATGAGACCCCAAAAAGGCCCTATTCCACTTTAAACCACATCTAATAAAATAATATTAAAATTATTCCATGAATGGTTTGACCTGTACCCGTGAGCAAAGTTTTTGCGATGCTCGAGATGAATCCAAATATAGATATATATATAGTGAATCTACCAAAATAGTATATGATATATATATATATATATATATATATATATATATATATATATATATATATATACAGGGTGAATACTGAAAACCTTGACATAGGGAAATAACATGGGAAAACAGTTTTTTGCTGTTTCCATCTGTCCCGCTAAATAAAATCGGGTGTATATGGTATCGTTAGTTAGATTACTTAATTTTGCATCTAATAAAACTAAATGTTGTGTAATATGGCCTTTTCTAACTGAAATATTTGATAAAATAAATTGTATTTTGAAGGTTATCCTTCATATTTTCGAATAAGAAACGTCAAAAACAAAATGCTCCATAGCCGAGTGGATACGAGGGCTGTTTCATAACATAAATAATCTACAAGACCTGGTTCGAGACCACCTCAACCCTATTTTTTTTAAAATTATATATATATATATATATATATATATATATATATATATATATATATATATATATATAAGGTAGGTAAGGTTGTGGCCGACTAAACTATAAAGAATGGGAGGTGGGTGGAA
The DNA here is from genome assembly GCA_035578165.1 of Stenolophus ochropezus. Classification (NCBI taxonomy): domain Eukaryota; kingdom Metazoa; phylum Arthropoda; class Insecta; order Coleoptera; family Carabidae; genus Stenolophus; species Stenolophus ochropezus. The sequence goes on along the minus strand of JAQOWZ010000023.1, from coordinate 581,565 downwards.
AATTTCTTTTATGTAATAACAATATTCATTCAAATTCAAATATATAAACAACTGATAAATCTTTGGTCAGGAAATCCGATCAACTTCTGTTCAAAAAAACATATATCATAAAGATTGATATAAAAGAAAAAAAAACTATAGTGACGTAAGGCATTAGCTCGTCGGCGCTAGTCGAGCGTATAGGACGGAAAATTGGGAACCAACCCCAAGGTAGTGTTCATTAAATATTATAAACCGCGTTAATACTTAATATACCAGCGTTTCACTTCAGTTTTATCGACCCAACCATATCGTAGAACGATAAATGAATAAATAGAATAGCTTGTCCTAGTTGCTGCAACAGGCGCACAACATGCTGATCAGTACGCCACATACAATAAAAATGGAAAAAAAAAAACTAAACTGAAAAGGTGATCAGACCTAACAGCTAATAACTTAAAAGATTTGTATAAATATAATACGAATAACATTCTAATATAAGGAAACAGATTTACAATCACATTCAAATATAACGAGTTATTCTTAAATACTAAAAAAAATAAAAGATTTAAGCTTACGCCCCGGATAGGAATTACTGTCCTGAACTGGTACCGGAGGGTTGGAACTAGTGGAGACTCGTAAGATCGTCCACGTAGCGGCTGACGATGGCGATTAGCAGCTACCTGGCTCCCTCAGATATATCCAGGGCAGAATTTGGGTCAGATATAACTTCACGACTTAATAAAATAATCGAGGTGATTGGGTCTTGAATCCAATTGAAACCCCAGGTTAAATCCAAAGCACTTAGACTTAGCATTATATGATAATAGGGTAAAACAAAATAAAAAAATAAACCTAAAAAAGGTTTTTTCGAAAAGGGAAAAAATATTTTGGTACGCCACTGACATTATAGTCTTATCAAGTTTTAAATTGAAAATATATGATATTCTAGACTTAAGTTTCTAACAGAATATAAAATGTTCACTAACAAATTACTATTTATAAATTTTATTTAATACCAAATTCTTAAGCAAACCAAAATTTCAACAAATCTATGTAGATACCTGAGTTAGAAGGCGGCTTAAAAGTATCTGAAATGTGACTTTCTAATAATTTTCTTTACAACAAGTGAAAAGTTAGAAAAATTCCAATAACCAAAATTTACTTCCACAAAATAGCTTGCATGTTTCACGAGAAGATCACCAACAAGAAAAAATTTGGTGTGTCCAACACAATACCTCCCACCACTGTAGTGATAATATATTCTATATAAGTTTTTCAATACATTTAATTTGTAGTTTTAAAATTAGTTTGTTATTGCAGTTCAGAATATTTTTAATTCATTTCATACCTAAAATTTCCTTCATAACTTTTGTATGACCAATATGACAGCTATTTTTGACGTTACTAAAACCGGAACTGAACTTACTTTGATTCATGCATGCAAATACATTCCTAATATATTTCTTTCATCTTTTTAAATTTTACAATAAAATTCTTCATTTTTTACTTATTTTATCTTCTACACTTACTTACATCAAATTTGACATCATATGTCAAATTTTGTGAACATATGAATAACTCATCTGTTTTATCGAAATTCCTCAGCCTAAACGATATGCAAAATTATTATAATTTATATATTTTTTTTCTATCTAGCTAGAAGTCATATATAAACATAATTAAGCAGATCGGTAGAAAATTAAAAAATCTTTGTATTTATAATAACGAAATTTGCGAAAATGTGGTATTTAGAGGTATTTTTTAGGTAAAACGGTTTAAAGCTTCAAGTAAAGTACTACTTCCGGTTAACCAATTGTAGTCAAAATCTAATCAGTTCATCATATTTGAATATAAGTCTTAAATACTAAATATTATATTTTTTACATGTATCGTATTGGAGTTATCGTGGACGAAAAATCGTCACAGACACACAAACACACAGACACACACACACACACACACACACACACACACACACACACGGACATACAGACATCACGCTAAAAATAGTAAAATCGTATTCTAGGGATCCTAATTCGTGCTCATATGTTGAAAACCCACACTCGAGAAATCTGACCAAAAACAATACCTCCCTTATCTATATATTGATAGGCGGGAGGTAAAAAGCGTACAAAAGAATATACAAGATTTTAAAAGAATGTACCTGTTCGTGGCAGCACCTTAATGCCGATATAGTAAATTGGAGATTATATTACTTGATTGACTAAAAAGAAATGGGTATTACGAAAGGGGTAATAAATTTATAAAAAGAGTGTAAAAGTGGTGCCACCTATAATTTAAATATATGTATATATATATATATATATATATATATATATATATACATATATATATATATATATATATATATATATATATACTGTATATATATATATATATATATATATATATATATATACTGTATATATATATATATATATATATATACAGTATATTAAAAAATAGTGTTATCAAGTCAAACGCAGTTCTGAATTAACGCCTAAGCTAACGAAACAATTGCTTAGGGACAAATGGGGTGCTCCAGCTCCCAAAAATTAATTTTTGAGTTTACTTTAAATTTATATTTGATTCATGTTTTTTTTATCTGTTTATTCTCGAAATTGAATTTCTCAGAAAATTATTATTTTCATTTATTATAATTTTTCTTATAATTTTAAAGCCGAATCAAATTAATGTGTTTTACATTACTTAAATCATAAAAAAACAAAAAAGACCGAGCTCACTTTTATGAGTACTTTTGCTAAGTAAAATTTAGCCTAATAAGATTATAATGTAAAATCAGGCTTCCTCAAAGCGACTTTATTATTAAAGTCTGCTCGGAGTACAGGCTAAAGCTTTTAAATTGTTTCAGCAAAATATTTTTAGAATGTTTCTATAACTTTTTTACTATTATAGGCACGGAAGTAGTGATGGGTCATTGGGAATTTCCCGTCAGGAATATTTTTATTTCCTGGGAAAATTCCCGGGAATTTCCCTAAACACGTTTCCCGGAAAAAAATCGGGAATTCCATTTTGTAGATTTTCGGGAATATATGGGAAAATTTCCGGAAACAAGTAGGGAAATTCCCGGGAATATGGGAAGTTCCCGGGAATAAGAAGGAAAATTCCCGATAATAAATTTAAGGCAGGCGCAGCTTTACCGACGTGTTCTAATCAGTCCCGACTAATTTCTAACAGTGTTAATATTCTAGTAATAACTTTATAATTAATACTTTTGATTTTTATGAGGAAATTTATCGTTAATTTTCCCCATGAAGTTACCGGAAATTCATCAGAAAATTCCTCAAAAACTTCCCGGGAAATATCCTGGGAAATTTTCCGAAATATTCGTTCCCGGGAATTTACCCATCATTACACGGAAGCATTGCAAGTCATATCGAGTGGATTTGCAGTTACACATATTAGTATATTACTAGCGAATTCTCGGCTACGCCGAGCATTCCCTAGAGCTCCGCTGTCAGTGCAAAAAACAAATGCCGATCGACATGAAACAATTATTTCATATTTGCACGTCAGGCCTCACCGAGACCTTTCATTAGATTGCAAACACGATACACTTCTAATAATTTTTTGCAAAAAACAAAAGCCGGTCGACATGAAACATTTTTGTCATTTATGTATCCGAAATCTCACCGAGACCTTTCATTTGATACCATACACGACATGCTTCTGACAACTTTCTGCATTAAACAAAAGTCGATCGACATGAAACATTTTTATCATATCTACACGCTAGCCCACACCCAGACTTCTCATTTGATACCAAACACTATATACTTGTGACAACCTTTTGCAAAAAACAAAAGCCGATCGACATAGCACATTTTTTGTCAATTCTGCACGTTAGCCCTCTCCGAGACCTTTCATTTGATACCAAACACGACATACTTCTGACAACTTTTTGCATAAAACAAAAGCCGATCGACATGGAACATTTTTGTCAATTCTGCACGCTAGCCCTCAACGAGACTTTTCATTTGATACCAAATACCACACACTTCTGACAACTTTTTGCAAAAAACAAAAACCGATCGACATAGCCCATTTTTGTCAATTCTGCACGCTAGTTCTCAACAAGACGTTTCATTTGAGACCAAACTCGACATACTTTTGAGAACTTTTTGCAGAAAACAAAAGCCGATCGGAATGGAACATTTCTGTCAATTCTGCACGCTACCCCTCAACGAGACCTTTTATTCGATACCAAACATGACATATTTCTAAGAACTTGTTACATAAAACAAACACCGATCGACATAGATCATTTTTGTCAATTCTCTACGCGAGCCCTTATCGAGCCCTTTCATTTGAGACCAAACACAACATACTTCTGATATCTTTTTGCATAAAACAAAAGTCAATCGACATAAAATATTTTTGAAATTTCTACAGGCTAGCCCACACCGAGAACTTTCATTTAATACCAAACACTATAAACTTCTGAAAACTTTTTGTAAAAAGAAAAGCAGATCGTAATGGATTATTTTTGTCAATTCTGCATGCTAGGCCTCAACGAGACCTTTCTTTTGACTTTGACACTATACTTGACATATATCTGAGATTTTTTCGCAAAAAACAAAAGCCGATCAAGATTGAGCAATTTTGTTAATTTTTCACGCAAACCCTCATCGAGACCTTTATTTTGATACTAACCACCACATACTTCTGACAACTATTGACGAAAAACAAAAGCCGATTGGCATGGAACATTTTTGTCAATTCTGCACGCTAGCCCTCAACGAAACTTTTCATTTGAGATCAAACACCACACACTTCTGACACCTTTTTGCAAAAAACAAAAGGCGATTGACATGGCACATTTTTTTTTTGTCATTTGTCAACTCTGCACGCTAGCCCTCAACGAGACCTTTCTTTTGAGACCAAACTCGACATAACTTTGAGAAAGTTTTGCAAAAAACAAAAGCCGATCAACATTGATCATTTTTGTTAATTCTAAACGCCAGCCTTATCGAGCCCTTTCATTTGATACTAAACACCACATACTTCTCACAACTTTTTCCAAACAACATTTTTCTGACAACATTTTGCAAAAAACAAATTCTAATCTACATGGAACATTTTTGTCATTCGTGCACACCAGTCCGTATTGTGTCGTTTTCTTAAAACCCAAGGACGACCTACTTCTAACAACTTTTTACGAAAAACAAATGCAGATCGACATGACACATTTTTTTTGTCATTTTAAAACTGGCCCTTATGGTTTCCTTTCTTTTGATAACAAACACAGCAAAGTATTCAATTTATTTTATTTAGGTACATTTGATTTTTATTTAGTTACTTTATAATTTGGCAATACTGTTTGTATTAAAAAATAGTAGTTAATTTTTAAATTTATTAATTAATATTGTCAATCCTAATACAACTGCCTCCGTCTTCAGTGAAGTTAGTTTAGGAATATGTGGTTTTAATTTAGTTACTTCATTACACATTTGGCAACATTGACTTTTGACATTGGAAACGTCAAAATTTATATTAATTAAATACGTTATGTTTTAAACTTAAATTAATTGTAACACCTTTGCTCGAGACTATTAAACATGATACTGTATTTACTTCTTTAATATCAATGTTCTATAAAAAGTTATAATCGTTTAAAGTTCATAGACAGATTGTCAAAAGTGACAGATGACCTCGTGACTCTTTTTAAATTTAGACATGGCTACTAGGATCCATTGTTTCAAGTTATTAATTTTGCACAGTTTTTATTTTTTTACACAAGAACCACTCACAGTAAAAATATGAGACCCCCAAAAGGCACAACTACACATTATTCCCTGCAATCTAAAAAAAAATTTACAACAATCCCTTTCATGGTTAAGGTAGTTAGGTTGTCCACAAAATTTGGCGATCGTCGTGATGAAAATAAATAAACATCACCGACACATGCCTTTTAGTATATAGGATAGCGATTTCTCGGCTACGCCGAGCATTCCCTAGAGCTCCGCTGTCAGTGCAAAAAACAAATGCCGATCGACATGAAACAATTATTTCATATTTCCACGTCAGGCCTCACTAAGACCTTTCATTAGATTGCAAACACGATATACTTCTAATATTTTTTTGCAAAAAACAAAAGCCGGTCGACATGGAACATTTTTGTCAATTCTACACGCTAGCCCTCAACAAGACGTTTCATTTGAGTCCAAACTCGACACAACTTTGAGAACTTTTTGCAGAAAACAAAAGCCGATCGGAATGGGACATTTTTGTCAATTCTGCACGCTAGCCCTCAACAAGACCTTTCATTTGAGACCAAACTCGACATACTTTTGAGAAATTTTTGCAGAAAACAAAAGCCGATCGGAATGTAACATTTTTCTCAATTCTGCACGCTAGTAGATAATGAATCTACCAAAATAGTATATGATGTTTATATCGCTGAATTCAGAAAAAAATGCTGTATCGAATAATCTAAAAATAAACATATGTTCCCATCTAAAAAGAGAAAGTTGTGTCCCGTATTTTGATAACCACAGGTCAAAAAAAAGTTTTTTTTGCTCTTTGTATTAGTCTTGTAAAATGGTGGTTCTTTGCTAATTTAACCAACCTCGTAGCTCTTATAGTTCTCGAGATAGAAATGGTGGCACGCTTAAATGGAACACCCTGTATATGAATTACTCACACATAACTTATCAAATAATATCATATATTTAATATTCCAACTTTGGAAATTGATGAATTTTTTTAACACCCTTCTACGGGGGGTGCTACTATGTGTTAGACCTAGAAACATTTGTTGTAATGTATATTATTTATTTATAACACGTTCAAAGCGGCACGCGAGACCGTTTAGGAAATAAATAAAAATACATGTTGATAAATAAATGAAATTATAGAGATTTTAAATTTCCCGCGCTTAGGGATTTTGAGATACAACGGTTTAATCATCAAAATACATAAGAAGAAAAGATTTAAATAATACGTTTAACCCAATTTTATGTATTTTTATTATATCTTAACAATATTTGTATTTTCATACAATACATTCAGTTTGACAGAACTTAAATGTCATAACTTGACACAATAAGTATGAAGTTAGTTAAAGAATATATAAAAATGTATTATTTTGAAAATAATTATCTATTTTATAAATATAAATAATGTGAAATAACATACCAAAATTTATAAACTGATACATTTTTATATTGCCAAAAAAAACATGATTATATTCATGTTTTTGTGTTGCTATGTTCATTTATATATTTATGAAGTTGAATTATATATGTATTTATCTACAACTATTGTTATTGTTATTAATAATTTATTTTTTATTATAAATATCAATATAAATGATTATAAAAGTATAATAAATACAATTTGAATAGTTATTTTGGAATTTAAGTGATCCTGTGGCGCCATCTGTTGAGGTATATATGAACTACTCGCACATAACTGAAAATTTATATGCCTGTTAGTTGTAGATAAAGTAACCAATTTTTATACGTTCTTTTGCATTATTTCTTAATGAAAACATGAATTTTCGTGCAGTACAATCACAGTCAAGTTCGACTAAGAGAATATAAATATTTGGTTTGAAAAGATGTTTATTGTTTCATACATCAGTTACAAATGGATAAATGGATAGATAATTTGTTTATGTAAACGTTTACATCTGAGAAATCATCTCATTTCATTATAAAATACTACAGAATTTTGAAAAATGTAATCTCTATTGTAATCAAATGTTTTCATCATAAATGTTAAGAAATGCGTATAAAGAAAGAGTAAATTGCAATTAATAAAAGTTTAATAAAGTCCAGATACATCATTTATTTATATACTAATTATTTTACAATAAATTGTTAAACAATTCCCTCAAAAACTGTATGAAATAAAGGCTTGTCAATTTTGTCTACGTAATCAGACAAAATCTATAGTCTAACTATGTAAAATATTTATAAATTAGATTTAAAAAGTATTTATATATAAGGGAAGAATACTGTACAGTATGAATTTACCTTTGGAAGTGTTTGAATAGTAATCAAATATAGTTTTTTAAACGTCAGAGTGTAAATCAATTTTGAAATGCAGTTTTCTTGATTAAATAATCCATTCTGGAATATTCTTTAGTTTGCATTTAATAAAGAATATGTTTTACTATTACTTATTTTTATAATTATTGCCCAATAGATTGTTTTAGTTTATTAAAAAATCCATGTTAGTGTATTTGAGTACGTGTAGGTTATAGTCTCATCTAAAAAATATAGTTATTTAACTATTAATATATAAATATTTATATTCTATATAAGTACCTGTATTGGAGATGATTTCTTATTAAATTTCGTACAATATTTCATTATACATTTTAGTAAATATGACATTTTTCACTTAGTTGTCTCCAACTCAAATGTCAAATGAACCATTTTTGTTAAATTTTATAATATCGTGCAATTTTTCTGGTTTCATTTTCAAGGATACATTATAATAATGATTTTCATCCAACGAATTGCCTTATTATAGAAAACGCATTTCTCGATTAATATTTGGTTGCAGAAAGTGTTTATTGTTTGAAATATCAATGATAAATGAATAATTGGATAGATACGTTGTTTTTATAAACGTTTTTATCTAACAAATCATTTCATTCCATAACAAAATTCAATAGAATTTTAAAAATCAAATCTTTGTTGTAATCAACTAATTTCATCTGAAATTTGATGAAAGAATACATAAAGAATGTATAAAATGCAGTTACTTACAGTTTATTATAATCCAGATACATAATTTAAAATAAATATTGTACAATAAATTATTAAACATTTCTTCCAAGTGGGTATGAAGGAAAGGTTTGTCAGTATTTTTAAATAAATGTGTTTATGACTGAATACGACGCGGCTTGATTGATTTCCAGAATTTATTTTTTTGTCAATAGTATTATTATCCGTAATATTATCTTATTTCTTTTCTATAAATATATTCTTGTTTGGATATCTTAACCAATTAAAAACTATAACTGACATGAAAACACATATCTAAATACAGCCAAGAATATACAAAATTACATACTTACATTACAGAAAGTAGTGTAATTTTACTTTTAAACTAATTTTACTATATATTTCTCCAAGCAAATACAAGACTTGCATTATGATTGTTTGATTATATTGTAAATAAGGTTTGCCGTAAATTATTATGTACAATGCACTTTTATGATAATCAGTTACCTTTCAGTAGTGTTATTGTCAGTAATTTTATGTTATTTCTCTTCTATAAATGTACTCTTCTTTGGGTAACCAATTAAAAATTATAACTGAAATGAAAATACATATTTAAATACAGTGAAACAAATTTAAAATGATATACTTACATCACAAAGTGTATTGTACATATTCTTTTAAACATAGATTACTTTTATTTCTGTATATTTGTCTTTGAAAATATAAAACTTGTACCACGAATTTTTGACGGCTCTAACGTATGATAAACGTGAAATGTCAAAAAAGAAATATTTTAAATACACCACATTTAACATTCAGTATATTTGTATATATTTCGCTCACTATTATAATATATGAAAACATAATTCAACTCATAATATCTCTTCACATTTTCCAAAAAAATCAAATAAAAGTTTCATATTGAATTGTCAAATTTGACGTATGACAACCGTGATTCTTCTCACATTTGACATGGCTTCTGGGATTTTTTGTTTCAAGGTACCAATTTTGCACAGTTATTAATTTTTTAAACAAAAACCACTCACAGTAAAAATATGAGACCCCCAAAAGGCACTCCAGCACATTAGACCCTACAACTTGAAAAAAAAATTACAGCAATTACTTGAATGGTCTAAGAGTTTGCGCTGGACAAACGATGCCCGATCGTCGTGATGAATCCAAATATAGATAGATAGATAGATAGATAGATAGATAGATAAATATATAGATAGTGAATCTATCAAAATAGTATATGACTAGCGAATTCTCGGCTACGCCGAGCATTCCCTAGAGCTCCGCTGTCAGTGCAAAAAACAAATGCTGATCGACATGAAACAATTATTTAATATTTCCACGTCAGGCCTCACCGAGACCGTTCATTAGATTGCAAACACGATATAGTTCTAATATCTTTTTGCAAAAAACAAAAGCCGGTCGACACGAAACATTTTTGTCATTTATGTAACCCCAACTCTCACCGAGACCTTTCATTTGATACCATACACGACATACTTCTGACAACTTTCTGCAATAAACAAAAGTCGATCGACATGAAACATTTTTATCATATATACACGCTAGCCCACACCGAGACTTTTCATTTGATACCAAACACTATATACTTGTGACAACCTTTTGCAAAAAACAAAAGCCGATCGACATTGACCATTTTCGTTAATTCTGCACATCAGCCTTCATTGTAACCTTTCATTTGATACCAAACACCACACACTTCTGACAACTTTTTGCAAAAAACAAATACCCATCGACATAGCACATTTTTTGTCAATTCTGCACGCTAGCCCTCTCCGAGACTTTTCATTTGATACCAAACACGACATACTTCTGACAACTTTTTGCATAAAACAAAAGCCGATCGACATGGAACATTTTTGTCAATTCTGCACGCTAGCCCTCAACGAGACCTTTCATTTGATACCAAACACCACACACTTCTGACACCTTTTTGCAAATAACAAATACCGATCGACATAGCACATTTTTATCAATTCTGTACGATAGCCCTCTCCGAGACCTTTCATTTGATACCAAACACGACATACTTCTGACAACTTTTTACAAAAAACAAAAACCGATCGTCATAGTACATTTTTGTCAATTCTGCACGCTAGCCCGCAAGGAGACCTTTCATTTGAGACCAAACTCGTCACACCTTTGAGAATTTTTTGCAAAAAACAAAAGCGGATCAACTTTGACCTTTTTTGGTAATTCTACACGCCAGCCCTTATCTAACCTTTTCATTTGATACCAAACACCACATACTTCTCACAACTTTTTCCACAAAACAAAACCCGATCGACATAGTACATTTTTGTCAATTCTGCACGCTAGCCCTCACGGAGACCTTTCATTTGAGACCAAACTCGTCATACCTTTGAGAATTTTTTGCAAAAAACAAAAGCCGATCAACATTGACCTTTTTTGTTAATTCTACACGCCAGCCCTTATCTGACCCTTTCCATTTGATACCAAACACCACATACTTCTCACAACTTTTTCCAAAAAACAAAAGCCGTTCGATATAGAACATTTTTGTTTATTTTGCACCCTAGCCCTCATCGTGACCTTGCCTAATATAACATTCACTGTCTTCAGTAACGTTCATTTGGGAATATTTGTTCTTTGTTTAGTTGCTTTATTAAACATTTGGCAATATTGACTTATGTAATTCGAAAATACCCAAACACGACATTTTTCTGTCAACATTTTGCAAAAAACAAATTCTAATCTACGTAGAACATTTTTGTCATTCGTGCACACCAGTCCGTATTGTGTCGTTTCCTTAAAACCCAAGGACGACCTACTTGTAACAACTTTTTACGAAAAACAAATGCAGATCGACATGACACATTTTTTTGTCATTTTAAAACTGGCTCTTATGGTTTCCTTTCTTTTGATAACAAACATAGCAAAGTATTCAATTTATTTTATTTAGGAATATTTGATATTTATTTAGTTACTTTATAATTTGGCAACACTGTTTGTTTTAAAAAATAGTAGTTAATTTTTAAATTTATAAATTAATATTGTCAACCCTAATACAACTGCCACCGTCTTCAGTAAAGTTGGTTTAGGAATATTTGGTTTTAATTTAGTTACATCATCTCACATTTGGCAACATTGACTTTGGACATTGGAAACGTCAAAATTTATATTAATTAAATACGTTATGTTTTAAACTTAAATTAGTTGTAACACCTTTGCTCAAGTCTATTATTCATGAAATTCTTTTTAAATCTTTGATATTAATGTTCTATTAAAAGATTTACTCATTTAAAGTTCATAGACAGATTGTCAAAAGTGACGGATGACGGCGTGATTCTTCTTAAAATTAGACATGGCCTCTGGGATCCATTGTTTAAAGGTACCAATTTTGCACAGTTTTTATTTTTTTACATGAAAACCACTCACTGTAAAAATGAGACTCCAAAAGGATCGTAATTCACATTATTCCCTAAAATCTAAAAAAAATTACATCAATCTCTTGTATGGTTCAGTCTGTAGCTACTTATAAAAATTAATCGTTTGTCGTGATGAATCTATAGAGAGTGAGATATAAGGAAAATATAGTGAATCTAATCGTTTAGTATAGTGAGGTTTATATCGCTGAATTCAGAAAAAAATGCTCTATCGAATAACCTAAAAATAAACATATGTTCCCATCTAAAAAGAGAATGTTGTGTCCCGTATTTTGAGAACCACAGCTCAAAAAAAAGTTTTTTTTGCTCTTTGTATTAGTCTTGTAAAATGGTGGTTCTTTGCTAATTTAACCAACCTCGTAGCTCTTATAGTTCTCGAGATAGAAGTGGTGGCACGCTTAAATGGAACAGCCTGTATATGAACTACTCACACATAACTTATCAAATAATATCATATATTTAATATTCCAACTTTGGAAATTGATGAATTTTTTCACACCCTTCTACGGGGGGTGCTACTATGTGTTAGACCTAGAAACGTTTGTTGTAATGTATATTATTTATTTATAACACGTTCAAAGCGGCACGCGAGACCGTTTAGGAAATAAATAAAAATACATGTTGATAAATAAATGAAATTATAGAGTTTTTAAATTTCCCGCGCTTAGGGATTTTGAGATACAACGGTTTAATCATCAAAATACATAAGAAGAAAAGATTTAAATAATACGTTTAACCCAATTTTATGTATTTTTATTATATCTTAACAATATTTGTATTTTCATACAATACATTCAGTTTGACAGTACTTAAATGTCATAACTTGACACAATAAGTATGAAGTTAGTTAAAGAATATATAAAAATGTATTATTTTGAAAATAATTATCTATTTTATAAATATAAATAATGTGAAATAACATACCAAAATTTATAAACTGATACATTTTTATATTGCCAAAAAAAACATGATTATATTCATGTTTTTGTGTTGCTATGTTCATTTATATATTTATGAAGTTGAATTATATATGTATTTATCTACAACTATTGTTATTGTTATTAATAATTTATTTTTTATTATAAATATCAATATAAATGATTATAAAAGTATAATAAATACAATTTGAATAGTTATTTTGGAATTTAAGTGATCCTGTGGCGCCATCTGTTGAGGTATATATGAACTACTCGCACATAACTGAAAATTTATATGCCTGTTAGTTGTAGATAAAGTAACCAATTTTTATACGTTCTTTTGCATTATTTCTTAATGAAAACATGAATTTTCGTGCAGTACAATCACAGTCAAGTTCGACTAAGAGAATATAAATATTTGGTTTGAAAAGATGTTTATTGTTTCATACATCAGTTACAAATGGATAAATGGATAGATAATTTGTTTATGTAAACGTTTACATCTGAGAAATCATCTCATTTCATTATAAAATACTACAGAATTTTGAAAAATGTAATCTCTATTGTAATCAAATGTTTTCATCAGAAATGTTAAGAAATGCGTATAAAGAAAGAGTAAATTGCAATTAATAAAAGTTTAATAAAGTCCAGATACATCATTTATTTATATACTAATTATTTTACAATAAATTGTTAAACAATTCCCTCCAAAACTGTATGAAATAAAGGCTTGTCAATTTTGTCCACGTAATCAGACAAAATCTATAGTCTAACTATCTAAAATATTTATAAATTAGATTTAAAAAGTATTTATATATAAGGGAAGAATACTGTACGGTATGAATTTACCTTTGGAAGTGTTTGAATAGTAATCAAATATAGTTTTTTAAACGTCAGAGTGTAAATCAATTTTGAAATGCAGTTTTCTTGATTAAATAATCCATTCTGGAATATTCTTTAGTTTGCATTTAATAAAGAATATGTTTTACTATTACTTATTTTTATAATTATTGCCCAATAGATTGTTTTAGTTTATTAAAAAATCCATGTTAGTGTATTTGAGTACGTGTAGGTTATAGTATCATCTAAAAAATCAAATATTTAACTATTAATATATAAATATTTATATTCTATATAAGTACCTGTATTGGAGATGATTTCTTATTAAATTTCGTACAATACAATTTACTTTTAAACTAATTTTACTATATATTTCTCCAAGCAAATACAAGACTTGCATTATGATTGTTTGATTATATTGTAAATAAGGTTTGCCGTAAATTATTATGTACAATGCACTTTTATGATAATCAGTTACATTTCAGTAGTGTTATTGTCAGTAATTTTATGTTATTTCTCTTCTATAAAGGTACTCTTGTTTGGGTAACCAATTAAAAATTGTAACTGAAATGAAAATACATATTTAAATACAGTGAAACAAATTTAAAATGATATACTTACATCACAAAGTGTATTGTACATATTCTTTTAAACATAGATTACTTTTATTTCTGTATATTTGTCTTTGAAAATATAAAACTTGTACCACGAATTTTTGACGGCTCTAACATATGATAAACGTGAAATGTCAAAAAAGAAATATTTTAAATACACCACATTTAACATTCAGTATATTTGTATATATTTCGCTCACTATTATAGTATATGAAAACATAATTCAATTCATAATATCTCTTCATATTTTCCAAAAAAATCAAATAAAAGTTTCATATTGAATTGTCAAATTTGACGGATGAGAACCGTGATTCTTCTCACATTTGACATGGCTTCTGGGATCCATTGTTTCAGTGTACCAATTTTGCACAGTTTTTATTTTTTTAAACAAAAACCACTCACAGTAAAAATATGAGACCCCCAAAAGGCACTCCGGCACAATAGACACTACAACTTGGAAAAAAAATTACAGCAATTACTCGAATGGTCTAGGAGTTTGAGCTGGACAAACGATGCCTGATCGTCGTGATGAATCCAAATATAGATAGATAGATAGATAGATAGATAGATAGATAGATATATAGATAGTGAATCAATCAAAATAGTATATGATGAAATTAGTTTATAATGTACAGTATTATGGCATGAATGAAATAATTTCATTCATGCCATAATACTGAATTATAAACGAATTTCACATACTATTTTATCGTCGACTGACATTAGAATTATTTATAATAAATTTAATTTTTAATGGACGTATTTGTCGGAAAACAGTTTTTATTCCAAAGCCGACTGATGTCACCTGATGTGGTTGTTAAGTTTGTTTTGTTGTTGTTTATATAAACAATCTGACAGAAAATAAAATAACAACACTTTACTGCATTGTGCCATAAAGTATATTATTATGCATTATTTTCTTTATAATAATGTTAGCATTACGATGTTAGTCGACGATAAAACATATTATTTTTACTTTTAAATTAAAATCGTGTTATATATTTTTACTTACATAGGTTATAAAAAGCAAGCTTCAAAATGATAAGAAATTATTTAAATGGACCACAAAAACATAAAAATTTAACCAAAGAAAAAAAGAAACAAAGTGAAAAACTTTAAAAAAAGTTATCTAAATTTTCAACCATGTGCTGCATATACAGTATATCCACAGATCGCGTTGCAAAGAGAGAAAATACAAATAAAAATTCAGGCACAGGTGCACAAAACCCTACTTACGGCTCTGGAATATAGATCAATGAATCAGATCTTATTTTTAAAGAACGATAATATGAAAGAAATCAAAACTGAGCTGGAATCTGTTTATGGGTATCAATCTCCATCGATTTTAACCATAAAACGATGGACAGCAGAATTTAAACATGAACACTGTCTTTAGTGAAGAATGCAATGGACGCCCAAAAGATGTGCCACAGCCACAACATTCAAAACGAAAATAAGTAAGGAGACAATCTGTTGATTTGATTTATTGTACAGGGTGATCTGTGATCATTAGCAAGCGATAGTCAGGTGACCGGGCAGTTTTCTTTAATGAAATCAAAACTATACTTCTAAAAAAAAGAAGTTTGGTATTAATGAACTTGGTTATTTATTTTTGACACACACAAAGCTGTAAATTTAGAATAACAAAATTTTATTGTGTTTATTAATTAATAATACATTTATTATGAAGTTATTATTCCTACGGACTGTGTGCCAACACATACGCATACGACTATAAAAAATTATCATAGTAATTTGGACAGGAATGTTGAATAATTCATTAGGCATTTTATTCTGACGTGATATTGTCCGTTTAAAGAAAATTTCAAATGTAAGCAATATTAATGGAACCGGCCATTAGCGGTGCAAGTAAGCGACGTGATATTTACCGATAAAATTTAAAATTAAAATAATTTGATTACAACAAAATACTGTTTAAGTGAACTGTAATTTACATAATAATTTTATTTATTTTTAAAAATACAAATAAATACGAATGTAATTTAAGTTTTTGCGTCAGGTTAATATAGAAATTATCATACCAAAATTAGACATTTTTAATTTGATCAAAATATCTCTTGGAATGACAGTTAAATTAACAGATTTGATTACTTTATTGTCGCAATTAATTTTATATAAATGCAGATTATAGTTTTCTTTTTCTGTGATTGTCTGGTATTTCGACATTTTCTTTAATTTTGCAGACACTTTTAGATATCGAAATCTAACTCCAACATGTGGCTGCATTTTTATTTGTCGATATTTCCCATATGCATGCTAAAATAAGGTTTTCTGAAATTATCTTAACTTTTTTTTTGTTTATTTGCTACTTACAACAATTTTTGTAAAGTATTTGAAGGATCACTATCACTTTCCATAATTATGTGTCTTGTTAATTATAAAAACGTCAGGATTACCATGGTTTCAATAATGAATACGAAAGCGAGCTAGGTTTGTGTTTTACTTTATAATTTTTTTTTATAAATAAATGTTAACAGTAGTTTAGTGATACAATATTATTTAAGGAACATGTATGCAAAACAGAATAAAGAAATTTTATTGAATTCAAATCAGAAAAAAATATAAAATTTACAATATACCTAAAGTAGTACTTATCCAAGAAACATGTACGGAAAATCTTATCTTACCGGAATATGTGATAGCAAACAATCATTTCACGCTGTGCCTAGTAAAAAACAGCGATAACTATAAAGAAAATCTAAATAATTATAACGTTTATGAGTAAATAACAAATAACTATGTAAATTATATACCAATTGACATCCATATTTCTAGTAACAATTACTTAATGTTTAAAAAAAGACGTTATTACTAAATAAAAACACTTGTACTATATTAACTACACAGGACTGTAACCAAGTATAATAATACTCTTCAATGAAATTTTCAAAGAGGACGTATTTTCAAGAAATTTATATTTCAAATTAAAATTTGAATTGAATAAAGTGTAATGAAGTAAAAATTGTTATAAAATGTAAAATATTTATTCAAAAATTTTGAAAATTGAAAAGGACGTCTTATCAAAATAAACATACAATAATCGGAGAAATAAGCAAAGAGAAATTATGAATAAAAATTTAGTGATTAAAAAAACCATTCATTCAAAGAAAAATATTTTCAATGACTTAATGACAAAATAGATACAACACATTCACAACTACTTAGTTTGTACAATTAAATGTAAAAAGGTGAGTTTAAAATTATGTACAGTCTGATGATATCTTTAGAGACGAAACGGTCGTCAAAATATTTGTAAAACCATGAAATAACGATGCTGTATATTGGTGTTTAAATTTTATGCAATTGTTTATATTAATTATTGGCTGTCATATTAACAGGTGGCGTAATATTGTGTTCGATTTGAGCAAGGTTTAGTCATTAATTTCATCTTTGGTTCATTAATTTTCACGTCTATGAGTTTTAGCAAATTTCTAAAGCATGTTTCTTTCGATTTATAACTTAGTTACTTATTTTCGTATAAATAGTTTTAAAATGTTATTCATAATTTTCAAATTTCCTTCAAGTAAACCAGCCTTTTTCTACATCAATGACCATTGCCATTTATAAAAATCATGTCCTTTTAAACGGACAATTTAAATATCAAATTCCATAATTTTCTCGTAAGTAATTTCAGAAATATTACCTCAAACTGTTGCGATAAGTTAAAGAATGTCACCATATTTTAAAAAGTAATAATGTAGACATAATTCAGCTTATCTTCAATCAAATTATGTCTTTGTCATCCAACTCATAGAAAAAGAAAAATTGATTTTCAAAAAAAAAAATTAGAGGATAAGTTAGATATATATGGCCTGGACAATGAAAAATCAGCCACCTTGTATAATCAAAAAAAAGTATTATTTTTTTGTGTTTTAAGGAAGAATAAGGATCATTTGGATAATTTCAAAATAAATGATTCTTTGAACATCAAGTGAGATAGACAATCAAACAAATATTCATTGATTATTATATTTTCTTTAGAACATACAAATGAAATTTATATACAAAATACTGTATTCTGAAGCTATTTTAGAGGAGAAATAATATGTTTACTGACATAATTAACTTATAAACGAAATCTAAAAAACAATTTACTGACAACTAAATGTTCGAACGACAAGTATTTAAATTAAATTTTCTGTGAAATAACCAAATTAATAGACATGTAAAGAAACTGTCATAGTTATTTGATACATAATTAATCATTTGAAGGTGATTTTTGCAAATAATTTTTTCTTATAGTGGAGCAACAGTTAAAAATTTTGTGAATTGTTATTAATAACAAATATTGCCGAAAATCTTAATGTAGCTAAGTATACCATATATATTAGACAGATGTGGACAACGGAAAAAAAAATAATATTAATATAAATAAAAAAAATAAGTGGAAGACTATCCATTATTCGTTGGAAAATTGAAGTAGGGTTAAATGTTGTAGCTTGCAGGAAATAGGTTCACCAGTCCGGATTTAATTTCTATATGGTAACATATAGTCATTTATACTTTAATTTCATTTCTAAAATTAATTTTCGCAAATCTGAAGATGAACCAAAAAACGTGGCGTCCGAACATTTAGTTGTCAGTAAATTTGTTGTTTTGTTAAAAATTAGTTTTCAACTTAAATATGCCAGTATAAATATTATTTTTCTTCTCAAATAGCTTCATTATAGACCTATTTCTAGGTGTATGTGACAACTATTGACAGTAAAGATGACATTATAAATATAAGCAACTATTTAGAATAAATCACTGAGCGTCCAAACAAATAGTTGTTAGGGCTAGTATTCAGACATGTGCCTATATTTTTAAAATAAATGCTTATTATTCCGCGCTGTAGTTATAAGTAACACGGGAGGATGTATGAGTTAAACGATGTTCATTACTTACGTTTAAGATGATGTGATGATAATTTAGACGACACAACACATAAACAACGAGAGAAAAAACGAACTCATAACTTACTAAATTTATATTTATTTTACACAGAATTCACAATTTAATTGCAAAAATAAACAAAATATTACAAAAGAATTTAAACAATTTAGATCTTATTGCGGTCAGAGCAGATTGCTTTCTGCTAAAATTTCATTTCATCGCTTGTTTTTATAGCGAGTTTAATTCTTCCTGTGAAGGTCAAGTATCAATTTCCTTACAAAATAAGTTGCGAAATCCTTGTATTATTTTTACAAGTCGTTGGTTTTCTAGATTTGAAGTTCATTGGGCATATTGTTGCAATGGTTATTATTTAAAGCAAATTCCTAATCAGTGTTGTTTTATAAATGAAATAAGTAGGATAAGTTTACTTTGAATTTGGATTAAACTGTCTGGAATATGTATGCCAGTGTTTATATACAAGTATTAATTTCCAAAATGATGTCCAAGTCTTTTTAGTTTAAAAATACATATTGGTATAGTTTATATTTCAAACCTTTAAAAACAGAAAATAAGTTAACTGGTAATGAAAATGAAAACAAAATGTTATCGTTGTAACTCTGGGGGTGCTGCGCCGCTCGAGCACCCCACAGGAGAATTGATGAGGTGCAGAATCATT
Organism: Stenolophus ochropezus; assembly: GCA_035578165.1. NCBI lineage: Eukaryota > Metazoa > Arthropoda > Insecta > Coleoptera > Carabidae > Stenolophus > Stenolophus ochropezus. Next base: position 561,500 of record JAQOWZ010000023.1, on the reverse strand, counting down.
TAAAGGCAGAATCCTGTGTTCTGTTATATATAGGTGTTCATTTTAAATGGGCCGGTATTGCTATCTTGAGAACTATAAAAAATATGAAGTTTATTATAGTAGAAAACAATTTCTGTATTACAAGACTGGTAAAATGACCAAATCAAAATTTTATTTTAATCAATGGTTTGCAATATTTGTGACCAAATTTTCTCATATTAAATGAAACTCCTTATACATTCTTATATATTTAGGATCTGTATAAAAATAAAAATCCAATATTATGTTATAATATGATAAGTTAATTGTTAAACTAAAAAATATAATCACTATATGGACATGATGTATGAAAAACTTTTATCTGAAAATAGCAGTTGCTATGAAAAAATAAAAATTGAACAACAAAATCGACGTTCTTTTCACTCTAATTTTATCTTTAAATAAAAAATATACTCAGAAGAATGCAAATTTTTTTAATACATTGGGAAATAAATTCATTGCTGGTGGAGATTACAATGCCAAATAACAAATTTGGGGATCTAAACTCATTACACCAAGAGGAAGAGAATTATTAAAAACTATCTAGATTAAGCATTATATAACCCTATCAACTGGAGAATCAACCTATTGGCCGACTGACCCAAATAAAATCCCTGATCTACTTGACTTTTTCTTAATCAGTGGAAAATCAGAAAACTACTGTAAAGTAGAATCCTGCCTAGATTTATCATCAGACCTTTTACCCGTAATTTTAATATTTCGTACACAAATTTAGGAAATACTAGAAATCAACATCTCCTTTAATATCAGCTTAAAATCTCAAGAAGACTTAGACAATGCTGTAGAACATTAAACAAAATCAATTCAGGAATCAGCTTGGCAATCGACACATCAGTATTACAAAAATCCTGTAATACTGAAATAAACATACCAGCGTACATCAAACATTTAACCCCCTAGTAAAAAGTAAATTAAATAAAGCCACCAAAGACATAAAAAAAATATTGCAACAAGAAAAAAATTAAACAATCCAAAACTATCTTGCCAATTTATCAGCGACAGAAACAAGTGACTACTCATTGTGGAAAGCAACGAAAAATATCTGCTAGATTCATAAACCAATCTTCTTGGTTAGGGGAATTTGTTGTTTCCAATATCACTGATTTAAGATTATTATATTTTTTCATGTGGGTGGAATTATTTTTTTTTATAATAAACAAATTTGCGTTTCTTGAATTGATGCTAGTGTATGTAACTAATTATGTTTCGTGTACGTTCATATTGTTGGTAATATTGTGTTTCTATATTATTAATAACTTTAATTTCTAAATTTAAGGTTTGCATTTTAAAAATGTTAATTAATGTAGTTGTATGATTTTTATATGGATTTTCTTTTAGTAATATATTATTTAAGCAATTAAAATTGTCAGTTATATGTTTAGGGAACATATTGTTTTGTTTGCACCTTAATAAAAAAAATTCTTTGATTGAATAAAAACACGTTTTTGACACAGATTTTACTATATTCAATTGTCTCCAACTCCCATTGTTGATACAAAAAGTCATTTCTACAAAATTGTCAATAGTTATCGTTAAAGAGCGGATTATATGCACTAAAAAAGTGTCAAAATATGCATGCAATATGCATTAAAAAATCATCAAAATATGCATGATATATGCAAAAAAGTTATAAATATGCACTTTACAATAAAAATATGCAAAGAAACTAATGTCATCAGGCTCGTTTTACTGATATCATTTTCTTATTTCTATTTTTACATGCAGTGTTTTATTTGGAACATTTCAAGAAATGTATAAAGACAATAAAATATCACAGGTAATTCTAACAAAAATAAAAAAATCTCGAATTCATATTCATATTGAAATTTACAAAAGCTCTTTCTTGAAACAAAAACTAAAAAAAAGTCATCTTTAACGAGAAAGTTATTATATGCTGCTCATATTTTTAATACATTTTTTCGACATTACCTACTAATTGTTGTTATAGTTCCAAACATACGTATTCAGTGACAGATTATTATTATTTACTTACCTTACTTATATATAAACGCTCACTTGTTAAAAGTACGATCAAAATTATATTTCTTGTAATATACTGTTTTCAAAAAAGAACAAATTTGTCAAAAATTAATTTTTGTTTTTGAAAAAAGTCTTAAAATATGCACTAATATGCAAAAAAAAAATCAAAATATGCAATAAAGTATCATTAAATGCAAAATATGCATTATTTTTTTTTGATATTTGGCATTAATTTTTGATGAAACGTGAACATATGAAAACAGTTTGTTGATATGCCTAATATAAACAACACATGCAATTGCATAGAATCCGCTCTTTAGTTATCGTTAATGTGATAATGTTTTATATTTGGACAATATTTCTATCACCTTCACATGTACAAATAATCAAATTACAGAAATATAACACCCGTATTTTAAATACAATGCCGAAATTTAAGAGCGAATAAACCTTTTGTTAAGGCATCGGCTGTCATCTTCTTAGTCGTGGCATGCTTGATCTCGACGTCGCCGGAGTCCACCTTATCCCTTATAAGGTGATGGTCTTTGATAAGCTGATTGTCTCCTTCTTATATGATAGTTGGAGTCGTTAGTAAGAAGGGCTCCAGTAGTAAGAAGTGCCACTATAGCCGTCTTCAGAGTCCGCCATACGTCATAGAAAGTTAATTAGATCAGAGATGTGAAAGTGTGATATGAAATGTTTTTAATTGATTTTTGTGAATAATGCTAATTGTTTTTTGTAGACATGTCATTATTTCAATATATATTTGTGACCTTATGATTTTGGAAAATTTCAAACCTTTGTTGTGAATATCATTAGACTTTGAGGAAATTGACATTCAAAATTGTAAGAATATTTTTAAAACATGTAATTAGTTAAATGAACTATTTCTATTTATATTTGTTTGCGACGTAAGAAATTTTAAAAATTAAATTTTTTTCAATTATTTTTATTTTTAAATTATATAAAAATAACTTTCATAATTGGTGAAATTAAATATATCTCTTTTTAGGTATAAGTACGAAGTGTGACTATGTTTTAGTATTTTTTGTTATAGAAATAGATTTCGCCTTGAATAACAAATTTTTAAAATATTGTTATTTTGATTGACTTTTTAGAAATTGCTTACAAGAAACATTTTATATCTTTTGTACTTACTTGATAATATTTTCGGTAATTGACATATGTAGAATAACAGATTATATTTTTAGTTGTAAGTTGTAACGTCCCGTTGTGTCATTTATCAATAATATTTCATTATGTTTTGTGATATAAAGGCATGTTTATTTTTTCAATAAAACTCATTCTGAATCACCTTCTACAATACTAAGGTCTAGAAAATCACGACATTCAGTAAATTTAAACAATGTTATTTACTAATACACAGCTAATACATTAATTATTACTGTTATTTAGCAATGGACTTTACATCGATGAATAAGAAAGGACAGCTATTTGACATCAAACTCGGAAAGAAAATTACAGACCTGGAAGTTATTAAACAATATAATTTACTTGATATTAAGACCCTTATTACAGGATTTGGATAAAAAATAATTGCAGAATGGGGTGAATTTGAAACATACCTTTCATCACGGCTTGATGATTAATCAGATATCCAAATATGTTAATTAAAAGAAAAAGATATTAACGGAGTAATGGTGTTTGAAATATACTGGTATAAATAAATATGACACTGGCAATCAAGAGAGGTTGATATAATTTGTTAAATTGTAATACTTATCCATACGTAGAAACATCTGTATTTTTTAAATGTAAATAAATAAATAAGTTAACTTATTAATTGTGATATTGTACTAGGGAAAGTGTTCAATGTTAAGAATGTTTAGGGTAATTAAGCTTTAGATATGCAATTGTGATCATTTTTGTTTAATTAATATTTCAATGATATTAATTTATTTTTAAATTTTAATTATTTAGAGAGTTTGAGTTTTTCTGCAAATATACAATCATTTGATTTATCAGATATCCAAATATGTTAATTAAAAGAAAAATATATTACGGAATGGTGTTTGAAATATATTATTATAAACTTATATGGTACTGGCAATCAAGTGAGGCTGATAGAATTTGTTAAAATGTTATACTTATACATACGTAGAAATATCTCTATGTTTTAAATGTAAATGGATAAATGAACTAATTAATTACCTGATAGTATTTGAATGACATTGTACTAGGGAATGTGTTCAATGTTAAAAAAGTTTAGGGTAATTAAGCTTCAGTTATGCAATTGTGATAATTTTTCAAATGCGATCTTTATTTGCTATATTAATGATATTAATTTATTTTTAAATATAAATGATTAAGAGAGTTTGAGTATTGATGCATATACAATGTGTGCAAGGAAATGCGGAACATAGGACTTTAACATGGGATTTCAAAAAATTGCGGATACTCTCTCTCCTGATAGATTTAGTACAAAATTGCAAGAGTACAAAGTAGTTCAGAATTAAATTCTACGTCAGATAAAATCATAATTGTTGCAACAGCACGTCTGCAGTACGAGATATATTAAATATAAAATGTAACATTTTCGTTCAAAATCAGACATCCATGGAAATAAAAGAAAAAATCTATGTGTCAATTGTGACAGTTAGTAACCTTACTTTGTGTTCAATATTTTTTAAAAATTATATTTGTACTGTTTTCTTAATATTAGCACATTGTTAAAGAAATGAATATAATTTCAACTTAAATAATATTAAATTATAGACAATAAGTATTACAATTAGCGAAAATTCTCTAAACTGACAGATATATATTTTCTTTTATTTCCATGGCTATCTGATTTTTAACGAAAGTATAACATTTTATATTTAATATATCTCGTATTACAGGCCTGCTGTTGCAACAATTATGATCTTATCTGACGTAGAATTTAATTCTGAACAACTTTGTACTCTTGCAGTTTTGCTCTAAATCTATCAGGAGAGAGAGTATCCGCAATTTTTTGAAATCCCATGTTAAAGTCCTATGTTCCGCATTTCCTTGCATACACTGTATACAATAATTTGCAAATAGGCTACGTTAATAAAATTTATGGAATTATAATATCTTTATGCATAATTAGTCAGAAACTAATTGTGAACATTTGTGAATGTAAATATATTCCCCAAATTATTAGCGATTTTAAGTACCTATACTATTATTATAATTATTCACTATTACTGGCGATATAAAACAAATATTTAATTTTGAATGACTTAAGTAATTTTGAATAGAATACACATTTACACATACATATTTCTCGTTTTATTTCATGAAAAATAATTGCTTAGACTTATGACTACAATTACCTATTGAAAGAAAGTTGTATGCTGCTTAGATCTACAAATTATTTTCAGTGAAAAAAATAATTCCAGATGCTAGTTTTCGCAAGATAATATCAAAATTATACATAATTTCATATATAACGTATTTGCTGATTCATATTTCCTTATATATTGCACATTTTATTATACGAAAAATAATTAGTACATTTTAGCTACAATTGTTTTAACGAAAACAATACTTTACTTTAAGTTCAAACTTTATATTTTATTGTAAAAATTTCTTCACATGCTATGTTTCAGCATGTTATTACAAAAATTAAAAATTATTTTATATTTCTTTTATTTGTTGATTTACAGGTTTCATTGAACTTTAAAACATTTAATAAGAGATATTACCTAAATAATAATTATTATTTTTCCGCATTCTATCCACCAGTCAAGAAGCTTCATCCTCATACTTCTAAACATCTGGTTATTAAATTAAATCTCGAGATGTCTCACCTTTATACCATGAAACACACCATGCTGACGCGCCAAACCGATTCCGAAATTTAAGTTCGCTAAAAAGCGCTCAATTTATTAATTGATAAATATTACTCTACTATCAAATATTCTGTCGTCTCCCCCAATAAACAGCTTTTAGGACTCTGTTTCTTGATCACGGCACCATTTTTTTTGTAACTGTACATATCACCTCTCTCGTACATACAATTATATTTTAACCAAAGATCGTCTAGTGGAAGGTTTAACTTACCCTACGTTGTGTTTATTTAAATTAGTAAACCTTCATCGTCGTAATACAGAGTAGCTGTTAAAAATGGAGAAATCGGACAGGTATTTGATAAAATAAATTCGTGAAGTGCTGAGGAATATTATGCTCTCCGGCATAAACCTTAAAAACCTCTGGTTTGTCTGAGGGCCATTATTTATATTGTTATAGATGGTCTGAATTGCACAGACCGGCCCATGAGCTCACGGTTCTACCGGTTTTAAGAGCACACAGCATATACCTAATGACTATACTGCTGATGAATGCTACTTCAAGTTACCCGCATGCTTAATTTCTGCAATTTGGTTGACTAAAGTTGTATGCCGCCGTCAACTATTTGAACTTTAAAAGATGTTTCTTTGCAATCCTCATCTTTTTATTATTATATTCTTTGTACTTCTATTTGTTTTATATTTATTTTAATTTAAAAAATTATTTCGTATTATAATTTTAACATGCGTAATTATTATTTGATACAATTTTTATTATTTAACAACATGTTATGTTATCATTTTTATTATTATTACTGCTTTTAATATAACTTTGTTTTATAAATATATTGCTATTTGTTAAATAAAGTTCTAATGAATTTGTTATATATAATTGATTTTTTAATTTTTCGTTATATTTAACATATATTAATTAATAGTATATCCAGTTTTTCTTTATTTGTTTAATTTTTTTTACCATTATATTGTAGCGATCCCAGGGTGGCGGCGCGGGCGACGGCCGCTAACCGACAGGTTACAACAAGACCGTCCACTCCCCATTGTTCTGTTTTTCAGAGAATTGGCGAATATTCTAGAATGCAGTGTTTTAATTTAAATACCCCGAGCAAAAGATGGCGAAGACCAGTCATATATTGAGACGGGTAGTGAACACATGGTGATATAAATAAATAGAGGGTGATATAAATAGATAGTGATATAAATATTGTAAAAATACATATCGCGTAGTTTTAATTCTTTAAATAAATTATCTTAGTGTTTAAGTCTTTATTAATAATTGTTAGTCTTAAATTAGTGTTTATATTTCTTAATTCTTAGTGTTAGTTATTTTTTGTTATCTTTTATAATTCATATTTCCCTTATTAAACTTGGTTATATAAATATTAGTGTTTTAATCAATTTTACACTTCACCTAAATAAATAAAACGTTACAATATTTTTGACATATGTAATTAGTATTAATCAATTATTTTCATTTACAAAAATGTGCAAATATTTTTTTATGAAAAATTTTTTTTTATCTTCTAATCGGAAATTAAAATTTTATTATTATATTTAAAATATTATATTTTTATAGCAGATTTTAAATAGTACTTCTATTAAAAAAAAGATCGATTATCAAGAGTTTTAACTAATTTAGAATTTATTTATTTTTATACGTTCCTTCACATAGTACGTAATTCATGATTAATATAAAATGTTTGCAACGTGCCATAGACAAAACATTCAGTACGCTTATTTATCCACGCCTGCGCATAAATATGATCTTACACTAGGAAGAGAGATGAACATATATTACATCTCCATTCATCGTGGTCGCTGTTCTGTATAGTAAAATATCAGCAGTATATAGATAGTAAGTATATGGCACACAGTAATCATGAACCGGCCACGGCGAACACACAGTCAATACGATCAGAAATAATTGTTGATAGGTCATTTTGATGCAGACACCCAGCTGAGCTGACGAATCTGTGGTGATTAAGTAAATTTACAATTGTTAGATAACTCTTATTAGGTCGGTTATATTTTATAAGACAATATGATCATTGTGACAACTATAATTAACATTTCTTTAACTTTCACGATACAGTTTGCAATTCAAAGCTTATATGTGTTCGTGAGTGTTTAAAATAGTATAGCTTGCGATTCTGTACAGAAAAACATCAAATAGATAGCGAATCCGAAGTAATTTCTGCTGACTTATTCCTGGCAAAGCCATTTTTTAATTTTCTTTGAACTTTCTAGAGCTTTTATTATTTGACTTAATTTTGAATAATTACTCTTTACGAATGCCAATTGATTGATTTGTTCTTCTTCTTTAGTTTGTATTAGTTTCTTGTAATTTTCTGCAGACGGTGCACTTTTAGAATCAAAACAAGTAATTATACTTTTGACATACGTAGTTAACCGAATGAAAAAATAGCAGCATCCAACCATGTGCCCCACCTGGTGAGTTCAGGTTCGTGTGGTAATGGAAGGGTGAGTACTTGTTCCTTGTCTAATTGTACTCGCAATAGAGCTTTCACAAAAACTTTTTCGGTAATGTTTATCAAATCATTCAGAGCATTAAATAATTCTCTGACCTTCTCTGCAACTCAATTGGTACCATGAGCGAGACAGATGATATGAATTAAATATGTAATAAAATTGTTTTATCATATCGTGCCGGATCTGAAAAATAAAATATAAAAAATTTGCAATAAACCGTCCTATGACATCGGTAGTTTAATTGTTAGGAACTAGTTTTTTAATATTTGCAATATGTATGTACAAAAATGTTGTTTATATATCGTTTTCATAATAACGATTTCGAAGGAATATTTTTAGAATTGCAATATTTTCCTAGAAAATTTCTAAAGGCTAGATTATTCAGTTTTCTCACTGGTATATTTATTTTGACCATCTAATAACATAAATCACTGGGAAATGAGTTGTTTGTTTTTTGTTTTGTTAAATTTGCAAGGCAGGAATCAAAACTCTGTTATCGGGCTTCTAGGTTTGAAGAAATTTTTTTTACATATGTCGCTGACTTTACATGCTGGTCTACTTGAAATTATCTAGTAATAACAAATTCAAATTACAGGTTATAGAAGTGTTTAATAATAAACTCAATACCTTTTTTCACAAACTGTGCAAAACACAATAACGTTGTCTACTTTGAGGAACTTATATTTTTGAACCCATTATTTCAATTGCTGGGATCTTACACTGCCTTGTAAATTTGACATTTTAAAATTGTATACATGTATCATTAACATTAGGATAACATAACCAAATAAAATAATGTGTTTTTCAAAAGAGTGGCATGCATTAAGGGAGCCACTGTTCACATGTTCCGCAACATAACATAAGGTGCAGAGATAATTAGTACGAAGTTAAACGAATGTTGACGAGATGGTCCGAATAGAAATTTTATACTTCATTTCAAATTTAAAAGTCGAAATTATTGTTTGAAAAGCATAAAATATGCACAAATAACAAATATATGCAAAGAAATTTAAAATACGTAAAAATATAGATATATGCAAAATATGCAAAGATTTAAAATAATATATTATTATATTTTTGAATGTAATATGAAAATTTATGAAGAAATTACTAATATGTACATTTTTACGATATATGAAAATGCATATAATCTGCGCTCTACGTACTAGTATTTATTTGGCCGGATATATTGATAATACTGAGCACTTTTTTTTTAAGTCTTGCGAACATAGCGCTCTGTGTGGCCTCGGTATAAGGCATTTGTTTTCTTAACCTTGCATAAATTCGATATTTTGCAAAATACTTTTGGATTCGCACAACTTGAAATTGCAAGGTACAAATAATAACTTTGCAGCTCTGGCATTTGTAAGCTTATTTTGTTTTTTGTTATAAATATTTCCAGTATAAGTGATTTGGTGATCAATGGAAATTTAAAATTGTAAATACAGTTAAATCATGGTAATTATTTTTTTAAGTTACCGCGCATAAAATTCAAGGATCGGTTGCGTGCCTTCGCCAGACAAAAATAATGCCATTTCTACCACACGGTACGTTCCAATCACAAGTGTGAACTAGATGAGTACAAAGTGAGACAACGCTGTGTACGTACGTTGTGTCCGGAGCTCACAGCGGTTATTAGAGCCCCCTCTCCATTCAAAATGATGTGATGCTTTACAGGTAGTTCATAGCAACGAACGATTACAGGTACATTGCAACATAAATATAAATATACTCAAATAAATTCTGTGATATGATAGATAAATACACATAAATATAGAGACATGCAGTACTACATCATTTTAAATGAAGAATTATCATTGACGATTCTAGTATTACTAACACAGTCTTAAGTTTAATTTATTTAGGGATAAGTTGTTTTGGTTAATTACTTCTGTTGTTCTGGCGGACAGGAATAGGATCCGGGCTGTCCCGGAAGTTGGGCCGGGACACAAATAAACATATCATTTACCTCTCACCCAAATACAAAAGGATGGTAGACAATAATCGGTTCTCTCTGCGGTTAAACACCACTAATACAAGACTACGGTCCGGGGTTTCACACGACTCCTGGCCCTGCTTTTATACCTCCATTCCTAATTACACAGGATTTGCAAAATTAAAGAGAGATCAAGTTCTTCTAGAATAACGATAAAGAAAGCAGAAGTGTACTTGTAAATTTTTGCGTTCGCAAAATATAAAATTTGTACAATACGTATTATAAATTACAATTGTAAAGATCAAGAAGAGAGGCAGCTAGAGAAAATTCAAGCAATAGAAGAAAGTGATTCCTAAAAACATTTACATTCTTCATTTTAATGCGTACAAATTAAAATATGAAACATTGTAACATTACACAAATTTTTCAGCACTGAGTATCAAAGTAATATTGTTCAACAAAAGTTTTCTATAATAGTAACAACTGAAAAATGGTTTTAGAATAGTCGGTAGTGTTAATTTGCAGTAATTTATAGTCTTTATTTTTATTTGAATAAAGTTTAATAGTTGAAAAATCACATACTACAATAATCTAAGAATATTGTTATATTACACAAAGTCAAGTGCATACCTCTACACGTTAGAACAAAACTTTTATAAAAATTACTTTAAATATAAATCTTGAATCTATATTATACTTTGAGTTTCAAGTGATTGACATCGTGAAAATAAGTAAAATATACAATTTGAAGTTGGCGTTAGGGCTCCCTGAATTGAAAGCTCTTGCGGACCCTTCCTCCTTCACACGGCCCTGGACCTCCTCTGGCACAAGTACGAGTCAATGAGAAGACGTTCACTCGAAGATATTTTTTAACCTTCGCTTCGAGACAAAGCAACTAATTTGATAGAGCTGTACGCCAAGCGTTCACCTACAGGCGAAGTCATTCTTAAATTATCAAATAAACACATTAGAAACTAATAACTAGTTCAAAATCAAAAACAATACTAAAAGAAACAATAAACAGAATCAATTTTGAAAGGTAAAGAAGCATTCTGGGTTTTTTAATTATATACTAGCGATATAGCTGGAATATGTTTTAAATGTATATTAAAATTCTGTTCTAAATAGTTCTAGGTATAAAAATGAATATGTGTTCAAGTTTTTTCAGATTATAAATACAATATATGAAACAAGTATTGATACCAAAAATCAAATATTTCATGAAATACTGACCGTCAAAATGTGATGCATTTTATTTATGTTATTTTGATAAATTTAAGATAATGATATACGTAAATTTTTGAAGATATTGTAGAGCCAGGACGATGAGATTAACGTACAGTGGCGTCGACTTTTTATATTTCTGTCGGGTGCTCAAAACCTAAAAGTATATTCTATATAACCTAAAAATCAGAAATGCAATAAAATGTATATAGATTAGTAATATAAATGGAAAAATTTCATATATTAATTAATTTAATTTAAAAATAAAATCCTTATATTAGCAACAAGTTTGTATACAGTTGCGCGAAAGTAGTAGTTGCTATGAAAAAATAAATATCAAACGTCGAAATCTGCATTCATCTGAAGAGATTTTTTTAATTTAAAAATAAAATTTGATGTTTCGTTTTCAGGTAAAATATTTTCATACCTCATGTCTTTATACAGATTGTATTTTATGAAAATTTTAATAACTTTTTTTCTATAAAAGATGCTAAAGTGCAATTTAATCAACTCAAACTAGTCAATAAAGTAGCACTATAACCGCAAGGGTAGATAAAGTAACGCTTTAACAGCAAGGGTATATAAAGTACTTTAACTTATATTTATCTGAAATAAATTTCCATAGCAACTCACACTAGTTAAATTTTAAAAATTGTTCTCAAATAAAAATAATTTTTTTCTAATTTCAATTTCTTTAAAATCAGAAAAAAAATACATACACGACGATAAAAAGGAATTATCGACTCGCGAAAAATATTCACAAGCGATTATATCGCTTGTTAGTTAACACTGTTCGCTTGTCGATAAAATATTATTTTATCGTCTTGTATAAAAAATAACTATAAACATATCATTGGATTTTTATTTTTATGTGTATTCCAAATATATAAGAATGTATACGGGGTTCCATTTAAAATAACAAAATTGGTTCAGAAATATTGCAAACCATTGGTTGAAATAAAATTTTGATTTGGTCATTTTACCAGTCTTGTAATACAGAAATTATTTCCAAGTATAATTAACATAAACTCTTACAGTTCTCAAGATAGCAATAGCGGCCATTTAAAATGAAAACCTGTTTATAAGAGAACACAGGATTCTGCCTTTAAATGGTTCTTGAACTGGAAAAAAAACAAATATCAAATATAACAAAACTTTTAGTTTCTTGAAGTAAATTTAATATATTTTTAAACAGAAACTAATTTTGTCTTGTAATCATGTCAGGTGCTCCGCACCTCACCAATTCTCCTGTGGGATGCTCGAGCCCCGCAGCACCCCCAGAGCCGGCGCCTATGGCTACCTGGCACACTATTGTGAAAACACTCTGATAAAATTTGGTTTTTATTTTCATTATCAGTTAGCTTATTTACTGTTCTTAAAGATTTAAATTTTATAATATATCAATATGAAATTTTGAACGGAGAAGACTTGGACATAACTTTGGAAATTTGATACTTGTATATAAACACAGGTATACATATTCCAGACATTTTAATCTAAATTCAAAATAAACTAATCCTACTTATTTCATTTATAAAACAACACTAATAAGGAAATTGCTTTAAATAATAACCATTGTAACTATATGCCCAATGAAATTAATAACTTCAGAGAAAAACTTTTAAATATTCTAGAAAACCAACGACTTAGAAAAATAATTGTTACCATATAAAAATTAAGTCCGAACTTGTGAATCCATTTCCTATAACATTTAACCCTGCTTCCAAGTTCCAACGAATAGTGAATCGTCTTACACGTTAAATTTTTTTTACGAGAAGTCTACTCTTTGTTGAGGTTACTATCTTCGATCGCCCTTGGATTTTTCTCGATTGTCTACATCTCTCTAAAATATAATTTTTTTTGAAAGAACGGCTTTCTTATTCCCTATATTTTCATTTATAATTTCTCATTGCTTATTGTTCCGATTATTATATGTTTATTTTATTTTTATTTTTAAAATTCTATTCAAGAGTATTATTATATTTGGCTACAGTGCTGTCTAGTCAATATAGTACAAGTGTTTGTTTTTATTTAGTAATAGCGTCTTTTTTCAAAATTTTAAGTAATTTGTACCAGAAAATTGGTTGTCAATTGGAAATAAATTTACATAGTTATAAACGTTATAATTATTTAGATTTTCTACAATTTTTTGTTATCGCTGTTTACTAGGCACAGCGTGAAGTGATTATTTGCTATCACTACACATTCCGGTAAGATAATATTTTCCGTACATGTTTCTTGGATACGTGTCTACTTTAGGTTTATTGTAAATTTTATAATTTTTTCTGATTTGAATTTAATCAAATTTCTTTATTGTTTTGCATACGTGTTCCTTAAATAATATTGTATCGCTAAACTAATGTTACCTAATCATTTATTTGTGCCATGTATATAATAATATTGGCCAAGAGAGCTTAATTAATATGTAGTTAAAAAAGCCGAGGAATATATGCTGTTAGATTCCCGTTTTATAAAGTAAAACAAAACCTAGGTCGCTATCGTATTCACTATTGAAACCATAGCAACAGGTAACAAAATACCTAATAAATTATTTAGAATTCTGACGGTTTTTATAATTAACACGACACATAATTATGGAAAGTGATAGTGATCTTTTAAGTACTCCACTGATATTTTTATAAGTAACAAATTCAGCACATAATAATTTATTACCTGACAAATTAATGTCAAGGTACGAGAAATATTACAACATATTCTTCAAATGAAAAAAAAGAAAATAAAGATAATTTCAGAAAACGTTATTTTGACATAAATATCGTAAATATCGAAAAATAGAAATGCAGCCACACGTTGGAGTGAGATTTCTATATCTAAAGGTGCCACAAAAGTAAAAAAAATGTCGAAATCCCAGACAATCACAGAAGAAGAAAATAATATTCTGTATTTATATAAAATTAATTGCGACAATATAGTACCCAAATCTATTAATATTACTGTCATTCCAAAAGATATTTTGAGTTATAACCTCGAATTAAGAATGTCTTATTTTGGTATGATAATTTCAATATTAACCTAATGCGAAAATTTATATTAAATTCGTATTTATTTGTATTTTTAAAAATAATTAAAATTGTAATGTAAATTAGAGTTCACTTAAACATTATTTTGTTGTAATCAAATTATTTTAATTTTAAATTTTAACAGTAGATGTCACGTCACATACATGCACCGCTAAGGCCGGTTCCACTAATATTATTTAAATTTTAAATTTCCCTTAATCGGACATCACATCGGAATAAAATATCTAATGAATTATTTGACATTCCTGTCAAAATTTCTATTTTAATTTGAATTATAATAAATTCAGTCCTAACCCTTCCTAAACCGCAACAAACCCTAAATGAGAATTTTTCATACAAAATTCTGAAACTCGCGTGAGGTAGTACGTAAGAATAATACAAACGTAAATAAATGTAACCAAATGACATAACATTTAAAAAATAATTCAAAGATTTTTTATTTGGCGAATAGAATAAGAATAAAGAAAATCAAAAGGAGCTTATCTGCATGGGTTTAGAGAGTCGATGACGTCGGAAAGACTTAGTGTGCGGTAGTGACGTATGTGTGACGAGTTTCAAAATGGCGTCGAACATTTTCCGCTTGAAACACGGGGTTCCGATCATCCAATTCTCCCCAAAAATCCTCCACCAGGATGTGTATTTACAATAATAAGGGCCCAACAACCCAATCCAACAATTGGCATCCAATAAATTGGAACTAAATGGTAATAAAATAGAATACGTATAATAATTCTGATAGTGATAGTAGTAGCTGCCTAAAATGAGATTTCAATAAGTTACTTTCACTGATTGTAAGTTGACAATGATTAAAGTATTAATACCAAAATACTTTTACTTCTACAACTGGGCTAATCATGAATAAAAAGTATGTACCTGAGATAGTGGGCGGCTAAACTGAACTCAATGATAAATAGAAACTAACACTGAGATGTGACTACATCGGCGATCAAGGAACAGAATGGTTCGCTTCGATTAATTTGCCTCCTGACAACAGTCGACCAGCAGTGCATAAGAGTTTCATTTATTGCTCCCAAAAAAGATAATAAGGACATGAAATGATTTAATTTGAAATAAAATTCGAATTGAAAAAATAGACCGCGGCAGACTAATGCCCAGTGTCATTGGCAAAGCTTAAATTTTAAGCAACAAACAAAACAATAATGATCGAAATTTGACAGCGATATTGAATAGTTCATTTGACTTTTTATTTTGATGTGTAACACGGTCGCTTGGCGGCTGTGTCTTTTTGTAAATTTTTGTTAGTGCAGTACTCCAAATGTTACGAAATGGACAGATTTATGGTAAAGGACGCACATTTTTTGCGCCTTTAAGCTTGTTTTCAAAAGACATAACTGTCCGTTTCCGATACATGATGCCCTCGGTGGACATCAATAGTTGGGTTATTTTCAGCATAGTTTGTACTTAGGGGATGAGAAGAGCCGGATAAACATAGGTTGAGAACTTCTGGATTTTTACCATAAAATGGTGTTTAGAAGTTCGAAATCTCTCTCTCTTGTTGCAATCTTCGACTGTAGTGGATGTCTTGACTGATTGTCAGACATACCTTGGTATTTCTTAGTGAAATAACCAATTAGTTGTTTTACTGTGTGTAAAGGCTCTCTCATCGTGGTGTAAATTTGTAAGTAGTTTTTATTATATTCTGTGTGGATTAATGTTGATTTGTAGATCGATGTAAAAAGGTTTTCAAAATTGTTTGTAAATAGAAAAGTAAGAATTTAGAGTTTATATAGAATCAAGTTACGCGTTGTAGTTTATTTGAATTATATAAATGTTTTTGATCGCGGTTGATTATTAAAATTTATATAATTTTGTTATTGTTGGAATATCGTGTTTAATTCAGCCCATCCTATTCCAACCCCTGTCTTTGTGACGTGGTAGCACAACGTGTAAGTAAAACTCTATTATTCTAATATTACTATCCTGCACCAATTTGACCATAAATTGAACCGCGTCTGTTATCATTATTAACCATTCCCTAGTCTGCTTCTATCACGGCAGACTTTTAAATAAAGTGATAGTGGTGGCAGCGACTATCGTTACCCTTGTCTTGTGTAAAAGTTGTTCATTAATATAATTCGTGGATTACTTTTGAGGCAAGTAAAACTCATAAATTAAAATCTTTTTATGTCAGGTACTAGATTTCGTCGTAGGCGGCCGTACCTGTTACAGATTTGGTGGCAAAGCGCTGGGATCTAAATATTTTCTAAAACTAAACCCACTCAAACCAGTAAAGTCTTTTATTGTGGTCAAATTTGAATAACTCTAATAATTTACTTTGTGTTGTTGTTACGAGTGCAGGTAGTTTTTGGTCAGTAAAAGCGGGAAAAGTCTCTAACGGTATTTTTTTTTGTATGGTCACCCTCGCAGTGTCGTTAACCCTGAAGCAGGTACTCGAAAAGAAAATTTGTAAAAGAGATAATAAAATAGTTTTTGTAATTATTACGCGTTTATTGAAAATAAAGTAATTTAAATATTTAAATATGGCATTAAAATTAGAAACGGTTAGTAGTTTAGCTGGAGCAGTAAATAAAATTCCAGAATTTAGCGGCAATTCAGATATTAGCGTAGAAGAATTTATTGATAAAGTCGAGTTATTTTTCAAAATTAATAAACAACCGGAGAACAGACAAGTTTCAATTGCAAAATTATGTTTGGGTAAAGATGCTTTAGAATTCGCCAGGAATAATAGTATAATTAAAAATACAAATGATTGGTCAGTTTTCAAAAAGGAATTGTTAAATAGATACGTACAGAAACCGCATTTTCTTACAGTAGAGAAAGAATTTGTAAATTGTTACCAATTAGAGACGGAAAGTGTAATTGAATATGAAATAAAATTAAGATCACTTGCATATAAATTAGTAAATAATACCGAAGATGAAACAGAAAATGAATTTAATTGTAAATATGTAGAGAAACGGTTATATAATCAGTTTTTAATAGGTCTGTTACCGCGGTTGCAACGCGATGTTATATTAAAAGATCCGAAAACATTAGTAGAAGCGATAGAAATAGCCAAAAGAGTAGAGACTGTAGATAAATTAATGGAGAGTAGCTCAAGTTTAAATCGTAAATCAATATGTCATAAAAATTTCGAAAATTCCCCAGAAAAAGGCGATCTGAGTGTTTTAAGTAAAAGTAATGAATATAGTAAAGTAATCGAATTAATAAATAAAGTTACGGAACTTCTACGTGAAGCCGGGAAAAATAGATCTACTTGTAAATATGCAATTAGTGATAGCGAAGATTCGGGTGTAGAAAGTGAAGATGAGACAAAGACAATAGGACAAATAACATTTAAAAATAGGTATAATAGTAAATTGTGCTTCCGTTGTCAGAGATTTGGGCATATTTCAAAGTTTTGTAAAAGAGTGAAAAATAAATTAAAGTATAAAATTTGCTATAATTGTCGCGAATATGGGCATATCGCGAGTAGTTGTTCACTTAGTGTGAAAAGTAAAACTAGAGAAAACAGTACACACGAGAGAGATGCTAAACAACAGTGCGAGAGAAATATCCCAGAACATACGGTCAGTGATGATAGTATGCGCGGGAAAAATAAGGCGCGAACGACCGAATGGACGAGAAGGCTTCATCAGGGAGAAGATGACCGGCAAAAGCTTAGTTCAGGGGCTGAGCTGAGCAACGCAGATGCTGGACGAGCCGACACCGCAAAACGTAGTCAGAAGAATGTGCGTTTTGTTGATGTGGAGAAACCCGAAGACTTGGATGCGATTTCTGTGGTGAAATCAGAGGAAGAAGACCAGCACGCACACGACATCTTTGTGAACCGTGACAAGACGGTAGGTATGTGCACTGGTAATAAATATTACAAGGGTTTTGGTTCTGGGATAGGTAGCAACAGAAGACGCAAGGAATATCTGGAGGAGCGAGTACCTGAAGATGTCAGGAAGGGCAAGCAGACACCATCCAAGGAGGAAGTGGAACAATGGCGGCCGCAATCGCAACCAGCAGGTATCCTAGCGGACTTCAAGAGAGCAGAGCTAGTCGAGTGGTGGAGAAACAGCAAGGTTTAGGCGCGAACTTCGTTCAACGAAAAGCGTCGAGGAATAAAATTCCAGGTAGCTCTTTAAATATATACATAGTGCGAATGAGTAAAATTTAGAAATTAAATTGAGAAAAATAAGAGTAATAAAGTTGAGTTCTTTGTGATTTCGAAAATTAACTGCACGTTGTAAGAATGGTTGAAATCGAGTACTTAGTGTTTCGATAAATCAAAATTATTATAAATATATTGTGAATCTGGCTGGAATGAAAGTACTGAGTGTACTATTAAGTAGCGTTGCTTGTTGGGACACATATCTGCCGAAGATGTTTTGTTATAGTTGTTCTTTGTGAACACTCCTATGCTGCTGGATGGCGGATACGTGGACGCGGGGAGGCTGGCGTCACCTGCAGGTCGAGTCACGACGGGCTAGGAGTTGAGGTGGAGTTCCAACAAGATCCCCATTGGACATTGGACATTCCAACTCAAAGAAATGGATTCATCGTCCAGCGCGGAAGTTAATAAATTATATTTCCTTCAGAAATGTAATTTATTTTAAGGGGAAAGGGAAAGTTGTAACACGGTCGCTTGGCGGCTGTGTCTTTTTGTAAATTTTTGTTAGTGCAGTACTCCAAATGTTACGAAATGGACAGATTTATGGTAAAGGACGCACATTTTTTGCGCCTTTAAGCTTGTTTTCAAAAGACATAACTGTCCGTTTCCGATACATGATGCCCTCGGTGGACATCAATAGTTGGGTTATTTTCAGCATAGTTTGTACTTAGGGGATGAGAAGAGCCGGATAAACATAGGTTGAGAACTTCTGGATTTTTACCATAAAATGGTGTTTAGAAGTTCGAAATCTCTCTCTCTTGTTGCAATCTTCGACTGTAGTGGATGTCTTGACTGATTGTCAGACATACCTTGGTATTTCTTAGTGAAATAACCAATTAGTTGTTTTACTGTGTGTAAAGGCTCTCTCATCGTGGTGTAAATTTGTAAGTAGTTTTTATTATATTCTGTGTGGATTAATGTTGATTTGTAGATCGATGTAAAAAGGTTTTCAAAATTGTTTGTAAATAGAAAAGTAAGAATTTAGAGTTTATATAGAATCAAGTTACGCGTTGTAGTTTATTTGAATTATATAAATGTTTTTGATCGCGGTTGATTATTAAAATTTATATAATTTTGTTATTGTTGGAATATCGTGTTTAATTCAGCCCATCCTATTCCAACCCCTGTCTTTGTGACGTGGTAGCACAACGTGTAAGTAAAACTCTATTATTCTAAAATTACTATCCTGCACCAATTTGACCATAAATTGAACCGCGTCTGTTATCATTATTAACCATTCCCTAGTCTGCTTCTATCACGGCAGACTTTTAAATAAAGTGATAGTGGTGGCAGCGACTATCGTTACCCTTGTCTTGTGTAAAAGTTGTTCATTAATATAATTCGTGGATTACTTTTGCGGCAAGTAAAACTCATAAATTAAAATCTTTTTATGTCAGGTACTAGATTTCGTCGTAGGCGGCCGTACCTGTTACAGATGTGACATTGTCTATTTAAGGGAAACTTAAAATTTTAGTCATATTTCTGCAACTGGCCGTATGTATTTAAACCGGATTTCGTCTTGGGTGTAAATATCGTACGATAATTTAATTATTGTTAATGAGATACATGATCTTCTTGACATCATCATCATCAATATCAATTAAAGAAATTAGTGAACAAGATATTATACAAGCCATTAAAAAATGACTCAACAAAATGACAGCAGGCGTAGACCAAGTTTCAAGCTTTTCAATGTATTTGTTAAGCTTCTATTTATTATTTATAACAGTATGCTTCGTTATTCCTTGTATCTAGATTTATGTAAAATATCACATGTAAATCCAATAAATAAATCTGACGATAGAACAAAGATCAAAAATCAATAATTATAGATCCATAAGAATATTATGTATCGAAATCATTCTCAAAATAACAAATAAACACATTAGAAGCTAATAACTAATAAAACTAAGCTTGAAAGGAAGTATAAAGTAAATAGAATTTCAAAAAACAAAAACAATACTAAAAGAAACAACAAACAGCATCAATTTTGAAAGGTAAACAAGCATTCTGGTTTTTTAAATAATTTAATTTAAATGCTTATATATTAGCGATGTAGCTGAAATATGTTTTAAATGTATATTAAAATTATATACAGGGTGAGTCTCGGAAGACGCCCCCCCCCTTTAACTTTTTTATTATAAGCAAGAGAAAAAAATGGTTCATATAAAAAATTTATTATTTTACATGTACTATTTGATGGCAGATGTAGATATTTTTTTATAAAGTCAGGATTACAAGATACGACTATCAACTTTTATTTTTCAAATGGCAACCTATAATTATTTTAATAAAATAGAAACCGCCATTCTTTTCTCTATTCAACGATGTATTAATTTTTATTAATGTATTTAAAAAAATTCGAGAAAATTGAGATAATTTGGAAATATTAGAAATAAGTTTTAAACAAATATTATAGGTGGCTATGTGAAAATAAACAAAACCTAACAATGTAAAACAATTAAATTAATTTTTATTTTATTAAAATATTTATAGGTTGCCATTTGAAAAATAAAAGTTGATAGTCGTGTCTTGTAAACCTGACTTTATAAAAAATATCTACATCTGCCATCAAATAGTTTATGTAAAAGAATAAATATTTTATATGAGCCATTTTTTTTATCACTTATAATAAAAAAGTTAAAGGGGGGGGGGGCGTCTTCCCAGACTCACCCTGTATATTGGGTAAAAAAATTTCTACACATAGATTTGTATGAGAACAATAAATGTAACACATTATTTTTATTTAATAAGTGGTATAAAAAGAGTTATATGTAAAAAAAATGTATTATGTGTTCAAGTAAGATATTGTTATATAGCGAATATAACTAAAAATGAAATATTTCATGACATATTGACTGTCAAAATGTAATGTATTTTATTTTTGAAATTTTAATAAATTTAAGATAATGATATATGTAAATTTTTGAAAATATTGTACAGCCAGGCCGATTAAATTTATTAAGTTATTACGTGCAGTGGCGTCGACTTTTTATATTTCTGTCGCGTGCTCAAAACCTAAAAGTATATTCTATATAGTCTAAAACTCAGACATACAATTAAATGTAAATGAAGCAATAATACATATGGAAAAATTAAATATATTTACTAATTTTTAATTAAAAAATAAATACCCTGTATTAGCAATAAGTTTTTTTACAGTTGCACGAAAATATCAAACGTCGAAATTTGCATTCTTCTGACTCGATTTCTTAGTTTAAAGATAAAATTAAAGTGAAAAGAACGCCAATTTTGACGTTTGATTTTTGGCCATAAAGAGATTGTATTTTTAGTTTAATAATTAACTTAAAATATATCATTGGATTTTTATTTTTATGCAGATTCCAAATATATAAGAATGTATTGCGCGTTCCATTTCAAATTAAAAAATTGGGTCCCAAATATTGCGAACCATTCGTTGAAATAAAATTTTGATTTGAATTTAACAGGCTTGTAATACAGAAATTCTTTGTTAGTATAATTAACTTCATATCTCTCATAGATCTCAAGATAGCAATGGAAGCCCATTTAAAATGAACATCTGTACATAAGAGAACACAGAATTCTGCCTTTAAATGATCCTGTACCTCACCAACTCTCCTATGGGGTGCTCGAGCTCCGCGGCACCCCCAGAGTCGGCGCCTATGGCTACGGGTTATTCTATTGTGAAAATACAGCGATAACATTTTGTTTTTATTTTCATTATCAGTTAACTTATTTACTGTTTTTTAAGGTTTAAAATCTAAACTATATTAATATAAGTTTTTAAACGAAATGGACTTTTGGAAATTAATACTCGAATATAAACAGTTCCAGATAGTTTAATCCAAATTCAAAATAAACTAATCCTACTTATTTCATTTATAAAACAACACTGATAAGGAAATTGCTTTAAATAATAACCATTGCAACAATATGTCCAATGAATTGAATAATTTCAAAGTACAACGTTTAAACAATCTAGAATACCAACGACTTGTAAAAATAATACAATAATTAATATTTATTTATTTATTTATATATATATATATATATATATATATATATATATATATATATATATAAATTTAAAATATATCTGAATACGAGTTCTAACAAGCATATGTTTGGATGCTGTCAATTATTATTATTACTGAGAAATAATATTGAACAAAAAATTTAAAAAATTACTGACAACTAAATGTTCGTACTTTTTTTTTGGTTCGTCTTTAGCTTTGCAAAATTTAATTTTAGAAATAAAATTAAAGAGGTGCGTAAAGTTAGCAGAATGAAATAAAACACTAACGAAACAATTTATATACAAAGTTAGTGCCTCGTTAGTGCTCTTTGGTGCTTCTTCAATTTCTTTAGCAGGAGTCACCATGCCGCTACAAAAAGCATTCGACTTTTTTCATGCCAAGTTCACACTAGCAGGAACTTTGAAAGATAAATTAATGAACTTGGTATCAAAAGTTAGTGCTTCGATAGTGCTTTTTAGTGCTTCTATTAAAAAAAATCACAAGTTACACTACGTTCCGCAAAAATGATGTCTATTTAAAAGGACATGATTTTTATAATTGGCAATGCTCATTGATGTACAATAAAGCTTATTTACTTGAAGAATGTTTGAAAACTATTAATTATTTCTGAAAGTATTTATACGAAAATTAGTAACTAAGTTAGAAATTGAAAGAAACGTGCTTTAAAAATTTACTAATACTCATGGGCGTAGAATAGATGAACCAGTCACTGGATATTAATAAACCAAACAAGAAAAGTAAGGCTAAACCTTGCTCAACTAAACCTCAATATTATGCCACTTGTTTAAATGACAGCCAATAATTAATATAAACAATAGCATAATTTTTAATTTAGATATCAATATACATCTTGGATATTTCACGGTTTTACAAATCTATTGTCGACAGTTTCATGTCTAAGGATATTATTAGTTTATTGAAGAGTATTATTATATTTGGTTATAGTAATTCGTAGTCAATATAGTACAAGTGTTTGTTTTTATTTAGTAATAGTTTTTTTTTTAATTTTAAGTAATTGGTACCAGATATTTAAAAGTGAATTGTTATTAAATATGCATAGTTATAAATGTTATAATTATTTGGATTTTTTGTTATCGTTGTTGTTTACTATGAAACAGCGCGAAGTGGTTATTTGATATCGTTACACATTCCGGTTGGATAAGATTTTCCGTGCATGTTTTTTTGGATAAGTACAGGTACAGATTTCTTGTAAATTTTATATTTTTTTCTAATTTTAATTCAATTAAAATTTTTTATTTTCTTTTGCAAACAAGTTCCATAAATAATATTGTATTACTAAACTAATGTTAATCAGATATGTGTGCCATGTATATAATAATATTGCTCAACAGAGTTCAATTAATATGTAGTTAATAGTATTTTGCGTCATAAGTAAAGATATGGGCATATTACATCTCAAAGATTTATGATGCACGAAAGAACGTACAGAACAAGGGCAACAAAAACCGGGGATGTAAAATGCCGTTAGATTCTCGCAGGATGCAAAATACCTAATAAATAATTTAGAAATCTGACGTTTTTATAATTAACATAAAACATAATTATGAAAAGTGATTGTAATTTTTGAAATACTTTGTTGGAATTATTATAATGGGTCAAAACAATTGCCACAATGCCACACCACCATTCTGCAATGAAATCCTACAACTACCTTAAAAATAATTCCGTTTCTATGAATTTTCAAATTATTTAATTTTATTCCATACTTCATATACTTATAAATATTCAAAATATGATTTCATGCAAGTAATAATACGTTATTTTGCCTTAGACATATATTTTATTATTATTTATGTTGAGTTCCTATGACTTCAGTTTGTTAGAAAAGCAGCGCGCGGTGGGCGGCATCCCGCTCAAGGTTAGAAGTGTAGTATTTCCTTACAATTACTGTTACTCGAAAACTGTTCGTACTAAAATGTGGAATAAGTACTATTACAATGATAATAAATGGAGCTAAAACTTTTCCCAATATCATTTTTTGATTTTACTTTTGAAGACATTAGTTAAAAAATGTGAAAAACTTGGAAAAAGACACAATTTTAGCGGCTAGTCAAACGGAGATATGAGCAGATTTCTTAAGGCTAGGCCCAAAGGACCAGTGTTAAATCAAAAAAGAAAATATGTCCTTGTTTAGGCCACGTATAAAGTAAATAGAATTTCAGAAACAAAAACAATACTAAAAGAAACAGCAAAGTGCTGCAGCTATTTTTATTTAATAAGTGGTAGTGTGTAGAAAGAGTTATATATTAAAAAAATTGTATTATGTGTTCAAGTAAGATATTGTTATATATCGAATATAACTAAAATTAAATATTTCATGAAATATTGACCGTCAAAATGTTATTTTTGAAATTTTGATAAATTTAAGATAATGATATCGTAATTTTTTAAAGATATTGAAGTATTGAGATTAAAGTGCAGTGGCGTCGACTTTCTATATTTCTGTCGGGTGCTCAAATCCTAAAAGTATATTTATATGGTCTAAAACTCAGACATACAATTAAATGTAAATAGAGAAGTAATACAAATGGAAAGAATAAATATGATTATTAATTAATTAAGTTTGTATACAGTTGCACGTAAATAACAGATGCTAAGAAAAAATAAATATTAAACATCGAAATCTGCATTCTTCTGACTAGATTTTTTAATTTAAAGATAAAGTTAGAGTGAAACGAATTTTGTTGTTCAATATTTATTTGTTCATAGCAACTGCTATTTTCGGGTAAAAGATTTCGTACTTCATGTCCATACAGAGATTATATTTTTAGTTTAACAATTAACTTATCATATCATAACATATCATTGGATTTTTATTTTTATACAGATTCTAAATATATAAGAATGTATAGGGATTTCCATTTAATATGAGATAATTGGGTCACAACTATTGCCAACCATTGGTTGAAATAAAATTTTGGTTTGGTCATTTTAACAGTCTTGTAATACATAAATTGTTTGCTAGTATAATAAACTTCATATTACTTATAGTTCTCAAGATAGCAATAGCGGCCCATTTAAAATGAACACCTATATATAATAGAACACAGGATTCTGCCTTTAAATGATTCTTGAACTGGAGAAAAAACAAATACCAAATGAAATAAAACTTTTGGTTTCTTGAAGGAATTTTATAATATTTGAAACACTGATAAGGAAATTGCTTTAAATAATAACCATTGCAACAATATGCCCAATGAACTTCAAAACAGAACGTTTAAGCAATCTAGAAAACCAACGACTTGTAAAAATAATACATGAAATCGCAACTTATTTTCTAAGGAAATTGATACTTGACCTTCACAGGAAGAATTAAACTCGCTATAAAAACAAGCGATGAAGTGAAATTTTAGCAGAAAGCAATCTGCTCTGACCGCAATGAGATCTAAATTGTTTAAATTCTTTTGTAATATTTTGTTTATTTTTGCAATTAAATTGTGAATTCTGTGTAAAATAAATATAAATTTAGTAAGTTCTGAGTTCGTATTTTCTCGCGTTGTTTATTTGTTGTGTCGTCTAAATTATCATCACATCATCTTAAAAGTAAGTAATGAACTTCGTTTAACTCATACATCCTCCCGTGTTACTTATAACTACAGCGCGGAATTATAAGCATTTATTTTAAAAATATAGGCACATGTCTGAATACTAGCTCTAACAACTATTTGTTTAGACGCTCAGTGATTTATTCTAAATAGTTGCTTATATTTATAATGTCATCTTTACTGTCAATAGTTGTCACATACACCTATTAATAGGTCTATAATGAAGCTATTTGAGAAGAAAAATAATATTTATACTGGCATATTTAAGTTGAAAACTAATTTTTAACAAAACAACAAATTTACTGACAACTAAATGTTCGGTCGCCACGTTTTTTGGTTCATCTTTAGATTTGCGAAATTTAATTTAAGAAATGAAATTAAAATATAGAATTAAATCCGGACTGGTGAATCTATTTCCTGCAAGCTACAACATTTAACCCTACTTCAATTTTCCAACGAATAATGGATCGTCTTCCACTTATTTTTTTTTATTTATATTAATATTAATTTTTTTCCGTTGTCCACATCTGTCTAATATATATGGTATACTTAGCTACATTAAGATTTTCGGCAATATTTGTTATTGATAACAATTCACAAAATTTTTAAATGTTGCTCCACTATAAAAAGAAATTATTAGCAAAAATCACCTTCAAATGATTAATTATGTATCAAATAACTATGACAGTTTCTTTACATGTCTATTAATTTGGTTATTTCACAGAAAATTTAATTTAAATACTTGTCGTTCGAACATTTAGTTGTCAGTAAATTGTTTTTTAGATTTCGTTTATAAGTTAATTATGTCAGTAAATATATTATTTCTCCTCTAAAATAGCTTCAGAATACAGTATTTCGTACATAAATTTTATTTGTATGTTCCAAAGAAAAATTAATAATCAATGAATAATTATTTGATTATCTCACTTGATGTTCAAAGAATCATTTATTTTAAAATTATTCAAATAATCTCTATTCTTCCTTAAAACACGAAAAAAACTTTTTCTTGATTATATATCTAACTTGTCCTCTAATATTATTTTTTGAAAATCTATTTTTCTTTTTCTATGAGGTGGATGACAAACACATAATTTGATTGGAGATAAGCTAAATTATGTCTACATTATTACTTTTTAAAATATAGTGACATTCTTTAATTTATATCGCAACAGTTTGAGGTATTATTTCTGAAATTACTTACGTGAAAATTATGGCATTTGATATTTAAATTGTGCGTTTAAAGGGACATGATTTTTATAATTGGCAATGGTCATTGATGTAGAAAAGGCTGGTTCACTTGAAGAATATTTAAAAATTATTAATAACTTTTGAAAGAATTTATACGAAAATAAGTAATTAAGTTAGAAATTGCAAGAAACATGCTTTAGAAATTTGCTAAAACTCATGGGCGTAGAATAGGTGAACCACTCGCTGGATATTATTGAACCAAACACAAAATAAAAGGCTAAACCTTGCTCAAATCAAACTCAATATTACGCCACCTGTTAATATGCCAGCCAACAATAAATATAAACAATAGCATAATATTTAGACACCTCTATACAGCTTAGTTATTTCACGGTTTTACAAATCTTTTGATGACCGTTTCGTCTCTAAGGATATCATTAGACTGTATATAATTTTAAATTCGCCTTTTTCCATTTAATTGTACAAACTAAGTAGTTGTGAATGTGTTGCATTTATTTTGTCATTAAGTCATTATTATTCTTTGAATGAACGGGTTTCTTAATCCCTAAATCCCTAAATTTAAATTCCTAATTCTTTTTTATAATTTATATTGATCATAGTATATCGATCTGGTCAAAACGTGCAGAGACGTACCCCTTTTCAATTTTCAAAATTCTTTAATAATTGTTTAACATTTTATAATAATTTTTCCTTTGTTACACTCTATTCAATTCAAATTTTAATTTGAAATATAAATTTCTTCAAAATACGTCCTCTTAAAAAATTCTATTGAAGAGTATTGTTATATTTATACAGTCCTGTGTAGTCAATATAGTACAAGTGTTTGTTTTTATTCCGTAATAGCGTTTTTTTTTTAATTTAAAGTAATTCGTACTAGAAATTTGGATGTCAATTGGAATTAAATTTACATAGTTATAAACGTTATAATTATTTAGATTTTCTACAATTGCTTTTATCGGTGTTGTTTACTAGGCAAAGCGCGAAGTGATTATTTGCTATCACTACACATTCCGGTAAGATAAGATTTCCCTACATGTTTCTTGGTTAAGTACTACTTCAGGTTTATTGTAAATTTTATATATTTTTTTTCTGATTTGAATTCAATCAAATTTCTTTATTCTGTTTTGCATACAAGTTCCTTGAATAATATTGTATTACTAAACTACTGTAAACATTTATGTATAAAAAATAATAATTTTATAAAGTAAAACACAAACCTAGCTTTCTTCCGTATTCACTATTGAAACCATGGCAACAGGTAACAAATTAAATAATAAATAATTTAGAATTCTCACGTTTTTATAATTAAAACGACTCATAATTATGGGAAGTGATAGTGGTCTTTCAAATATTTTACTGAAATTGTTATAAGTAGCAAATTCAGCATATAATAATTTATTACCTTGCAAATTAATGTCAAGTTACGAGAAATATTACGACATATTCTTCAAATGAAAATTAAGATAATTTCAAAAAACCTTATTTTGGCATACATATAAGAAATATCGAAAAATAAAAATGCAGCCACATGTGTTAGTGTCTGCAAAATTAAAGAAAATGTCGAAATCCCAGACAATCACAGAAGCAGAAAATAATATTCTGTATTTCTATAAAAGTAATTGCGACAATAAAGTACTCAAATCTGTTAATGTAACTGTCATTTTAAAAGATATTTTGAGTTATAACCTCAAATTAAAAACGTCTAATTTAGATATGATAATTTCTATATTAAACTGACGAGAAAACTTAAACTACATTCGTATTTATTTGTATTTTAAAAATATTAAAAATTATTTTGTAAATTAGAGTGTATTTAAACAGTATTTTGTTGTAATCAAATTATTTTTATTTTAAATTTTATCGGTAAATGTCAAGTCGCATACTAATGGCCCGTTCCACTAATATTACTTACATTACATTTGAAGTTTTCCTTAAACGGACAATATCACGTCAGAATAAAATGTCTAATGAATTAATTAACATTCCTGTCCAAATTACTATAACAATTTTTTTTGTTTAAATGTCTCTTAAAATTTAAAATTGAAATCTTGTTGGTGCAACTGGGCATTAAACCCACAGCAGTATATCATCCCTCTTTCCATATTTACCAGTCATTGTTAACCTCAAATGATGTACAAAATTTGTCACGTATATACCATGGACACGGAAACCATATTTTGTAATATACAGGGTATTCGAAATATAGGGGACCAAATTTGGAAAATATAATGTTAATCAAACCAAAACAAGAAAATAACCCTAATATACCCATGTCCGGAAACGAACCATTTCAGAATAAAACACTGTTTTGTTTGAATTTTTAATTTTATTTTTAGTAATGTTTTTTACTCTCAAAATTACAATAGTTACGTTAATACTTGTAATTTGTTTAATCAGGTTTCTTAGCAACTATCATAATTTGTTGTCACCGTAATTAAATTGTTTTCATATTGTTTAGAAGGTTTTTTATTAATAATGAACAGTTATACCAACTCAGAATTAGCCGACATACATTTAATGTACGGACGTGCGCATGGGAATTCGCGATGTGGTCCAACTACTTTGCCTCCACGTTCATCAAACTTGAATCCGCTTGATTTTTATTTTTGGTGTCATTTAAAGCGCTTAGTTTATTAGACACCCATTAATAACGTACAGGATTTGCGGCAAAGAATCATAGACTGTTGTAATAGTATAAGACTAAAACAAGGAATATTCGAACGTGTTCGACAATCCTTGAGAAAACGTCTAGAATGTTGCATGCAAGTTCAAGGAGGACATTACGAACAACTATTGTAATTTTGAGAGTAAAAAAGATTACTAGAAATAAAATTAAAAATTCAAGCAAAAGAGTATTTTATTCCGAAATGGTTCGTTTCCGGACATGGGTATATTAGGATTAATTTCTTGTTTAGGTTTGTATAATATATTTTCAAAATTTGGTCCCCTATTTTTCGAACACCTTGTATTTGCAGATGACAGATGCAGATTATTAAATGAAAGACTTTCAGTTAAATAGGAATTGAACCACACATATAATATATATATACTCGTATGCGTACATCATGTGTTGGTACATGATCCGTAGAAATATAACTTTATAATAAATGTATTAATAATTAATAAACAAAATAAAATTTTGTAATTTTAAATTTACAGTTCTATGTGTCAAAAATAAATAACCAAGTTCATCAATATTAAACTTTTTTTCCTAGAAGTAAGTTTTGAAATCGTTAAAGAAAACTGCCGGTCACCTGACTATCGCTTGCTAATGATCACAGATCAGCCTGTACAATTAATAAAATCAATAGGTTGTCGCCTTACTTATTTTCTCTTTGAATGTTGTGGCTGTGGCACATCTTTTGGGCGTCCATTGCATTCTTCATGAAAGACAGTGGCCATGTTTAAAGTCTGCTGTCCATCGTTTTATGGTTACAATCGATGGAGATTGATCCCCATAAACAGATTTCAGCACAGTTTTGTTTTCTTTCATATTATCGTTCTCTAAATATAAGAACTGATTCACTGATCTATATTTCAGAGCCGTAAGTAGAGTTTTGTGCACCTGTGGTAATTTTTTTTTTGTTTTCTCTCTTTGCAACTCGATCTGTGGATATACTGTATATGCAGCACATGGTTGGAAATTTAGATTATTTTTTAAAAGTTTTTCACTTTGTTTCTTTTTTTCTTTAGTGAATTTTTATGTTTTTGTGGTCCATTTAAATAATTTCTTTTCATTTTGAAGCTTGCGTCTTTGTAACTTATGTAAGTAAAAAATATACAGGGTGTTTGGCGAAAAGCCGGCACCCAGAATATTTCGTTTATTATAAGAGATAAGACGATTTCAATTTAAATTTAAAAATAATATATTATATGTGTAACAACATATCGACTCGATATGACTTATTGCGTGTCTATAATAGTAAAAAAAGTTGTAAAAATATTTTGCTGAAATAATTTAAAAGCTTTAGCCTGTATTCCGAGCTCACTTTAATAATTAAATTTGAGGAAGCCAGATTTTACATTATAATCTTGTTAGGCTAAACTTTACTTAGCAAAAGCACTCATAAAAGTAAGCTCGGAATATATGTCTTTTTTGTTTTTGTATGATTTAAGTCATGTACACATTAATATGATTCGACTTTAAAATTATGCGAAAGAATATCTTATACAATTCGTTAGTATTTCAAAATTAATAATTTTAATAAATGAAAATAATGATTTTATCTTTTAATATAATTCATTTTCCATTAATTTGCTAAAAAATTTAATTTCGACAATAAACAGATTAAAAATATGAATCAAATATAAATTTAAAGTAAACTGAAAAATTAATTTTTGGAAACTGGGGCACCCCATTTGCCCCTAAGCAATTGCTTTGATAGCTTAGCCGTTAATCCAGAACTGCGTTTGACTTGATAACACTAGTTTTGAAAATAACTGTCAACTTAGCACTAAGAAGAAAATTATAGCAATACAATTGCTAAATTTTATATTATTTGCTCTAACATGTGATTTTATATATATATATATATATATATATATATATATATATATATATATATATTTAGTCAATTAAGTAAATTCTTTTGTACGCTTCTTTCTTGTTGGTGATCTCCTCGTGAAACATGCAAGCTATTTTGTGGAAATAAATTCTGGTTATTGGAATTTTTGAATCAAATATTTTGGATCATTGCTAACGTTTTACTTATTGTAAAGAAAATTAGTAAAAAGTCACATTTCAACTACTTTTAAGCCGCCTTCTAACTCAGGTATCTATATAGATTTGTTTAAATTTTGGTTTGCTTAAGAATTTGGTTTTAAATAAAATTTATAAATAGTAATGTGTTAGTGAAGATTTTATATTCTGTTTGAAACTTAAGTCTAGAATATCATATATTTTCAATTTAAAACTTGATAAGACCATAAGGTCAGTGGCGTATCAAAATATTTTTTCCCTTTTCGAAAAAACCTTTTTCAGGTTAATTTTGTTATTTTGTTTTACCCTATTATCATATAATCCTAAGTCTAAGTGGTTTGGATTTAACCTGGGGTTTCAATTGGATTCAAGACCCAATCACCTCGATTAATTTATTAAATCGTAAAGTTATACCTGACCAAATTCAGCCCTGGATATTTCTGAGGGAGCCAGGTAGCTGCTAATCGCCAACGTCAGCCGCTACTTGGACGATCTTACGAGTTTCCACTAGTTCCAAACCTTCGGTACTAGTTCAGGACAGTAATTCCTATCCGGGGCGTAAGCTTAAATCTTTTATTTTTTTCGTATTTATGAATAACTCGTTATATTTGAATGTGATTGTTAATCTGTTTCCTTATATTGGAATGTTATTTTAAAATTTTATTGGTATTATATTTGTACAAATTTTTTAAGGAATTGGCTGTTAGGTCTGATCACCTTTTCAGTTTAGTTTCTTTTTTTTTTTCATTTTTATTGTACGTCGCGTACTGATCAGCAAAATAAAACAAAATAAGGTAGTTGTGACCCAGATCACCGAATACGCTTTATAGTTCTTTTTATGAAGTCGTATAGCCTTATCAATAGCATCCATCAAACTACATTTAATGTATAAAATATGTCAATAACAAAAACTCATAATACAGAATATTTATATTGGCAGTTAGTAAATTAAAAATTAAATAATGAACCAACGATACCTATCCTTATCAATTCAGCGGAACAGATGATAACAGCAAAAATTATTTTCTTTTTGTCAAGGTTTTTACTAGTCACTCTATCTTTTTATGCGTAGGAGCAGAAAATTGCTAAACGCGGCATTAAATCAACAAATCGTAAGGTATTCACATTCTGCTTCGACATTCTATACATTTACACGGCAAACATAATTAAAAAATATTAAACAAACAGATTAAATGTAATATAACAAAATATTTCAATACTATAATGAAATAAAATAAAAACGTTTAGAACACGAAATGTTCAATGATATGTTAGCGTAAATATAATTATAATTATTTATAATATAAGTATTACCTAGATTAATTATGTTAATTCCGGAATTTCGGTTACGTTAAGTGTTGGGTCAGCCTTCGATATTAAAATATCTGAAATTATACGAGGTTTCTCTAGTTGATCCATTTTAGTTTTTATAATTTTAGTTGTTATAATTTTTCCGCGTTCAGCTATTATTTCATTTAGAGTTTGTTTTTCATGTTTTGGCTTCTCTACCTTTCCGCCGTTTGTTTTATGTTGTTAATTATATAGACACTTTGAGGGATTTCTACGTTCATTTTGATGAGCTAACATTACGTTTCTTTTTTATTTAATATGTTTTGTTATACATGTTTGAACAATTCCTCCATTATTTGAGAATGTTTCGTTATTGTTTATATGTTCCAAATGGATCTGGAAGGGTGAATATTTTGTTGAAGAATGTATAATATTGAATGCAATTTATTTATGGATTACTTTCTCTTTTAAAGCCAAATATTTGACATTTGATTTATTTATTTAAAAGAATTATAAAATAAAATAAAATACTTGGTCGGTTTTAAAATATTTAATCTGGAAATACGTATTATATCTTTCAAAATTAAATATTTTTAAACCGACCAAGTATTTTATTTTATTTTATAATACTTTTAAATAATGTTTAATATGTTTCAACGAGAAGTGTCAGCCGAATCAATCAACTTTATTTAATTTATTGTTAAAATTTGAAAACTTTCAATGAGAGAGCTATGTAATCGTTCTATATTTCCATTTGCTTTCAGTTTATTGGTACTAGTAAAATGTAATGTTATATTTCTAGTAAGTAAAAATTCTCTCAATAATTTATTATAAATTTCTGTTCTTTTATCGGTTATTACTTTAAGCCAAAATTAGAGAATATATTAATTAATTTAAACGTGATAGTAATTGAATTTTGATCTTTAATTTTGCATGCGGTTTATTTGCTGTTGGGTTCAAAATATTAGGAACTTGGATAGTTCTTCTTTTATATTTATTTTTAAACAAGTTTCACATTTATTTATTAAGTATTTAATTTCTTTTATCATGTAAGGGAAGTAGTAAGTTGATTTCAATTTGAAATATGTTTCGGAAATTCCTTTATGAATAGATTTTCTTTCGTAGTAATTTCTTATTATCATTAATTGTTCATCTCTATCTTGGACATCAACTAGTAAGTTTGTGCATTGTATGAATTTGTAAAATCCAACTTTGAAATTGGTTTGTGCAACAGGAATAAAGTTTAATTTCAATGTTTCAGATATTATACAATGATAATATACTTGAGGCTTTATAAATTCTAAATTAGATTTACTAGAGATAATTTTATTAAGGTATATAAATATATTCGTTGTTTATTATCAAACAGTTTTTCTAGTTCGACGGAATTTCGTTATTTCGATCAAATTCATAAACAATAATTTTGTTATAACTGTAGTTTAAATATGAGTGTCCATTTATGGGGCTTTCATCGTCTGAATGAATTGTAACTGAGTCCGTATCTAAGTGTTTTACTTGGAGTGGCTGGTTATCATTTTTCGTGAATATTAATTTTGATTTTCAATTAGATACTCTTGTAATTTATTTAGACAATTTTTTATTTTCGCTAAAGATGGATTGGAATTGTAATTATCTTTCGTTATTAAATTAATTATGATTTGATTATTATAATTTTGAATAGCTATTTTATTATCAATAATTATGTTTTTGTCCTGCAATTGTTCTGTTTTATGTAAGTTATTTACCTGTAAGACAAATTATTGTGTCATGTGAAAATCCTTTAAAACTTCAGTAAACCAATGGTAACATAGTTTCAAAAATATCTTTTCCACGGAGTAACCATATTCTTTTAATTTCAATTTTCAGCGGATTTGGTTCCTTTAATGATTCTAACCAAATTAGGGGTTTGTGATCAGTGAAAATGTTGAATTTTCAGTCGTACAAATAGGTCGCCCAAACTATAGCTAATAACTCTTTTTCTATCATGGTATAATTTTCTTCATGGTTGTCCAGAGTCTGAGAAGCGTATGCAATTGAAAGGCCGTTTATATAAAACTACCCAGTTTGTATTCACTCGCGTCTGTGGTTAAAATAAAGTCGTGATCAAAATTTAGTTATTGAAGAATAGGTCTGTTAATAAAAAGGGATTTACATATTTGAAAGCATTGCTCATACTCTATTTACTATTTGCTTTAGACAATTTGTGAACGGTTTTATTATTCGGGCAAAGTCTTGTATAAATCGTCTATGGTACTGTAATAATCCTAAAAATTATTTTATTTGCTTAGTAGTTTTCGACAGTGGATAATTTTGACCAGCTCTTATTTTTTCTGGATTTGGCTTAATGCCGTTCGTTGTTTCGATATGCCCTAAATGCGCTACTTCTTTCCGCAGGAATTCACATTTTTTAATAGAAATGTTAGATTTGCCTCACGCAATTTATTAAATATTGTTTTTAAATTTTGTATGTGCTCTTAAAGTGATGAATCTAATACGATAATATCATTTAAGATCATATTTGCATTGGTTTATTTTGAGGATATTTTACCAAGGGAGATGTGTACTGTCTGTGTTGTGTATTTGTAGCGTTAGAATTCTGTTGGTTTGTGTTTATTTTATAACATTGAAAATCGTTTGTAATTAAGTTATTAATTCCATCTAAAGTGGTCGAATTTCTTGCAGTTAAATGAGATTTAAAAGGTTCCTTGCAATTTCTAATAAAACAAATTTATGTCCAAACTTAATACTTATTTGCAATATTGTATGAATTGTTATAAATTATAATCGCTTATGCGCTCTACCTTATCGATCGTGTTCTGATACTTATGCATTCTACTGTACTTATGTGTCAACCGCATGTACAACTTTACTAGACAGGCATGCTGCATTAAAAAAACGTTTCAAGTTTAAGTTAATTTTTTTTCATTGTTTTACCTGTAATTTCCTGAAAAATATTATTAACATACATTAGAAATGAATCATGATACCTTTTTAGAAAACCAAATATTGTTTCTTTGGTCTGTTGTAATTGACACAATTCAATCATCAAAGTACATTCGTTCCTTTTGTCTTGGTATAGAGATATTAAAAATCTTTTTAAATCATTCCATGATTGAATGGATGGACAGGTACTTAAATATTCGCTAACTTTTCCAGGTATATTCTTTTTAATAGTAATAAGGTTTAGCGATTTGGTTATTTCAGAGGGACTGGTTTGATTTATAATTTCAACATTTCCTCTGTTGATTTTACAAAATGGAATAATCCCTTTATATTCAGGAATTAAATCTACAATTCTTATTATACTTATTAAGGTTTGTCAATTTTGACAGTACTAATTATATAATAATTTGTACAGTCTATAAGATGTTACTTACAATAATAGTAAAGGTAAAACTTTATGGTGCTGCTTCTTGCTGAAGGGAAGGGACTGGGGACATTGAGTCGCCATCCCTTTTGATTATATTAAATGTTTAATTATTTATTATTTCAAAAAATATATTTGTAATCCTGGTTTCATATTGTTTACTATGTACAAAGTGAAATTGTATGTATAATTATTATCGTGACTATACGTATATTTCTAGATTCCGTCAGTTATTCAGTTATACCACTTCTTCCTGCGATTCTATAGTAACATTATCTTACTTATATTCCTGAACGACAGGTTTAATTTATTTTTTTTCAGTTGGCGCAAAATAATCTGTACTCACTTTAATTGTAGTGGCAGATATTATAAAAACGGTCAGTTGACATCAATTATAAATCAACTGTAAAAGCACACGGCAATGACTATCACAAGTTTCTACGTAAAAGAGCGGCCTCATCAATCGGCTTAGCCCTTAGCGCAATTCTTTGGTTATACAAGCACTACTATCGTGCAGACAAAATAATACCAATTAAATATTTCAAGACAAAGTTTAAGCTGTCTTTTTATTTTTACAAATTTTTAGAAAAATTACTATATGGTATTATATATTTTATTGATGCCTGCATTGTTTACGGTGGGCACGAGGGTGGGCCATCATTTTTAAAAGTCCTAAAATATTTCTCTTATTATATTTAATTCTTGCTTATGGCATTTTGTTCATAATGTTTTGTATTATGAATCAACATATTTTTAACAAACGTATTATAACAAATTTGAACAACATTCTTAGGGAAAACTAGAAAAATAATGTTGGTATTTGACAGTTTTCAGAGCGTAGTGCAGGTGACCTGGTGGCCTTCGGAGTGTCATTATTTAATTACTCAAGCAACTATCATGTGACCAAGATAAACATTGCTCGAATGAAATTTAAATAGATATAGATTTTAAACACTGAGGTTAAAATATGACGACTTGAGAAAAAGAACAAATTTATTGTTGGAATTCGGTTCAATGAAATAATGACAAAGGACGATGTTTACCTCATTCAATTGTCGTCAATAAATAATTAATAATATTGTCTCATTAAACTGATGATAATCATTTATGTGTGTCATGTATACAATAATATTGGTAAATAGTGCTGAATTATCATGTAATTAAGTGTATTTTATTATATATTTGTAGATGACAAGTGCTTTGCGACCACAGCATAGATAAGTAATGCAG
Organism: Stenolophus ochropezus; assembly: GCA_035578165.1. Classification (NCBI taxonomy): domain Eukaryota; kingdom Metazoa; phylum Arthropoda; class Insecta; order Coleoptera; family Carabidae; genus Stenolophus; species Stenolophus ochropezus. Next base: position 523,475 of record JAQOWZ010000023.1, on the reverse strand, counting down.
TGGTAAATAGTTAAATATAATTTAAACCAGTTAAAGAGACTTGAAACACCGGAATCGAAGAGTTCTCCAACAGACAGGTATTATTATTCCTATCACATATCTTCATTTATAAAAACATGAAAATGTATTTTAGAGATATTTGGCGTATCACAGAAAAACAACATATCATTCCAAGTTGCCACGTCAATAATAAACAGAAATAATTATTTTGAGAAAAATATTTTGGAGTTTAGGTTGTAGTCGTAAACAGGAGAACCGCAGCCGGGGAGCCCTAGCAGCAGCGCGTATAAGTAGCCGGGCTTTCCAACTAGCTTCACAGTGAGCCATGAGGTGTCTGGAGACCGCGCTGGGCCTGGCGCTGCTAGCGCTAGGCGCGACCCCCGCCTGGAGCCCTTCCTGCAAACCCTGCAGGTGTGACCTGGATAGGGTCATACGGACTGCAGAGTGCTGGGACACAGCCTTAGCTTCCATACCGCCTTTTCCAGTTGACACGCAGAAAATCTTTATTTTGGGTAAGAAAGTATAACCAAGACACAGAACAGCCGCAATAGAACCATCACTACTTGTATTCCGCTACAAAACTACATTAGAATGTAACCGAGCACGAAGATGTGTAGGCGTCATCCTCGTGTATTACATGGACATCCTCCACTGCTGGTATACTAACGTGCTGGTTCTTTTGTTTCAGGGGGAAACAACATATCCTCCCTGCAGGAGGGAGAATTCAATAGATATACAAATCTGATTCACATAGCGTTAACAAATAACCCTTTAACGGAGCTGCCCAGCGAAATATTTTCTAAAACAGTAAATGTGATTGGAATAGATTTAGCATATAATAAACTAAAAATATTACAATCACATTTATTTTCAAATTTGAAGTATTTACAAGAAGTTAATTTACAGGGAAATAAAATCTCAGTACTGGAGGAAAATTGTTTTTTAAATGTTCCTCGATTACATCAAATTAACCTGAGTTACAATCTACTTTATAAAATAAACCAGAGTTTTATTAATGACTACAGCAGCTTACAAAGATTGTATATCGATGACAACCCCGTGTATTGCGAGGACGGTATATGCGAGCTGATGAACCGTGTGGTGCAACGTAAACTGTACTGGAAAGAAGTTCTGATGCCGAGGTGTGCAGGGCCCCCCAGCGTGCAGAACAAGACGTGGGCGGAGGCCGTGGAGGCCCTGTGGGGCGCGGGCCCGGAGCGCTGCCCCGCGGGTAGGTGCAGCCTCGCCCTAGCGGCTGGGCCCCACACGCTGTGTCACTAACCAACGCCGTGTTCCTTTGCAGAACGCCGTGGGCCTGGCAGTGCGGGGCCGCCGGAGCCGACTCGGGGGGCGGAGGCCGAGCTGAAGGACGCCGGGCTGCAGCTCCTCGTGGCAGGTGAGTGTTCTGCCCTACAACCACTCAGCCGTAACAGTTCCGTGCTTTCACTTTGTTTATTTATGTACGAGAACATAATTGTTTCATTTGACCAATATTTTTGCTCGTTTTATTAGAAAATTAATTTTTTATACGGAATAAATAAATAAATGATTTTAATAATGAAATAATCTTAAATATTGTTGAAATCAAATATTTTTCCTTTTTTTTTTACTTAGAAGTAGGTTACACAAAAAATGTTTTTGAAATTTAATGTTAATTTTAGTTAATAATTAAACATTGTTTATTGCATCATTGTTATAATACTCTATTCATCCACTTTTAATGTTGAATACAAACAGCGGAGGTTTTGGTAGATGTAGCGCAAAGCGCAATAAAATTAGAAGGCTCTAGTTACCCGAAAACATAATTTCCAGAGAATGAAAGTAAGGCACTATAAAGAAGAGTTACGCAGCCACCATTTTGTGTCTTTAGTTGACAGTTGTAGCATGGCAAAGCAGCGTTAAACGTAATATTTTCAGACCTTTCTTTTAGATATAAATATGAAACGCTTTACTTTTTTGTATAAAAAAATATTATAAAATGTGCAAATTTAATAGAATAGAGTCAAATTACTGAACGGTACTAACGTTTGAAAATAAAGTGAGCGATTAAGGTTATAATTATAATAACTTGTAATAACCAAGTAATTACTATTAAAATTTTCGAATAATAGTTTATTATTATACAACTTTTATAAGACACTATATTGTTCCATGAGTTGTAAAAACACGAATGGAACAATTCGTCGTATAAAATGAGTATGATATTTTATTTTTTATACTTTGCTTTACTTTCTAAAAAACTTAAAATTTTTAATTAAAAAAATAACAGACTTCAATCTAGTGATATGTAAATATAAAATATGGCAACTCTGTTGAATGAAGTTGGGTACTTTTATCTGTCAATATGCATTTAAAATATTATGAAAATATTTATAAATCTATACCTTATGAGTTATGATATTTTTAAATCATTGTAAGTTAATTTTTTTATTCGGTTTATACTCCGAAATAATATAAATTGTATTAAAAAAAATTAAAATATTTGATATTATCAATTTAACATTTAAAGTAGCGTGCATTTGTTAAACATAGCAATTTTACAACAACAAAAATACCAAAAACAGTATAACAATATTTTATATAGTTTTAAACTGTTTTCGATACAATAATAGGGCAATTGTTAACGTAAAATATAAAATAATATGAATGTATTAGTTAGATTTATTTTTTGATTTATGTATTATTATTCGAAGCACAATTTAAACTTCAGAATGTCGAAATAACGCAACGAGAAGTCATTATATACGCAAGAAATAAATTTTATTTAGAAAACTGCATTAGTTTTTTGCATCTTTAGGCTTAATTGTACTTATAAAATATATTTACATTATTTTTAGAAACCAAAAAATAATAAATCAGACTTTAAAATATAGGAAATAGCTGCAAATTTGGCAGCTTCTGTGACGAAATTTATATCTTTGGTTGAAGGAAATCGGCGTTTAAAGGAAGAGATACAAAAAAAAAGGGAAAATATATGCGAATTAATCATTTTTGAGTCTAAAATTGTTGGTAATTGGACAAATAAAGTATCGTGAGCAATTGCTATTTTTTTTAGAAAAAATGTTTTAAAATCAATATATGGTAATTAAGCACATTTTTTATACATGCTTTCATTATTCATAGCTTTATCTATTTCTTATTTTCGTTTTTTTTTTATTTATATTTTACAAAAATGTATAGAATAATAACATTTAAAAATCTTTAGGTTTTAACTTAATTTTTAATGTATTACAAAATCAACATTACTGTCATAAAGATCTAAAAGGGCGGGTGCGAATACCTGTGTATTTAGAGCACAATTAAAAGTAGATAAGTTTTTCTAATTTATATTTCAAAAAGTATTTTATATTTTTACATAAATAAATTATGATAATTTTTAAGTAAAATAAGTTTATAAACTGCGATAATTATATGTATTATTAAAATCATTGAAATTTAAATTTGCCTTCCAGTTAAAATAATTGGATGTCATTTTAAATTTGGTAAATTTGTCAACTCGGAAATGTACGTAGTAAAAAAAGTATACTTTAGTACCTTATTTGTCCCCAAATTAATTTTTAATAATGATACCTTTGAAAACGAAGTTGAATTAGCCCACTTCGCCTCTTGTTTAGTGACGTATCTGGGTTCTTTCACAACTTCACTTCCTTTCAAACGTCAAATATACTGTATTAATTTCTAAACTGATAAACTGAAAAATCATTTGCAAATATAGTGGCACCCAACTGCCCCGCAAGCCTTGAAAACACTTTACAAACTTTCCTGCGCCTAACCACAATTTAGCAAATATGTCTTCTAAATAAACCTACAGACGTCAGAACATGGTTGAATTTATGCAAATTATTAAATTTTTTACATAAGCATAACAAATAAACTATTGTACAATATATGCAAGTTAAGCTTCTATCACCTGTAAAAACTGATTTACCTTGCTAATACTGTAAAATACTATGGTTATGTTTAATTATAAAAAAGAACGCCTTGATACATTGCTACCAAATTTGTAACCATGGATACGACAAATTGTATGTTTTTCATTAATATAAACTCACCGTATAAGATTGACTAATCTGCAAAATTCAAAGTACATGATAATGCAGACGTGTTTATTAAAAACTAGATATCTTTTAATTTATATTTAAATGTTCTTTTTGCTTTTGTTTTTGTAATACTTTTATTGTGATTACTTACGGAACTGCCGGCATCTGAGAGTGGGAACATCCACAACACCTTAACAGCAAGCATCTCCATTTACAGAAATAAACAAGATCAGGAGTGAGGTGCAGCAGGGCTTGAGGCAGGTCCAGCACGCCCAGAATGCCACCAATGAGGGTGAGTAAATCATTGTTGTTTCATATTGCTAGTACCATCCTCTGTTATATTCATCTCATTTTCTTTTTATATATATTTCTTCTAATGGTTCTGTAAGGCTGTGACGCCGACATCTTATATTCCTGTCGGGTGCTCAAAACCTAAAAAGTATATTCTATATATAGTCCAAATGTTAGAAATGCAATTAGTCACAGTATAGATAGAAGCAGAAACGAGACTGCTTACATTTGGGTCGGAATTTTCTAAGCGCACGCGTGAAAAGCCACCTCGGAGAATATGGGTGCTGACCGCCTGGGCATGTGCAACAACTGTCATCTGGTATTTTGATAATTTTATGTACATTATAATTTCGTTTGATTGTGATTAGTTCTATTTTCTTTATTTTATTTGTATTTTATTTTCGACTTTATTTGCAATATATGGATTTGGTTTGCTATTTTTATTAAAATGGAAAATTATTATTCTGTAGAACGAGATTGATTTATTGATTATAATTATAAAAAAGAAGTTTAGAAGTGAATCAAATTGTAGGAAAATATTTTGCATTTATTTGATGTTTGTCGTCAAAAATACTAATACATTTAATTTATACTGCATATTCCTTCTTGCGGTGCATGAGATTAGGTTTGAAATTGGCGCTTGGTCACCCCGCACATAGGGCTACCGATATATTTCCTTAATCTACACGATCAAATGTCCCGCTTCAGAGTAGCGCTACAGATTATATATATATATATATATATATATATATATATATATATATATATATATACTGTGTCCCTGTATTAGCAATAAGTTTGTATACTGTTTCATGAAAATAGCAGTTGCCATGAAAAAATAAATATCAACCGTCAAAATATGCCTTCTTCTGATTAGATTTTTTAATTAAAAAGTAAAATTAGAGTTTTATTTTTATTTATTTATGGCGACTTCTATATTCAGTTAAAAAGTTTTTCAAACTTAATGTCAATATATAGATTATATTTTTAAATTAACCATTAATTAACTTCAAACATATCATTGAATCTGTATTTTAATATTGATTCAACTTTGTAAAAATGTATAGGATGTTCCATTTAAAATAAGGAAATTGATTTCCTTATCTTGAGAACCATTGGTTGAAGTAAAATTTTGATTGTCATTTAAATAGCCTCGTAATATAGAAAATGTTTGCTAATTTAAGCAACTTCTTATCTCGTATAGTTTTCAAGATAGCAATGGTCGCCCATTTAAAATGATACAATATAAAATTACATAGAATACCAAACAATAAAACAGAACATAGTTTCTTGAGGTAAATTTAAAATATTTTAAAACAGAGTCGGCGCCTACGTTATAAGGCGATTCTGACTTTAGTCGGTTTTAACTATTTTATTTTAATTTTAACGAACTGTGCGTCAATATATTGTTATCTTTTGTGCAATTGCCGGTAATAAGACTCAGTGCATTAATATAATACATTAATATTCGTCAGGTAAGGTTAAACGTGGATTTATTTTCTTGTTTTTATTCTTCGCTGCTCAGTAATGTACAAAGTGTAGTTTCCATTCCTCGTTGGCAATATTTTTCTCCAATTTGGTGCAAATCTTACACATTATAATTTTTTTAAATTATTTGTAAGTATTTCGTTTTTCCTTGCATACTTTCTTATATTTTCTATCTTTATGTTTCTTTCCATTCTCTACCCCACTAATTTTTTCCAAAAATTTGTCAATTGTAGAACCTTTGATTTAGTCGTTCCTTTTACTATTTTCTCATTTATCTATCTTTACCTGTCTAATTTCTACTTAATTATTGTACTTCGTTTTACAGCATTATTTGACTTTGCAGAATATTATCTGGACTGTTGCGAAATTTTTATTTAAAGTGATTAGATATTAATTGGTAGTTTGAATTAGCTTGAGCTATTTGAATTTTTGTTCTACTGAAAGTGAATTTGCCTTGTTTATCTCTTTCATGATTCCTATTCAGTATGTTCATTCCTTATTCTTGTATCATTTAATTAATATTGTTCCTTTCTTGTGACCCTTGATTTGTCGTTACTGTTTCTCATTTTGTATACCGGCTTGTATTTTTATTTATTGTGTTCCAATTTATTTTCTTCCCTCCAAGTTTCTAATGAATAAGCATCTTTCAATGGGAATATAATTTACTTGAAGCTCGAAACTGAATAGTTTTGAAAAATTTCACTAAATCCTATTCTTTTTACAAATATGATTATCACTAGTAAAAATTTTCTATGTTTCAATCGGTGTGCACTGATACATATAACTTCTGGTTTAACGGATAAAAATTTGAAAATTCAGAACTTAAGTTCATAATAATGCTATAATTTAAATCTTAAGATATTTATTTAATTATTCCACACACGTCATTTTTACCCAATCAAAATGCTTCATTTGCAAATTTTTATTGAAAAATTTGAAGAAAACACAATAGCATCGTCATGGTTACATTTTGTTGACATGAAAAATTTTATATTTGAATTGTTGTCATTATTAAAATAATTATACTTATGAAAATACTTTAATCAACATATTTATCTAAATTACACAAATATTCAGATTACAGTATAACAATTGACAAGATCACGTTTTACGTCAAATGACAAAAATAAGTTATGTAGTATTTACAAGATGATTCCCGTGGGTAGATAGCTTAAGTTACGAGAACATAAAACCCGAGGCGAATCAAATTCGCCTTAGAGTAAATGAGGTTTGAATAAGGCGTTTCTGCGAGATTTTAAAGCCAAAAAGATTTTATTTATATTTTAAGTAAAACAAAGGCTATAGCCGAGTGAGATGGTGAAAAGTGCCGCCGCATCACACGAAATGACGAATTAACTATTAAATATTTTGAATAACAATAACACGTCCGCTCCTCCCTCTTACAATGAGAAAAATCTGATTTCTCCTAAAGGAATGGTTTTACTCGGAATTGTACTGACGAATGTATGTCCCAAAAAATCTCAAAACAAAAAGGAAGAGTTCGCCTTGAAAAATATATATTTTTTGGTATATTTAGCGCGAAATTTGAATTCAAAATTATTCCTAAAATATTGAAATGTAAATTTCACAAGGTTTTTTTAAAAATGGCGGCTCGACAAAATTATTAATTAGGCCTTTCATGTATACCTTTACTCCATATATTATTCAGATATTTCTGATTGGTGCGCTACATTAAAAAAAAAAAAAACCATTTTTTACCTATTTTTCGCTTTTTTGCGCGAATATTCGTTGTAGTACCCAGTAATATTTTCGGACTTCTTGGATGGGTGCGCCATTTTGAAAAAAAAACATATTTCTTTTACCTATTTTTTGCTTTTCTTTGGACAAATATTCGTTATTTTGTTATTACAAAATTACTAGAAAGTCCTGTGATATAAACTAGTGTCCGAAATTTTTTCGGACTTTTTGCAAATAATGTACAAATATTTCTAATTTTGGACATTAATATTTTCAATCAAATAGTATTATTAAATTTTTCCACTTATATCATTAATAATCGGTAGAAATATGTTTCAAATGTATTTTGGCGCCAAATACAAATGTCGTGCTATTTGAAAATGCTGCGCCATAATATTCCAGAAATTAGTACGAGAATATTTTTTTCTAAAAAATTTAATCATATTTCACTGTTTGACACAAAATTCATTTTGAAACTTAGTTTTATTACAAGTTTTTTGCAGTATTGTTCTTATTAAAAAAAAAATTCCAAGGTTTAGGCAATATTGACATAATTTTTATTACAAATATTTTCTTATATATTTATTATTAATATTTGCTTAATATTATTTTAATATACTGTTTTTAATAAATCAAAAAGAACTAAGCGATATTATGTTATAATAATAAATAAAAATTGACAATGTAATTATTATAAAAAAACTTACATTAAAAATAAGGTTTTTACTTTTTTTCAAAATGGCGCACTTATCTAAAAGAACCGAAAATATTTTTGTTAAAGTCACAGGACCTTCTGGTAATTTTTTCATAACAAATCAAGGAATATTCGTGTAAATATATGCGAAAAACAAGTAAAAAAATGTTTTTTCTCAATATGGTGCATCAATCTGAAAAATCTAAACAATATATGGAGTAAAGATATCTATAAAAGGCATTATTAAGAATTTTGCGAGTCGCCAGCTTTAGAAGAACCTAGTGAAATTTACATTTAATATTTTAGTAAAGTATGGTTTTTATTATTTTTTTCAAATTGGCGCACCAATACAAAAGATCCGAAAAAATTTCTAGGTACTGGTTAAAGTATAGACCTTTTGGTTATTTTTCATAACAGAACAACGAATATTTGCGTAAAAAATGCGAAAAATATGTAAGAAATATGGTTTTCTTTTTCAAAATGGCGCAACCATCCAAAATATCTGAAAAAAATCTGGGTACTGACTAAAGTCATAGGACTTTCTGGTAATAACAGAACAATGAATATTCGCGCAAATAAATGCGAAAACCTCGTAAAAAGTGGTTTTTATTTTTTTCAATATGGTGCACCAATCAGAAAAATCTGAAAAAGTTTGGAATAAAGGTATCCATGAAAAGCATTATTGAGAATTTTAACGAGGCGCCACCTCTAGATGAACATAGTCAAATTTGTATTTTTAGGAATTATTTTCAATTTAAATTTCGCGCCAAAAAATATATATTTTACAAGGAGAAGTCTTTCTTCTTATTTTCAGATTTTTTGCGACATATATTCATTAGTAAAATTTCGACAGAAAAATCCTTTATCATCATAATAGTTAATTTGTCATTTCGTGTGGGGACACTTTTGCCATCTTACCCGGATATACCATTTATTACGTAATGAATCGAGAAAAGTGCCAGGGCACGGCCCTGTCATGTTTGAAAAGTCAATCTTCTCTGAACTCATTCGAAAGTACTCTTTGAGATGATAAAATTCGCCAAAATCATTCCTCATTGTCATTTTATTGACATTGTGGAACCATTATCTTTTACGTTTATTTTTGCACAATGATAACAATAAAAGTAATTCATCCTCGTCACTATCATTCCCACAGGCAACCTCGTTGGTATCGTGAAATAAAACTGAAAACATACTGTATGTATCTTTTGACGTGGCCTCGGGTAATAGCGAACATCGCGTACCTAGCAAATATGACGCATATAGGAACAGGAAGTCTAGCATAGCGCTCTGTGTAGCTTTGGCATTACGCGTAAAGATTTTTTTTATAGTTATGCAATCTCTGATTTAATAAATAAAAATTTTGCGAACAAAAAAGCCGAAAAACATACGAGTAATAATTCAAGATTAATGCAAAGTAATATTCTTAATGTTTAATATGTTCTTTAATTAAATTACATATAAAATTTGCATCCTGCTTCGAAGACCTATATTTTTCTCTAACGAAACCTGCACTATAATTTTGAAAAGGATTTTTTTTTTAAGTACAGCCTAAAAATTTGCGGTTGTTCATTTTCGTTTACTTCAAGAACTTCTTCAATATTTTCAAAATATTTATCTAATGTCACTCATTATCACAGATTTAAACTACTTCTACACGTTATTTAAATTTGACTGTTTAAATTGACGTTTAATTACGATAACTACGATGAAAAAGTGTCTCTGAATGAGCAAAATTCGTTTAAACAGGGTTACTAACGATAAACAGTGTTTAAATTTAAACAGTGTTTAAATATTTAAACCGTGATTGAAATAGTAGTCTCTGAATAGAAAAATAAACAAAATGTCATTATTAAAAATATATTTACAATTATAATGGTTTATTCTGCCTACAAGGAATGTTATTGCCTCATGATTTGAGCATTGATGTTATATACTATGTAACCAAATTGACACTTCTTATGGCAGAAAGGAAACGCGATTGAAAAATGTTTCATGATAAACGAGATATCAATTAATGTAGAAACTGGTTAGTTGTACAGGGTATTGTTTATGTTCATATTCGTATAGCTAATATATATATATATATATATATATATATATATATATATATATATATATATATATATACCTATATTAATTTATATGCATATGTATAAAAAAAATATTATTAGGTATAATTAAAATTTATTTTACTTAATAAAATCAATAACATATACTTAGTAACACTTTGACATTGGCCGCACGTATCTCTTCCTTCCACAAGTTATAAGAAATGCGGGCGCGCCATTTATAAAGTTCCGCAAACACAGAAATTACTAAAGACAGAGGACATAACAGGCCATCACAACAAAATGAAATCTCATAGGTTGTGAACGAAATAATATATAAATAAATATGTTCATTACTTTTCATAAATTGCTGTATATTTGCATATTCTTATGCGAAATACTATTATTTTGACAAAATTTGACAAGTTCAAAATTCAAATTCAAAATTAAAATGAAATGTATTTTAAAATAAAATACTGTTACTTGAATTAAATAAACGCTTATTATATGAAGTATGTATACTTCTGTTATATAAAACGATTGATAGAGGAACGCTAATCATTTTACTTATATTCATACTACCAATATTATTGAAAACATCGAATATCTAAATGTCCTATCAAAATTACACAATACAAATTCATTACCAGATTGTAAACAAGTTTACGAATAGAGACAAAACAAATTTTTCCAAGTACATAAATCTGTTTCTATTTTAATACTGAGAACTCGGCTGCTGGAAACTCAAAATGTAGACAGTGGTTCGTTGCGAACTCAAAATATAAAAGGTGGTTTGTTGGGAATTCGTTTTTAACTAAAAATGAAACAAATTAAACAGTGGCTTGCTTGAAACTCGTATTTCACTAAAACCTTTGTCTATTGCTTTGTTTGTCTTTAGCACACAATTTCGCTTCTTGTATGGTAATTCCTCTCTTGTTGACGATCTTCTCTTTGGTTCCATTTCAGTCTTCTTTGGGTCGTCCTCGCTCTCTTGTCTGTCTCTCTGATCCTGGCTGCCCACATTTCCTTCACTGGCCTTTTCTCGTCCATCCTTACAAGATATCCCCACCAGCCCAATTGTCTATTTTTTTTTAAATTCTAGAATTGGTTTCGTATCTAGACGTTTCCTTATGTCTTCATTTCTTATCTTATCCAGCAATGTAACCCCTTTTACTCTTCTCAGATACTTCATTTCTAATGCTTGTATTTTACTCTTTATTCTTCTTGATATGTTTCATATTTCACTTCCGTAAGTTAATATTGCTCGAAACATAATATTGAAAACTGTAACGTTAGTTTTGCGTGACACGTCTTTTTCTTTTTCTTCTACGCCATGCTGTCCTATCGCTGGCAACTCTTTTCCAATTCTTAATGTACATTGTCGTTAAATCTTCCTCTACGACATCTATCTATTTTTTTCTAGGTCTTCCTCTCCCTCGCGATTCAACTGGCTTCTATTCAGTAATTCTTCTTGTTATCCTTCCTGGGTTCATTTATTGTATATCTCCAAGCCATCTAATTCATAGAAACTTCATGAATTTAACTATATCTGCATTATTTATTAACGCATCTAGTTCAAAATTCATTAAGATCCTTTTTCTTTCAAACCCTCTAAATTCTTCTTCATCTTTCTTTAATAGAGTCCACGTTTCGACACTATATGTAACTACTGATCTGATTAGACTCCTATAGATTATTAATTTCGTTTGAAGGCTTAGAATTTTAGACCAGAGTAAAGATCTATTAGCATAATATGCTCTGTTTCCTTTAGCAATTCTTTCCGCTATTTCGTCGAACATGTTATTGTCGTAAGTCAATGTTGATCCTAGATAGGGGAAGCTTGCTACTGTTTCCAAGTTATATTAATTAAACTCAACATTGCCCTGAGGATTTCTATTTTTTGTTGCTAGCATAGATTTAGTTTTATCTTGATTAATTGCTAGGCTAACTTGTTTAAATTCTTTTTCAAGCTCACTAAATACTTCTCGCACTGCACTCATGCTCCTGCCTGCTGTTACAATATCATCAGCGTAGGCGTCAATTTGTTTACTTTTAGTTCGCATAGTCTCAGTCAGTTGTATATTCTTCATTAATGAAAGTAACATTAAGTTAAACAGAAGTGCTGAGAGAGCGTCTCCTTGACTTACACCACTATTAATATTAAAATATTTACTACTTTTGTTTTGAATTATTACTGCTGCTGTGGTGTTTTCAAGAGTTAGTTTTACTCGTGCGACCAATTTCCGTGGTATACCCATAAAAGTTAAATTTTGATACAACTTATCTCTGGTTAGAAAATCAAACGCTTGGCGGTAATCTATGAACAAGCAGCTTATATCAATTTTATACTCATGCTCTTTTTCCAAGATTTGTCTCATAATATGTACCTGGTCTGTTGTAGATCTATTTTGTCGGAACTCGCACTGGTAATCTTTAAGGATTTCTTCTGCATATACATACATTTAGTTTTTTTATAAATCAAACATGATAGTACTTTATATATAATATTCAACAGCGTTATTCCACGATAGTTACCGCATATTTTCTTATCTCCTTTTTTGTGGATAAGGATATATAAGTCCGCTCTCCCACTCCTCGGGCATAACTTCATTTTCCCAAATCATTTGCATAAGACGCTGGATGCGATTCAAAAGTTCTTCTCCTCCAAACTTCAACAACTCAGCGGATATGAAGTCATTACCTGATGCTTTATTGTTTATAAATGATTTTTCAACATCTTCTATTTCGTCTCTGTTGGGCATTCTATTATAGGTTCTGCAGTGTAGTACTCTATGTCTTGGAGGGTACACACACTATCTTTATTAAGCAGCTCTCGAAAGTGTTAAGTATATGGGCTTCCTCTGTATTATTATATATTGCCTTTCTTATTTAAACAGGCTTGTTCTCGTGGTCTATATTCCATAATCTGAAATCTTACCTCTTTGAAGAATTTTCTAGTTTGCCTATTATAATTAGCTTCTTCGATTTCTCGAATCTTATTGTTTAGGTATTCCCCTTTCTTTTTTATGAATAGTCTCGTTGCAATTTTCCTTTTAAGTTAATATTCTTTAATGTTACTTTTGCTTTCTTTTTGTAAACACTTCCTCCTTGCTTCAATTTTATCTTTCATTGCTTTTCTGCCTTCTTCATCGAACCATTCAGCATAACATTGTTATATATTAGTTTTTTGTAATTGAAGTTTTTGCAACACATACTTTTGCAATATATTTGTCTTAAAATTCCAGTTCCACTTTTCGTTATCTATTTTCTCTCATTATATGCAATTTCTTTGATTTTTTTCTGAATTTCTTTTTCTTTCTCTGTTAGGTCTGAGTTGATATACACTTCATTTTGTCCGCTATTATTAAGCTTTGATTTACTCTTTATATTTCCATCTTTTTATTGAAACTTTGTATCTACACTTCATAAATGTTTTCTTTGATTTTAATTGTTTTTTTTAATTTTTGTATTAACTTCCATATTCCGTAATATAAATTGTCCTATTCTGCTTTCTCTTGCCTCTACATCGACGGAATCTAATTTACGGCCAAATATGATGTGGTGTTTTTTCCTATTAATCTTTTCCAGTTTATCTATTTTGTTTTCTAAACTTTGTAACTCATTCACTCTTTCTTTAAATTTATTAATTTCTTGAGTCATTTGGTCGTTTCTCTTTTTCAATGTACTTAGGATATTATTAATTTCTTTATTTTCCCTTTCATTTCTGTTATTTGGATCATTAACATTCTTTTACTTCATCCAAGTCAGTGTTTTTATTCATTGATTTTTAAATTAAGGTAAACTAAAATTTTTTCCTCACTCCAGTGCCTCTTGCGGATGGCGCCCCGATGCAACGCATCGTCTGCTTACCTCCTGCAGCCGGCACTGCGTACGTATTACAGAGGAGTATTTACCGGGAGTTTATTTGATAAGCAAACATCGAGTATATCATTACTATAGTTACGGTCTTAAATGATTGACAGAAAAAAATTAAAGCGGTTATTTTATGAACAAACATATAGATTCATAAAAGGATTTAGCCACTAATCCCGATTAGTTAATCCTAAAATTATGCCGCTTGTTAACATTTTTAAATTCTATTCTATTTCATAACAAAGAGTATATTATTTAGTTCCACAGAAGTTCTACTAGTAGAAGGAAAATACTTTGATTTCACGCATTCGCAAATAATTCAAACATGTATGATTATAGTTAATCTTTTTTATTTTATAATGTAGTTAATCTTGTTTTTTTCAGATTTTTAATGTTCATTTCGATCTTTTACTGGACATTGTATAAATCAAATCATTTCGAACTGAAATAAAAAAATTAATAGATTTGATCATGTCCAAACTTTCTTTTTGAAGTCGTTGTGTCCGACTGATTTTGACAAGTGACGAGTCTGATAAATATTCCCTAAGTATACTCAAAATAAACGCATCAATACATTGCTGTTATTCTGTAACTATGGTAATGAAAGTACTCCATATTTACTGATAAAATAAACTCCCGATATGCTATCTGCTTCCAAAAAACGACAAAAATAAAAAAATAAACAGAAGTGTAACTGCGGTAAAGGATATTTTAAAATATTTAAAAAATTGAGTATTTCATCATGTCGCTAATGTAATGTGTGAAGGTGATTTGGCGTTGACTAAATTTGTGCTTCATTGTCTGTTGGTAGTTTCGTTAATTTACTCTGCAACCCTTTTTTTATGTTTCATCCGTTATTATATTTATAATATAATACTGTCAGTTTTGACATTTGTTTACTTTGGATTTCCCCCGACAAGATAATATCATCAATCCCCTTCCCCCTTTCCCGTGAATCACATGGTTACAATTGATAACATCGAGAAATAGAGGATGTATATATGTATATCATTGTTATTGTTAATAAATAAGAAAATTAGTTATTTATGTAATAAGGGCTGCTAAGAAAGCAACAATATCCATAGTTTAAAAGTTAGCACTCTTACTACTCAATAACAACAATACGAATTTATTTATGTGTTAACTATTAGCTAGCTATTAAATAAACATACCAAATAAATAATGTGTTTAAAAAAAATAAACATTAACATTATTTTGACTTTGACGTTTAGAGCTTAGGAGTAAATTCAAATTGGACATGTTTGGAAGTTTTTGTTGATTTATGTAGAAAAAAATAATAATTTATAATATGTATTTGTTAAATAGTTAACTTGCCGGTACGATGACGATGTCTTATTTTATTTTAAAATAAGTAGTAAATGATATAATTCTGTTTCTTTGGACATTCAAAATCTTTTCAAGAATTATACATCATTTCATTTGGTACAATTGTCAACTCTGTCACGTATTGGGACCCGGCATGTTTGTGGTGAGGATTGCTGTTGCGACGCGAGCGCTCAACATCGAGAAAAATCGCACTAATCTTGGACCTTGACAGCTGACATATTTCGTGAATTTGAGAGTTGGACATTTAAATTATTGTAAAAAATTGCATAAACAATGGGGAAATAATATAAATAATTACATTAATTTAAAAATTTAGTTGGCACAAATCAAATACGTTGTCAAAGTCCAAACTTATTTTCTATATTTACCGCTTAGCCACAAACTAACTTGCCCGGTCCCAATAGCGTAATCACGCCGGATACGAAATAAATATTTATCTTCTGTTTCTTGCCTTTCTAATAAATCACACAATTTATCACAATTAACCTTTGGATTGTAACAAATATAAATTTATGACAATTAATAAAAATTAAGCAAATTTTAATACCTAATATATATGGTATATAAAAATTTTAAGAAATTTATTAGGAGGTTGATATCTCAGCCCTATCACACATTTACATTCGCTTTCATTTACAGAACTAAAAAAATCCGGCAGGGTGCTGGAGGCACTTCATACCGAGAATCTGGGATTGAAGACCGAACAAGAAAAGCTGAAAGGCGTGGTGGATGTGCTGGTGAGGGAGACCCAGGCTATTAGAAATGATCAGGAGGCTGCCTACGGCTTCTTCAAGACAGGTGAGGTCGTCCTGTAACAGGTTCGCTTTGCGTTATTTTATTATAGAGATTGTTTAAACAAATTAAGTACATTACGCCAGTTGTGGTTGCAGCTGGCAATAAAAGGTAATTTTTTTAGAAATAGTGTATTGTAATGTTTGAAGATTGCTTTTGTTGGAATATTTATAAACAATAAAGTAAATGGTTCTATAAAGGGTTAAGGAAGCAACAAATTTTAAAGCTTAATAGAAAAGGGCAGTTTTTGAAGATAAAAAGGGAAAGCAATCTTAAGATCTCATTTCACATAACATTGGCGCGCGGACGAGAGTAATTTACCGAAACTTACGTTTGTAAATGATTTGAAATGGCTAATGATGGTCTAAGTTACACTCCCTCATTAGAAAAAGTAGGGTAAAATTATGTGAAGTTTATGCCACATAATTTTATCTCAGATGATTCTTTCCGCTGACTTCAGTCTGACAGGTTTAATTCGAAATAAATGTATTAAATTAATATATTTTGAAGTATATTTCTTAAAAAAAAAAAACAGGGTGAGTTGTTTTTTTGTGTTTTTATCAACCCTGAAATCAATCCGTAAGTATTATTGAGAATCTATTTGCGCTTATGAATATTTCGTCCGAAAATTAATTACATACGAGTTTTCTGAAGTACACAAATTTATTGCAATTCCGTTATTCCAGTGACTACTACTGAAGCAGAGAGATAATTTTCAGCGTTAAAACGTATTGAAATATTATTACGGAACTCGATGTTCCAAGACTGACTAAACATCTTAGCAACTCTTTGAATTAATAATCGTTTTTTACCTCCCGCCTATCAATATATAGATAAGGGAGGTATTGTTTTTGGTCAGATTTCTCGAGTATGAGTTTTCAACATATGAGCACGAATTAGAGTCCCTAGAATACTATTTTACTATTTTTACCGTGATGTCTGTATGTCCGTGTGTGTGTGCGTGTGTGTGTGTGTGTCTGTGTGTCTGTGACGATTTTTCGTCCACGATAACTCCAATATGATACATGCAAAAAAAAATAATATTTGGTATTTATGACTTATATTCAAATATGATGAACTGATTAGATTTTGACTATAATTGGTTAACAGGAAGTAGTACTTTATTTGAAGCTTTAAACCGTTTTTCCAAAAAAATACCTCTAATACAATTTTTTCGCAAATTCAGTTATTATTAAATATAAAGATTTTTTAATTTTCTACCGATCTGCATAATTACGTTTATATATAACTTCTAGCTAGATAGAAAAAAAATATATAAATTATAATAATTTTACATATCGTTTAGGCTGAGAAATTTCGATAAAACAGATGAGTTATTCATATGTTCACAAAATTTGACATATGATGTCAAATTTGATGTAAGTAAATGTAAAAGATAACATAAGTAAATATGAAGTAGTTTTATTGTAAAATTAGAAAAGGTGGAAGAAATATATAAGGAATATATTTGCATGCGTGAATCAAGGTAAGTTCGGTTCCGATTTTAGTAACGTCAAAAATAGCTGTCATTTTGGTCATACAAATTTTATGAAGGAAATTTTAGATATGAAATGAGTTAAATATTAACATTAACAATTAGATAAATATTTTCTTTTATTTCCATGGCTGTCTGATTTTGAACAAAAATATTATATTTTAAATTTAATAAATCTCGCCCTGCAGACGAAATTGCATATTTCAAATAAGTGTGATCCATAGAATTAATATTCTCCTATAAGTATACAAAATTTCAAGTTAATATCTTGCACTGGGGAGATACTATTCTTAATTAACTGATTTCCCATGTAAAACTCCCATGTGTCAGTCGAGATGGGACACCCGGTATAGAATATATGTATTACTACAGTGGCGGGAGGTATTGTGTTGGACACATCAAATTTTTTACTTGTAGGCTAGAAATTAACAAAAGGCAATAAAAATAATAGAAAAGCGGAGAATACATACATAAATATTTTTTGGAAACTTAATATATTTTTGAATAAAAGTTAAATACATTACTTTTTTCTCCTCCTGACGTTATCAATTTCTGCTGCAAGAATTATTAAACTTTTATCTTGCATCATTGTCATATACACATAATACATTTACAAATGTAAATTGCGGGCCCTTGACAATTTTTTGTAATAATAATAATAATAAAATAAATTGGAAAGTTCACATCAGATTTCGTTTCTAAATTTATGTACATTTGACTAACGAAGCAATATATTGAAATAGTCACATTAGACTACTTTTAACGAAGGTACGAAGGTAATATGTCTAGCATTAGACATGGACAATTTAATTTTTGTTAACTCTACATAAGAAGACAATTCAATTTATTGATTTTATTTTCAATAAGTGGAATATAAATAATTCTGTTTCTTTGGACATTCAAAATCCTCTCAAGAATTCAACATTATTTCATTTAGTACAATTGTCAACTCTATCATCTATTAGGACCCAGCATGTCTGTGGTGAAGATTACTGTTGCGACGCGAGCGCTCAACATCGGGAAACATCGCACTATTCTTGGATCTTGACAGCTGACGGATACCGTGAATTGGGGACTTAGATATTTAAATTTCATAAAAAATAGGAAAATAATAAAAAAATATAATTGAAAGTTGAAACCTCACTTGACGCAAGCGAAATATGGTCCAAACTTATTTCTTATATTTACCGCTCAGCGGCGCCACATACTAACTTGCCCACTCCCAATAGCGTAATCACGTCGGATACGAAATAAATAATTATCTTCTGATTCTTGCATTTCTAATAAATCATCCACTTCATTACAATTTACCTCTGGATTGTAACAATTTAAATTTATGACAATTTAACAAAAATTAAGTAAATTTTAATATCTTATATATATGGCCTGCAATTTTTTTAGGAATTTTATTAGGAGGTGGATATTTCGGCCATAACACACGTTTACATACGCTTTAATTTGCAGAACTGAATAAATCCAGCAGGGTGCTGGAGGAACAAGCAAATCTGAAAGGCGTAGTGGATGTGCTGGTGAGGGAGACCCAGGCTAATAGAAATGCTCAGGAGGCTGCCTACGGCTTCTTCAAGACAGGTGAGTTTGTTCTTTAACACGTTCGCTCTGCGGCATTTCATTTTAGAGATACTTTAAATAAATTAAGTACGTGACGCCAGATGTGGTTGCAGTTAACGTAATAAAAGGCTAATTTATCGGAAATAGAGTATTTTAAAAACACATTTTTATAAGGTTTTAAGATTGCTTTTCGTTAGCATATTTGTAAACAATAAAATAAGTGGTTCTACATGCGGTTAACGAAGCAGTAATTTTAAAGCTAAATAGAAAAGGCCAGTTTTTAAAGATATAAAGGCAAGGCGATCTCAACGAAGCTGACGTGGGGTAAAATATGTAAAGTTCATGCTGCATAATTTTATCTAAGATGATTCTTTCCGCATATTTCAGTCTAAACAGATCTGAGTGATCTTGTGACAGTCTTGGTTTTCTTAATTTTGGTAACTAAATTGTCTTAGTGACATTAGGTAATCTATGTGTAGTGATTTAAAGCCGTCGCCATCCGGGTTTAATTGAACTTAGTTTTTTTTTATTCATTTAATATTGTTAACTGTAGAATCTTGAAACGTAAAATATTAATAACAAATAATAAAGTTGATACATTGCTTCCAAATTTGCATCCATGCATGTGCAAATCGCATGTTTCTCGATAAAATAAATTCACCGGGGAAAACTGACTAATCTGCAAAATTTAAAGTACATGATAATGCAGATGTTTTTACTAAAACTATATTTCTTTTAATTTTTATTTAAATGCTTTTTTTGCTTTTGTTTTTGTACTACTTTTATTGTGATTATTTACGGAACTGCCGGCATCTGAGAGTGGGAACATCCACAACACCTTAACAGCAAGCATATACATTTACAGAAATGAACAAGACCAGAAGAGAGGTGCAACAAGGCTTGAGGCTGGCCCAAAATGCTACCAACGCTCTCTTAAAGGAAGGTGAGTTAATCATTGTTGTTTTATATTTCCACTACCATCCTCTGTTATAATAATCTCATTTTCTTTTAGTGTTTATTTCTTGTAATGGCTCTATAAAGTAGTTGCGCAGACTTTTTATATTTCTGACGGGTGCTCAAAACCTAAAATTATATTCTATATAGAGTCAAAAAATTCAGAAATGCATTTAAATGTAAATGCAGCAGTAAGAAAAAAAGAAAATTAAATGTATTTTTCCAAAATCGTTAGCAAAATACATTATTATTCAACTTAAAACAGTGAGCAAAGTAGCATATTGAATCACAAGTGAGCAAAGTAAATAATATTAGTGAGCAAAATACACTAACTCTGAGTACAATGTTTTCATGGGATTACAGACATTATAATACATTTTACATTAAATTTAATTATAATTTATAAACATAATTGTACTGTTGAGATTTTCATTATTAAATAAAAAAATACAATGTTTTGTTTTTTTTTTTAAATTATATTTTAAGATTGTGGAAAAAATTATGCTTAGCACACGTGAGCATGTCTTTTTCTCACTTGTCCAGTTGGCACACTCGCTTCGCTCGTGTGGCCAGTTTCTGGGCCCGTGAGAAAAAGACATATTTTGCTCACTTGTACTAAAAGTAGCTATTTTCCACAATCCTTTAATTTTGATGTTGTTTGCTCACTCTTTCGAGTGAGCAAAGAACGCTTTTTAATCACATGTGATTAAAATTTTTTTAATCATTTAAAAGAGTAAACAAAGTACATTATTTAATCACTAGTGATTAAAAAATTTTTAATCACTCTTGTTTTAAAAATTGTCAGTAGATGGCGCCAAAAATTTTATTCCACCATTTGATTTTAAATTATTTTACAATATTAAAATAATTGCGTTGTTGAATTTCAAATTTCGTCAAATGTATAACTTGTAATGTTACATTTTAATTTACAAAACAAAATTAAAATTGTTAGAAATTTAGAAACTACTGGGGAAATTCATGCTAACACCGACACCGACTATATGTTGGTACTGTTGTGTCAGTGATGTTATTTAACCTCAAACATCACCGGCTTGGCCTAAACCTTTTTGTGTGTATTCTTTTACTAATTTGGTACAAATTATTTATCTGTGTAATTTAATTGTTTAATTCGAAGGGAGTTTGAGCAAAATACTCCCCCAGAAATAATTGAAATTGCAAAAAGTGCAACATTAGATCTACTATCTAGCAAGTCCAAAAGGCAATATGAAAATTAAACGATTGTGGAAAAAATCAGATTTTACATTCGTGAGCAAACGTGCATTTAATCACTCATCCAGTTGGGGCCCTCGTCTACAGCTCGGGCGCCCAACGTCTGAAATCGTGATTAAATGCACTACTTTGCTCACTAGTATTAAAAGTAGCTATTATTAAATATAAGTTAAAAAATAAAATCCCTGTCACAGTATAAATGTGATATCTTAAAATATAATAAGTAAGTAATAATGGTGTATCTCATAAAAATCCCACTGCTGGCACTAAATTGTAATATCTATATGAAATTATATAAAATTAGTTGTTTCATTAAGAAAAAATATTAACTTATACTTACGTGAGGTATGATTAGTTTTCTTTATTAATTTAATATTTATAATTAAAAAAAATTTAAAAGTCTGAAAGGTTCGTAGCTCTAGTAAATATAGACTTTATCAATTCTACACACTAATTTATTCTGACAAACAACAATAAAACGATTAATAATTAATACATATGTATACCTACAATTTATTCTTTTAAAAATGTAGGTCTGACACTTGAGGTTATTTAAATAATGTTTAAATCTAAATTTTGATATGTCTTAAGATCGTCAAACCAAACGAAAGAGTTTGCCCTATTAATATCGAATTTTGACAGATCTTAACTCTGGAAAGATTGAAAAAACCACTTGCTCATCATTTTTGCCTCGCTAATAATTAATAATTTGTCAACGAATTTTATGCGATTTATTACACTTATGGTGTACGTAGATATGACCACATTTCTGGATACAGGTTACTAGCTAAAATGCGAGACCTTGACGTTAGAGTTCAAAAAGCTTACATCATGTTAACTCATAAGATTAAAACCACAGGTATTCCTAGCTACTTATCAGAAAATTTAAGTTTAAAAATAAACGATTATGGTTTATGAGGTAAAGATTTACAGGCTGTACCAACTTTTAATAAGTCTAAATTTAAAAGTTGTTTCTCTTATCTTGCACCCTCGCTATATAACTCTATTCCAAATTAATTAAAATCTGAATATACAGTGTTTTAAAAGTAAAGTAAATTCTTTCTTTTCTTATTGATATTATTATTTTATATTGCATATTTGCATCGTATTTCATTATTATTATTGTTGTATTAGATACTTATAAAATACGCTCAACATCGGGAAAAATGACACTATTCTTAGACTTTGACAGCTGACAGATACTGTGAATTTGGAAGTTGGACATTTAAATTGTTGTGGAAAATTGCATACCCAATGGGAAAATAATAATAATAATTATAATATGTTGAAACGACTGTTGACACAAGCGAAATACGTTGTCGATGCCCAAGCTTATTTTCTATATTTACCGCTTAGCGGCGCCACATACTAACTTTCCCGGTCCCAATAGCGTAATCACGCCACAAAATAAATCATTTTCTTCTGCATCTTCTCTTTCACTCTAATAAATCATCCACTTCATCACAGTTTACCTCTAAATTGAAACAAATTTAAATTTATGACAATTAACAAATATTAAGTAAATTTTAATACCTAATATATATGGCATATAAAAATTTTAGGAAGTTTATTAGGAGGTGGATATCTCGACCCTTACACACACTTACATTCGCTTTCTTTTGCAGAACTGAATAAATCCAGCAGGGTGCTAGAGGAACATCATACCGAGAATCTGGGATTGAAGGCCGAACAAGAAAAGCTGAAAGGCGTAGTGGAAGTGCTGGTGAGGGAGACCCAGGCTAACAGAAATGCTCAGGAGGCTGCCTACGGCTTCTTCAAGACAAGTGAGTTGGTTCTGTCACACGTTCGCTCTGCGACATTTCATTTTAGAGATTATTTAAACAAATCAAATACGTGACGCTAGATGTGCTTGCAGCTGGCGTAATAAAAGGCATATTTTTTAGATATAGAGAACTGTAAAAACAGATTTTTGTAAGGTTTTAAGATTAATTTTCGTTGGAATAAGTGTAAACAATAAAGTGTAAATGGTTCTTTATGGGGTGACGAAAGCAATAAATTTTAAATTTAAATAGAAAAGTGCAGTTATAAAGGAAAGCACTTTTTCCAATGAGGGTGTAAGAAACTCACCCTCATTGGAAAAAGTGGAGTATCATTATGTGAAGTTCGTGCCACATAATTTTGTATAAGATGATTCTTTCCGCTGACTTCAGTCTGAACAGATCTGTGTGATCTTCCTGTGACAGTCTTGCTTTTCCAAATTTGGGTAACTATATTGTCTTAGTCACATTAGATAATCTTTGTGTCTTATCTTGAAGCCGTCGTTATACGAATCTAAATCGAACTTAATTAATTTACTTATTTTATTCGTTTAATTTCGTTAACTGTAGAATCTTGTAACGTAAACTAATAAATTTTTGAAAGGAATTAGATATTGGAGACTATGGCTTTCTTTAAATTGATTTTTTTTTATTCAAAAGACGACGTTTCGTTTCTAATTGGAACCATCTTCAGGTAGCAGCGTAGCGTCATTAAACTGTAGTGAAGTTCTATCTGTTTCTAGTGTGATTAGTAATTGTGTGGTATATAATCGTATATATAATATAATTGTACATGTTTTTACATGTATTTTATTTTCTGTATTCCACGAGCCAGCCTTAACTGCAGGTTACAAAGTAAAATTTTAATTTAATCAATTAAACATTCTTAAATAAATTCTTCGAAATCTCCCTTTATTCAAATATTTTTACATATTCTACATTTTATATATAATAAATAGAATTTTTTGTTGTCATTATATCATATACCTTTAGAATTATCCGTTTTTCTTTATTTATAATCACTATTTGACTTGGGTTTCTTCTTAATTTCTCAACCCATTAACGTTCTTCATCTCCGCTTTCAGATGTGAATGAAACCAGGAGCGAGCTGCAGCTTGTGAAGAAGGATCTTCACAGCGAGCTTCTGGCCCTGAAGGAAGACGTGCGGACCTTGCTCGAGCAGACCAAGCAGGGCAAGGACGTCGCCAACATCCTATTTAAGAAAGGTGAGGTGGAGAGTGTGTGTCCCACACATGCTAATATTACATTTCCATAAGATGCGCATCTGTAAGATTTGAAAGAGAGCCAAGATATGGAAGTACTAAACATTTACGTTTTAATTATTCAAATTCAATAAACTCACCAAATTTAATTATATATACCATTTGCCATTGGGATCGGATCTATCTACTATCCAGATCACATTTTTCATTTTATTTGCCTTCCCTTGCAGAGGCAGATCAGAAAAGTCATATTTAACTCAACGGAACTAGTTTTACTAGTCTGATTTGATCTGAGTATCAAAAGCAATACCACTAATCTCAACTAATCGGCCAAATTTCGGAAGGAATAAATAAAATCTATGTAATATTCTACAGGTTTGTTAAAGTACATGAGAAACACGAACGCTGTCTATTGTTTCAATAACAAAATAATGAATCTTAAATATTATGGAAATCAAACATTTTATGTTTTATTTTATTCGAAAGTACGTTACACAAAAAATATTTGGAATTTAAAAATAGTTTTTGTTAAGAATTAAAGATTGCTTATCACTTCATTTATATAATGATTTATTTTTCCTAATTTTAACACTTCGTTAGTCACGCGGGGGTTCAGTGGATAAAAAAATATGATTTTATGACATCTCAGACACATTTCTTTTCTAGGATTTCTTAAAGTCCTATTTTTATAAGGACATATATTTGCAAATAATTTAAAAGTATGCTGGGCAGTCTAGCAGGTAGTATAAAAATTTGTAGAAAATGCGATATCTACTTGTGCTTAAATTTACATGCAGTTGAAATATGCCAGATATTTTCAAAAATATTGGGGGAGGTCCTGAAACAGATTCAGAATTTTAATTTTGTTAAAATTAATTGTATAAATGTTTTGTAGGTTTTTACAAATTTGCTATTAATATAATCATTATTAAATTAAATAATTGCAATAAATTGACAAAATATGGTTATTAAAAAACAACTTTGCATATATTAAAAAGTGTGCCAATAAAAACATCGATATATTATATGATAATCAGTGGAGACTAACGCAGTGTTAAATACAAATTGCGGACATTTTAGTTCTTCTAATTTATATTTCGAGATGTATTTTATAATTTAAAATATACGAGGGCTGCCTAAAAAGTATTTGATCTTAATTTTTCCCAAGCAATTTAATGAAAATAGTGAGAGGGGGGGGGATTAAGAGGGCACTTGCTACTAATGTGTCGAGTGCATCACTTGATGCTTGATAACTGTTTTGTGAGATGTTGTACCAAGAGTTTGTCGGATTTCCGATTTATTCGAAATTACTGAACGCTGAACAAAGATGCTACAACGTGAATTATCTCCAGTTATCACGGTGTTAAAAAATTTAAGCTGAGCGTTGGCAGACTGCTATGAAACGCCAAGATAAAGTTATTTTTGTTCTTCCGACAACATGGTAACGAAATTTATAAATGTATAATTTCATGCATGGGTCTTTACGGATCCCAACCACTTCTGCAATCACCCATTATGTCAAACGACGTTTCTCAACAACAGCTCCACCGACCATTTCTAAATCAGTTGAATCACTACTTAATTTGTATTCCTCCGTGGAATCGTCTTCAAACCCTTGGCGAATTGTTTCGCTTTGAGAGTCCCCGTGCGTTTGACAAAACTTGATGCAGCATCTTTGCTCAACACGTTTAATTATTTCGAACAAATCGGAAATCCGTCGAAAAAAAATTTAAGAGTGCCCTTCTACTGAGGAAAGTGGTGCCGCCTTACCGTCATTATATTGCGTAAGACCGTGTGATGCCCTAGCCCCCCAAACAAGATGGTGTACCTTACTTCTTATTTATTATTTTTTGTACTTTCAACTAAAGAAGAAAACATAAATATGTTGCGCAAAATTCCCCCATGTTGGGGAAAAATGTGGCATCACTGCGCATGAAATTTTGTTTAAAACGCAATCTTTTTCTAAATCATGCTATAAAAAAAATATTATGATTGATTATCAACAAATTCCCAATATTTTGTGTGTAAATCTCTCACTATACTGATTATCTAGCAGGATCTTGCAATTAGCACGCCTTAACTTTGACAGTTGATTGCGGTTTTATATAAATTGACACCGCTATTGTTCTGCGACAATTTTGTTCTATCATGGCTGCCATTTCATCATGCAAAAGTATACATTAAATACAGCGAAATTGTGAGAATTTATTATTAAAATTCGTCCTCAAATCTCCAAACTTTTCGTGAGCTACGTGAAAAATATTGGTCGACATAACCATCCTACTGAGAGCACAATTCAACAACTAATTACAATATTTGAGGAAAGTGGTTCAGTTGTTGATCGGGCAGTGCCTGTACATCGTCGAAACGTTTGGTCAGTCGAAAATATTGTTGCCATTGAAGAAAGTGTACATGTGACAACTAACGGCATCCATTCTTCAGGATTTGCAATTTGGAGAAAATGAATTTGTTCATGTGTGTGCATATATTGATTATGTAATTGTTACATTTGCAGCGTACCATTCAAAGGGAACGGGGGTCCTAGTGCTGCGGTACTCCGTGCTGCCCAGCCCGGACAACACCAGCCTGCCCGCGCCCTGACCACATCACACTCTGCTACACCTTACTTATATCTTACAAATAATGTATTGCATATTATTATATATAAATCCAATTCTATTATAGTTGCATTACATAAAAATTAAAAATAAAATATGGGAAAGCAAATAATTAAATTGTTTTTTTTTATACATTTCCTCAGAATTTTACTATCTATATAACTATAAGATAAAGTTTCTTTATTTCATTTTGCAATTATAAATTTTTTTATACGTCCTCAAATGCGGCCGTAATTTTTCGAGGGCGTATAAAGTTGCTAAGCAGTAGTTACTCAAACAAATTGAAATTGTGGATAATGTATAATTGTCGAACAGTACAATCAATTTCCATTTTGACTAAGTAAGTATTTATCATTCACAGAACTATTTAAACTACTTTTTTTATAAACCTTTTGAATTTTGAGAATAAGGGAGGTATTTTTTATGGTCAAAATTCTCGAGTGAGACTTTTCAACATATGAGCACGAATTAGTGTCGACGTTTCCCACATGCCGGCTGCCGGCTAGCCATTCCAAGTAGCACTGCGAAACTTTTCTTCCTAAAATAATTACGAAAGTAGGAAATTACGAAACTATGATTTTACATATTAAATCCTTATGTGCGGGTGTTCGAGTCTCAACCCTGTATGTTCAAATGATATAAACGATATGTCTAAAAAAACATAACAATAATGAACTAAATTTGTGAAACCAAACGATTAGTTAAATAAAATTTTCCTAAATAAGACCCTGTGCTCTTAGCATAAAACAAATTATATCCTACATATATTTTTATTATAATAAATTATTAACCAACCATTTAAAGATACAACTTAAATAAAACTTATAACGAATAAACCATACATACAAAACTATACAAAAATATATCTATTTATAAACAATCACTATAAAATACTATCGTCACAATAAATAATAACGCAACTCAATAACATCACAAGAAACATAACCAAATACCCACAACAAAATAATATTAAAATATCACAACCAAGATTATATAAACTAAAAATCCCTAACACAGTTTTTCATTAAAAATTAGTTTGTATAATACTATTTTACAAATGATTCCTGAGTTATTGTTGACCATCCATTAATGTCGACACAATAGATTTCCCGGACATTTGCAACCAACAAAATCAAATAAAACTCGGTTTATATGACGTCATTTACGAAATCGAATGTAATTCAAACAACAAATAAAATTGTGAAACACAAGTAAATAAAAAACAAAGGGAGTATCGGCAGAAGGGCACTCAATGCTAAATTCATTACACCATGTAACCGGGTAGTTTGTTCCCCTGCTTTTGGCGGTGATGTAGTCGAATAAATTGTGCGCTAAATTGTATTTAAAAATTACACGAAGTTGAGGCAATGTTTTCATATACAAAAATGTATTTATTTTCGATAGCAACCGGCGACAGCGACCGGGTAGTGCGAAGCATCCGCCCGCCTTCTGCCGACTCGGTACAGTGGGGGCGTCCGGCGACGACCCGGTAGCCGGGCCCGGCACGTGTGGACTCTTAGGGTTAGTTCGGCGGCAGGTCCTGGGTTCACTGCTCAAAATTGTTCGGAGAGCCAAACGCGAGAAAAAGTCGTCTCGTTCGCACCAAACGAGGAAAGAAGGAAAGGAAAGGGAATAAAAAGGCCGCTAATGATACGTGCAACTGTATAAAAATTTAAATATAAAGTAAAAAGTAACAAAAAAATTAAACCCAAACAAAAAGGTTAAGTGCTTGCATTATTAAACAACTACTTACTAACAGAGAAATAATTATAATTAGTAGGAAATAAACAACAATATCTTTTAAAGTAGGCATTTGTTTTTTAAAATATATACGGCACATTAAAGCCTGAACATTCCTCTTTAATATATCTAAAAACAAAGTTATGTTATAGACTGTAATTTTTAATAAAATAAATAAATATTTTTTTTACATGTCTATTAAATTTAATACTGCTCTTAAAGTATGAGGCCAAAAATATTATTTGTACATTTTATCATAATATGTTACATAAAACATCAAATCTTTTTTTTTTCTTGAATTATATTGTATTTTCAACTGGCCTTGTAAAGGCCAATAAGCAAGTTTTTTAATTGTTACATTTCATGTATAGTGTCCACTGGTACTACCTCTTAAAATACATCTATATTGTACATTTATTATTTACAAATGATTCAGTTCGGAGGGCTTTGTTCTATTGAGTCGTCTGAGTATGGTTTCATTCTTGTACAAATTGGTTGCCAATTCGTTTGGGTGGCAGGACTGGACTCTTTGTATTTTGTTGACGTTTGATTTCTTATCACAGTCCCAGAGTTGAATACCATACGTCCAGATTGGTACTATGACTGCTTTATAAATCGATAATTTGTTTTATAAAGACAGTTGTGACTTGCGTCCTAGTAACCAATACATTTTCTTAATTTTTATATTCATTTGTTTTTTCTTGGTTTCCAGGTGTTTCTGCCAGGTTAACCTTCTGTCTAGGATCATGCCTAAATACTTCGCTTCTTCTTTGGTGTCCATATTTTTGTTGTTGATGCTCACTACCCGGCAGATTGCATGTCTCATTGTGAAAACTACATGAGTTGATTTGCCTTCATTGATTTGATTCTCCACCTAGCTGCCCAAGTTTCCAATGCCTCTTGTAATAATGCAGAAGATGCTGCTGGGTCAGTGTGAGAAGCAATGTATGCCGTGTCGTCCGCGTATGTGGCTGTTAGTACATTTTCAGGACTGGGTATATCTGACGTGTATAACTGATACAGGACTAGACCTAGCACACTGCCTTGTGGAACTCCAGCTTTAATAAGATTTAATTTTGATTCCCCTCCTTCATTATTTACTTGGAAACGTCTTTCATTTATGTACGATTGAAGTAGTAAGAAATATTTATGAGGTAGTTTGTTCTTAAGTTTGTACAAAAGACCGATGTGCTAGACCTTTTCGAATGCTTGACTTATATCTAAGAAGGTGGCTGAACAATTTTTTTTATTTTCTAAACTGTTTTCTATTTCTTGTACTACTCTATGTAATTGTTGGATTGTCGAATGCTGTTTTTTAAATCCGAACAGATGTGCAGTGATTAAATTTTCCTCTTCGATTATTATATTTAATCTTTCTAAGAGCTCGTTTTCGAATAATTTGGCTAGTTGTGGTAACAGAGAAATTGGTCTATACGAAGTTATATTAGTCGGTGGTTTACCAGGTTTGTGTATGAGTATTGTTTTTGCAAATTTCCATGAAATGGAGAAATAAGCAATTCTAATCAATGTATTATATATAGTGGTAATTAATACTACAGTTTTTCTAGGTAGTTCTTTTAGCATTATGGCAGTTATTAGATCATACCCTGGATATATTTTATTGTTGAGATGGTTTATTTCATTTTGGTATATGGTTTTCGTCTATTTCCGTTGCGTTTGTTAGGTTTGGTTTAAAAACTTGTGCAAGATATGCAAATATTTCAACTTTCTCCTTGTCTTCTCTGATCCATGTACCTTTGCATTTTTTTATTGGTGGGATGAATTTCGTTGGTCTTTTTAATTTTTTTGGCACTTTGCATAATGAATATTCATTTTCTGCGTGTGTAGATAGACTACTTAAATATTCCGGGTGTCATGTATACTGCCAATTACGAGGGTGGTCCGATAAGTACTTAGCCTACAAAAGAATAACATTTTTTTTTGAAAAATGGCGATTTATTTTTCAACATAATCTCCTTTGAGTTCTATACACTCGATCCAGCGATGCTCCAACTTCTGTAACCCGTCTGAAAAAAACATTTTCTGAAGGTGTGCAAAGTAGGCTTTCGTGGCGGTGATAACTGCCCCATTCGACTGAAATTTCTGCCCAGCGAGTGACTTTTTCAAATTTGGAAACAAAAAAAAGTCGCACAGGGCCAAATCCGGAGAATACGGTGGGTGGGGTAGCAGTTCGTAGCCTAATTCTACCAATTTGGCTGTGGCGAAGGCGGAGGTGTGAGCCGGTGCATTGTCACGGTGGAAAAGCATTCGTTTCTTCGACAAATGGGGCCGTTTTTTCTGCAATTCGGCGTCGAATCGGCCCAATAATTCGGCATAGTAGAGCCCTGTAATCGTTTTACCCTTCTCCAGGTAGTCGATGTAGATCACACTTTTTGAATTCCAGAAAACCGTCGCCATATCCTTTCCGGCTGATAGGACAGTCTTCGCCTTCTTTGGAGCACGTTCGCCGGGTGAAGTCCACTGTTTCGACTGTTCCTTGGTCTCTGGTGTGTACCAGTGTACCCATGTTTCGTCGACGGTCACGAAACGACTCAGAAACTCCTTCGGATAGCGCCTAAACATCGTCAAATTCTGCTGTGAAGTGGTCTCACGGATGCGCATGTTGTCAGGAGTGAGCAAACGCGGCACCCATCGCGTCGACAGCTTTCTCATACCCAATAATTCATGCAAGGTATGACCCACGCGGTCTTTTGAGATGCCTACTGTGTCAGCTATCTCACGCACCTTCAATCGACGGTCTGCCAATACGAAATCGTGGATTTTTGTTACGTTATCTTCCGTGGTAGCCGTTTTCGGGGCACCTGGGCGTGACTCATCAAAAACCGACGTGCGATCACGTTGAAACTCGTTAAACCAATTTTTGACGGTCGCCATCGAAGGAAAAGAGTCACCCTATACAGCATCCAAGCGTTCTTTAATTTCGCTGCGCGATTTCCCTTCCAAAAACAAGAATCAAATCACCGACCGATAGTGTTCTTTTTCCATTTTTCTCAAATCTGCGGACACGCTCGCTTCCACACGCGGTCAAAACAAAACTTCGCGTCCGATTCGGCTGAAAATTTGACAGTAGCTGTCTACGATGATGTTCTAAGCAATAAAAAATTGCTCTTGCGATTGTTGTGCTATAGGGCGGTGAGGCTAAGTACTTATCGGACCGCCCTCGTACGTCTGATTTTTCTTTTCTTTTCAATTTTATCTTTGATAATCTTGGGATGATTTAAGTTGCGATCATTTTCAAACTTTATTGCTGGTGTCGAAGTCCACCCAGCTTTTTGAATAATTCCTACTAGGTTTTCAAGTGCAATGTCTATATCGTTTGGTGATTTTAGTCGCAATAATAGGTCTGTATTTTTTTCTAAATATTCTTTGTATGTGTCCCATTTAGTTTTCTTGTTACATAT
Source organism: Stenolophus ochropezus (assembly GCA_035578165.1). NCBI lineage: Eukaryota > Metazoa > Arthropoda > Insecta > Coleoptera > Carabidae > Stenolophus > Stenolophus ochropezus. Next base: position 491,172 of record JAQOWZ010000023.1, on the reverse strand, counting down.
TGTTGGTGATTTTTCTTTTCTAACTTCTGTGGTGTTTAGAGTAATGATTACTGGAGAATGATCTGACGATAGGTCATAATTAGATTCGATGTTGATCTGATTGATGTTGATTCCCTTTGACACGAAAAAGTCAAGTAGGTCAATATGTCGGTCTGCTTATACTTATATGAGTATATCCGTGTTTGGTCATTGTTTTCATTAATTCTTTCCCTTTTGGGTTTATTAGTCTTGAGCCCCACTGAGTATGTTTTGAATTGTAGTCTCCGTCTGCTTTGAATTTCCCGCCCAGATTCTTGAAACATTCTTCGAATTGGTCCTGTTTTATAGTATGTTTTGGTGAACAGTATACGGTTGATAAAGTAATAGTACTATGTTTTTCATTAATTTTTATTGTCGTTGTTTGCAGATGATTTTCTTCATATTTGTTTAATTAGAAGTGTTTTGTTTTTTCATTGATTATAATTGCTGTTCCTCTATGGGCTGTTCCATCTGGGTGATTTGTACAGTATGCTCTTTGTTTTGGTAAATTAAAATAATTTTTATCTGTAAAATGTGTTTCTGATACCAATACAATATCTATATTTTGTTGTTTAATGAAAATTTCTATTTCTTGGCGCTGTTGTGCCGGTCCGTTAACGTTCCATAACGCAATTCTTAATGCATTAGCCATTTTTACTGATAAAAGTGGTAAATAGATTAATTTTTGTGGTATTTTGTTGCATTAATTGTGTGAAGATCATTTCGAATTTATTTAGGAATTGCGAAAGTGTTATATCTTGTAAATGGTTTGTTTTGGGTTATGAGTTTTTGACTATTTCTGCGGAATTTATGTTGCCGTCTACGATTCGGGTGTATTGTCTGTAGTTATGTTCAGGTGCTTGGGGTTCTTGCTTTGTGTTGTTGGGTTTCTTGATTTTTGTAATTCCTTGTACATTTGGCAGCCTTTATAGCTAGCGAGATGAGGACCTGAACAAAGTGCGCAAGTTGGTGGGATCTCGATAAGTTTTGTATATTCTTTTGTTGAATGATTTTTTTCCGCATTTTACACAGTAAAATGTTTATTGCAGTACGTTTTGGTGTGTCCGTATACATGACAATGCTTACATTGTGGCATTTCTTTCTTTTCTTCGGGGGTTCTACGTTGATCTTGGTGCCTAATGTTTAGTTTAGTTTGTAAATCTTTTTGTTATTTATATTAGGTTCTTGATCTACAAAGAACATTGCGATTGGGTCTTTAGTTGACTATCTTTTTATGTTATAGATATTTCTAATTACGAAACCTTTTTCTTGCAGTGCTTCTTTTATTTCTTCCATCGCAGTTGATTGGTGAATATTTTTAATAAAAACTCTGTACGATCGCTCTTTTTTGGGTTGGTGTATATAATATGTTATTTTATTGACGTTAAACATTCTTATCAGAGATCGGTAAGAGTGCAATCGATCTCAATTAATTTTTACTTCGTTGTTGCTTAGAGTTGTACAGTAGAATTCTTCTGGTTTTAATACTGTTCTCAGACTTCTGTTTACACGATTTAATATTAGTTTATTACTTTTATTGTCGTTGTTATTGCTACGTTTCTGTGCTTTCTATAGTATTTTTCGTGTTGTTTTCACGGGATCTTTTTACTGATTGTCTTTTACATATAACTTGCCGTTCTTGTGATGAAAGAAATTAAGTACTCTCATTTTCTAATCTAATATTGTTACCTGAGGTAGGCGAACTTTCAGAGATAAACGAAATGGGTGAAAATTGAGATAGCCTGATGTTATTAGATGATTTTGGGGTACAAATTGGAGGTGTTGAAGTTGTAACCGTTATTGTTGAGCAGCATACTGTTGTGACTATTGTAACACGGTCGTTTGGCAGCTGTGCATTTTGGTAAGTTTATGGTATTGCAGTACTCCAGATGTTACAAAGTGGACAGATTTATGGTTGAGGACGCACTTTTTGCGCATTCAAGCTTATTTTCAAATAAATAACTGTCCGTTTCTAGTACGTGATGCCCTCAGTGGACATCAATACTTGGGTTATTTTTAACATATTTTATACTTAGGGGATGAGAAGAGCCAGATAAACATAGGTTGAGAACTTCTGGATTTTTACTATTAAATGAAGTAAGTTTAAAATCTCGCTCTCTTGTTGTGATCTTCGACTGTTGTGGATGTCTTGACTGAATCGTCGGACATACCTTGGTATTTCTTAGTAAAATAATCAATTAGTTGTTTTACTGTGTGTAAAGGCTCCCTCATCGTGGTGTAAAATTTTAAGTAGTTTATATTATATTCATTGTAGATCGATGTAAAAAGGTTTTCAATATTGTTTGTAAATTAGAAAAGTAAGAATTTGGAGTTTATACAGATTCAAGTTACGCGTTGTAGTTTATTTGAATTATATAAATTTTTGTTCGCGGTTGATTATTAAAATTTTGTTATTGTTAGAATATCGTGTTTGATTCAGCCCATCCTATTCCAACCCCTGTCTTTGTGACGTAGTAGCACAACGCGTAGGTTAAACTCTATTGTTCTAAAATTACTACCCTGTACCAATTTAACTATATAGTAACCCGCGTCTGTTATCATTATTATTATTCCCCTGTGTGCTTCTATCACGGCAGACTTTTAAATAAAGTGATAGTGGTGGCAGCTGCTATCGTTACCCTTGTCTCGTGTAAAAGTTGTTCATTAATTTAATTCATGGATTACTTTTGAGGCAAGTAAAAACTCATAAATTAAAAACCCTCGTACCGTGTTACATTTTTGTTGGCAAAGCGCTGGGATCTAAATATTTTCTAAAACTAAACCCACTCAAACCTATAGAGTCTTTAATTGTGGTCAAATTTGAATAACTTACTTAATGTTACGAGTACAGGTAGTTTTTGCGTCCGTAAAAGCGGGAAAAGTCTCTAACGGTATTTTTTGCGTATGGTTACCTTCGTAGTGTCGTTAACCCTGAAGCAGGTAGTCGAAAAGAAAATTTGTAAAAGAGATAATAAAATAGTTTTTGTAATTATTATGCGTTCATTGAAAATAATGTAATGTAAATATTTAAATATGGAGTTATAATTAGAAACGGTTAGTAGTTTAGCTGGAGCGGTAATTACAATATCAGAATTTACCGGAGAACAGACAAATAGCAATCGCAAAATTATGTTTGGGTAAAGACGCTTTAGAATTCATCAGGAATAATGGTATAATTGAAAATACAATTGATTGGTCAATTTTCAAAAAGGAATTGTTAAATAGATATGTACAAAAACCGCATTTTCTTACAGTAGAGAAAGAATTTGTAAATTGTTATCATTTAGAGACAGAAAGTGTAATTGAATACGAAATCAAATTAAGATCATAAATTAGTAAATAATATCAAAGATGAAACAGAACATGAATTTCATTGTAAATATGTAGAGAAAAGATTATACAATCAGTTTTTAATAGGTCTGTTACCGCGGTTGCAACGTGATATTATATTAAAAGATCCTAAAACATTAGTACAAGCTATAGAAATAGCCAAAAGAGTAGAGACTGTAGATAAATTAATGGAGAGTAGCTCAAGTTTAGATCGTAAATCAATATGTAGTAAAAATTCCGAAATATCTCCAGAAAAAGGCGACCTTTGTGTTTTAAGTAGAAATAATGAATATAGTAAAGTACAAGAATTAATAAATAAAGTAACGGAACTTCTTCTTCAAGCCGGGCAAAATAGATATACTTGTAAATACGCAATTAATGATAGCGAAGATTCGGGAGTAGAAAGTGAAGATGAGACAATAGAACATATAACATTTAAAAATAGGTATCATAGTAAGTTGTGCTTCCGTTGTCAGAGATTTGGGCATATTTCAAAGTTTTGTAAACAAGCGAAAAACAAAGTAAAGTACAAAATTTGTTATAATTGTCGCGAATATGGGCTTATCGCGAGTAGTTGTTCAATTAGTGTGAAAAGTAAAATAAAAAAAAACAGTACACACGAGAGAGATGCTAGACAACAGTGCGAGAGAAATATCCCAGAACATACGGTCAGTTATGATAGCATGCGTGGGAAAAATAAAGCGCGAACGACCGTATGAAGGAAAAGGCTTCATCAGGAAGAGGATGACCGGCAAAAGCTTAGTTCAGGGGCTGAGCTGAGCAATGCAGATGCTGGACGAGCCGACACCGCAAAACGTATTTAGAAGAATGTGCGTTTTGTTGGTGTAGAGGAACCAGAAGACTTGGATGCGATTTCTGTGGTGAAATTAGAGGAAGAAGGTAGGTATGTGCAGTGATAATAAATATTAGAAGGGTTTTGGTTCTGGGATAGGTAGCAACAGAAGACGCAAGGAATATCGAGAGGAGCGAGCTGAAGTACCTGAAGACGTCAGGAAGGGCAAGCCGACACCATCCAAGGAGGAAGTGAAACAATGGCGGCCGTAATCGCAACCAGCAGGTATCCTAGCCGACTTCAAGAGAGCAGAGCTAGTCGAGTGGAAGAGGAACAGTAAGGTTTAGGCGCAAACTTCGTGCAACGAAAAGCGTCGAGGAATAAAATTCCAGGTAGCTCTTTAAATAAAAAACCTCCATTTTTACAAAAAGTATCTATTTAAGCGGCGTAAACGCTTCAAAATGTAAAATATACATTTGGATTGTATAAAATAATGTACATAAATGTTTATAATAATTGATTTAGTTTCATTATAATTACCTTGAATTAGAAATACAAAAAATAATTAACTTTAGGGAGCATACACTAAATACGTCAAACTTAAGGCTTTGAAAATTTTATACTACTTGTAGTAACCACAGGAAACTAAGGTCTTCCTTTTTCTAGGTGCCCCTGATGTAGATACGATGCAATTAAGGTAAATATAATAACACGCAATATGATAATAATAAATACAAAACATGGCAACATGATATTTATAGTGGGTAAACAAAATGAAAAATTATCAAGAAAACTGTGCTGGCACTCTACACGTACTAATTCGACCTTCTAGATAACGGGAAATATGCCTTAATCACAGAGAAGAATGATACCAATTTGCTAATGAACTGGCATGTGAAATTGGGTCATCTGAATGTCCAGTACATTCGAGAAGCCGTGAAGACCGGGGCGATTCTAGGAGTGAAGATCCAAGATATTAATCAAGACTTCAAATGCGATATTTGTCTGCAGGGCATCGTCCAGAATAACCAAATTGGGTGATCTGATCCCCTCGGATGTATGTGGAGCAGTCAGGGTTCAGTCAAAGGGCGGTGCACGTGACTTTGTGACGTTCACAGATGACTACACGAGACACACTGAGGTAAGATTCATGAAGCACAAGAATGAGAATTTATCGCTTTTAGATCATTCCTCGAGACTTAGCATGGAATACGGGTGAAGTGTCTTCAGTCAGACAACGGCCTGGAGTACGTCAATGCTAGATTCAACAGGTATCTAGAAGATCATGGTATAATACGTCGTCTGACAGCACCCTATTGTCCGGAGCAGAACGAAGTTGCCGAGAGGAAGAAACACAGAGACAGCTAGATGTCTCCTATTGCAATCTGGGCTGAAGCCATCTCCACAGCGAACTACGTTCGCAACAGATGTCCTTCAAGCAAACTCGCGGGGAATCATGGTTTGGAAAGCCACCAAATCTTACTAATCTACATAGTTTTGGAGCCGAGCTCTACGTACTCAGTGACACTACAAACAAAGGCAAGTGCAACACCTGAGCTGTAGCAGGACCAAGGCTTACAGGGTATGGATACCTAGTGAGCGAAAAGTTAGAGTAAGCAGATACGTCAGATTTACCGGGAAACTCACAGAACTACAAGAAAATGGCTATGAAGAGTTTCTTCAATTAGATGTTAACAAATCAGAAGACAAATAATCAGAAGATGATACTTTTGAGGTGCAGCTAGTACGAGCTAGAGCAACCATAGAAAGCATTCATGTCGAAAATAACAAAGATGATAGGCAAAATGAAGCTGAACAGGGCCCAGAGAGATTACAAAGAGAGAATCAAAATTAAGTTAAACGGGGTCCAGGGAGATCGCGAAAGCTTTTAACTGGATAACTGTGATAATGATGTTGCCGACCATGGAATGATTGCTGAAGTATCTGTTCATCAAGCAATGACCAGTAACGACTACAGAAAATGGATGAACGCGATGGCTTCCGAAGTCGCGTCCATAATTCGCAATGACACTTGGGATCTGGTGAACCGTCCATAAGGGCGAAATTTAATTGATAGTAGATTTGTTCTTTGCTTAAAACTAGGTACAGATGGATCTAAAGACAAATGCAAAGCCAGAATAGTTGCTAGAGCATTTTCTCAACGTCCTGGAGCCGATTTCAATGAAACATACCAGTGGCGAGATTGAGCTCCATAAGGCTAATCGCAGCTTTAGCAGTTCAGAAAAATTTGCAAATTGAGCAATTTGATATTACCACAGCTTACCTTAATGGAATTTTGGAGGAAGACATTTTTATGGAAACTTCAGATTACCTGGAGAATGTCTCGAAGTTTAAATAAAAGTCATTGGATGGCCGCAAAAAGGGTATTTAGGTACTTGAAGGGTACAAGGGAATCTGGGATCGTGTACAAGGCAAACGAAGGTGCCTTAGAAGGATTTGTGGACGCCGATTGGGGAGGAGATCTCAACGACCGTCTAACTTTCACTGGTTCCGTGTTCACATTAAATAATGGAGCAACATTTTGGGATTCTAGGAAACAGAAAACTGTTGCGTTACCTTCGACTGAGGCCGAATACATAGCCCTCATTTGTGCTTCTAAGGAGGCAATCTATATTAGACTTTTTCTGAAGGACCTGGACATCAATATTTTGGTACCTACTTGATTGTTCAACGATAACTTAGGAGCAGCAAACACAGTGCATCACGCCAGAGTCAAACATATCGACATTCGTCACCACTTCGTGCGAGAAGTACTAAGTTGCGGAGAAATTGAAGTAAGATATATGCCGACGGAAGAAATGCCAGCTGATATGCTCAACCTAGGGGAAAACATCAAAACTGTCTTTATCTTTTAGGTTTATCTGGTTCAACGGAGTTCTCGGCGCAGTGCTCGTCTTGAGGGGGCGCGTTGAAAACAATTGTTTCATAAAGGCAATCCGAGCACGCACTGAATGGCAGCAGCACACTACACTCTAAAAATACTTGCTATACAAAATACACGAATTGTCAATTATTATTATTATTATTGTATTTTCTAAAAGTGTCATATATAAAATAAAGATCTGTTTAGTTCATCAATTAGTCTCCATTTATCGTGTTCACTTTTCAATAAATAGTGAAGAAATTCCAAGACCGATAGTTTTGAGTTCGTTATATTGGGAAAAAAATAAAATCCTCACTTTTCTACAAAACGTATGTTTTCTTACTAACTCGACCCTCTACATTACGGGAAAAATAGTGAAAAATTTCCCAGGTCGATAGTTTCTCAATTAGAGTCTTTTTAAATAAGATATATTTCCTTATATTGGTAAAAAAATAAAAACGTATATTTTCCACAAATAGTTATTTGTGTATCAAGGTTCTAAGAGTAATCTTTTTGGGCTGATACCAAATCAGATGAGGCCCAAAAAGAACTTTTAGCCGAGGTGCACACAACATTTTTTAGGCGATTATAACAAGAAATTATGAATTTTCATTCAAAATCAATTTTTGACATCTGTCAAAATTTACTTTACTGTCGCATTTACCTTACGGCCGCATTTACTTTACGGCCGCTATTTTTACTCGCAAATTCATTACTTTTTCATTAATATTTGTAAAGGAATAGTTAAGATTTTACTTACATTTGTTATTATATTCTAAAATAATTAATCACATTAATTTGAACTATGTAAATCAATAATGAACAAACTAGCGGCCAAAAATTTTGACTTTGACAGACGTCAAATAAAAATGGATACTTTAAGGTTGCCAGCAGATACGAAAAACAACAATTTATGTACCAGCCGCCTAAAAAAGTATTTTTGCTTACTTATTCCACCATTTACATTATGGGAAAAATAGTGAAAAAAATCCCAGAGCTGTAGTTTTTGACATAGCCACTTTTCAAGACTTTCATATTACTATAAAATTGTAACAGTAGGGTGTCTGGTGCACAGTGAAGCCACCCCTTGTTGACGTATTGAATTATACGCGGACAGCCACAAGTAAAATAATGAAAGTTATAGTTACCTACGTCACTGTACTGCCCTGTGTTGACTGGTTGACTCTAACGGGAATCGGTTCGATGGGAATACCGTATTAATTATTAACAAATATTATAATTGGCTTAGAAAAATATTGTACACAAAGTTAAAATAATACAAATAATGAAATATTTCCCGATCTCTAACTACAGTTCCCCGACTGTTCGTTTCCACGCTCGGACTGAGAATGTCCTCAGATTTTGGAAACGAACTGGTCGTTAGCTGTCTTAATTGTCGACGTTAGCGGTGTAACAAAACGCCTGATCCAGTTAAACAAATACCTACTCGTTTTGTTATTTATTTTGTTGTTGACTTGTTTCAAAATTCTTTTTGGTAATAAATAGTTCAAAGATTTGTAAAGATTTCCGAAATTTCGTTTGGCTTTTAAGTTTATGGTTATATAGCTTTAAAGGTTTGCTTCAAAACGGTAATAAAACCATCAACCCTGAACGGAACCATTTTCTGATTCTCAGAAGACGCCAACTTTCTAATTTTTGTGCATCTCAGGGTGTTGAGAATGCACCCGGTTAGAGGCTATGGAGAGCAACTTATTTACACGCCCATGTAGTAGACGACCAGTGAAATTGCGAGAATCAGAAAACGGGGATGAATTCTGAAACTTGAGGGAGGTGGCCCGTCGGAGGTGAACTTTTGGAAATTAGCAAGTTAAGGGAGTCAGGGAGAGATAGTCAACGAGTGAAGAAGAGGAGTCAATCATGACTCGTTGTGTAAATAATATTTTGTAAGTAACTTTAAATTTTATTTCTCACATGTATCCGTTAATTAGTAATTTTTAACTTGTTGTATTTCTATTTCATTTTAATATATTTTATTGTTAAGTTTTCTTATTATCGCTTTGTTTATTCCCAAGTATTTCAATATTCCTAAAATTAGTTTGATTATTCTAATTAAAAATAATCTGGTGGCAGCAAATTAAATTCTACCATTTTCGACATTTTTATTCCAAATTCATAAACTCCTTTTATTAATTTAAAATCCAAAATTCAATAGTTAAAAAAATTTTTCGTTTCTCATCGTTACAGCGGTTTTAGCCGGTGATCTTCCATCCGTTTTCTACGTATTTGCACTTTTCGGAGTCGAAGATCGCCCGGCTCAAGTCAGCAGTTAACAGCGGATACGACGGTTCACCTTGCTTATCGGATGTTATTAAAATTTAATACTACTTGTGTAGGGTGAACCACGTGGCTATTACAAAATCTTGAATAATCGTTATGTAATTTAACGGGCATATGTTATGTAATTTTAAGGGATGTATCTATTTCAAATTGTCAGTTTATTTTATAAAGTGAATGCATATGGCATTTATTAAGCAATCTATTAACTACTGTACTGGCCAGCTGAGTATTTATATATTTTAAATGTAATTTTCAATTAGACGACTTGTCTGTTCCAATGATTTCGTTTTCGAAGCCATGTTTCTATTTATTGCAAAAAGTGAATGCATGTGCCATCTATTGAGGAGTCTAGTATGTATGTATGTATATGAGGGTTTTAAGCGTTTTGTCGCTTTTTGTCAACGCGACCTAGAAGATCTATTGTGACACAGCCCTTACTTAGTTTTCCGGAAGTAGATCCAGATTTTTTGATGAAGCCGATTAGGCCTCAAGTACCTGAAGTACTTGTTTCGTGACATGTTTTACTTGCATTTTAGTGATGCAGGTTGTCAGCCTACAGTCTTTGCAAGGTCAGCACACACCGAGCCGTTGTGCGGTAACCCATCCAATTGGACAGGGCGGGCTATGTTGCTTATCTACACGATCAGACAAGACACACCACGACCACACAACCGTACTGGCTGACAGGAGTCTAGTAATTACTATACTGGCCACTTGAGTATACATATATTCTAAAAGCAATTTTCAAATAAAAGACTTTTCTGTTCCATTTCGTTTTACATTGTGTTTAACTTGTATTTTTACTTTACAGGATCTTCAACTGATGACTTTGATTTCATGACTGACCAGGTAATTGAAAAAGAACTATAATTAATATTGGTTTTATATTTGTTGTAATAATTATTTAAAAAAAACCTTTACATTACAAGGAACATGGTGAAAAAATTTCCAGAGCCATTGTTTCCGACTTAGACACTTTTTAAGGCAATCAGTTAAAATCATGATAAATTTATCCTCTCTATTTTTTCACGAAAAGTACGTCATCCCATTATTTCAACCCCCTATATTACGGGAAAAATAGTGAAAAAAATTCTGGAGGCCTAGTTTTCGATTTAGACACCTTTTAAGACAATCAGTTTGTCTTAAAATCATGATAAATTGACCCCGTCTATTGTTTAGCGAAAAGTATGTTATCCCGTTATTTCAATCCTCTTCATTACGAGAAAAATAGTAAAAAAATTGTGACCGTTAAAAAAGGTAATTTATCAGGTGCTGCCATCATTTTCCGTGGTCAATTTGAGAACTATATACGTGTGAATTTATTTAAATTTTATTCTTGTTTCTACCCTTATTTTAATAACGTATTATGTATTATACCTACCATTTCTTACTATATGTAGCAAAAAATAGATGTCTTAAATAAAAAAATATATAAATTTAACAATTCTTTTATTAGAAAATAAAAATACATACATTTTATATTATTTTAACAACAAATTTGAAATACAGAAGACAATAAATTATTATTTACAACAAATACAAGGTAAGAAATATATACATAATAATTTGATAGTTGTTTTTATTTCTGCCCTTCTGAAACTGTAGCTGCCACATCCAGGGATGTAGTGTCAGTTCTCCGCCCTCTAAATAAACAGAAAAATAACAATTAAAATCTACATAACACATAGAACAAGTACATTCACTCATACAAGTAGAGCACAAGATACACACAAGTTAACGTATGTATGTGTAGGGATGTTTCTATTAAAGGGGTGATTTTTTTGTTGTACTTCCCTAATTCGACCTCGTAGATTCCGAATCTGGTGTCCAAATTTCTCTACGACCTATAGTTCTTACGTAATCCGCTAATTAAATCTTTATTTTTAAATAACTCCCCTATTTACACTAATTTTACTTCACAGATCCGAAGTCCATTTTGCACGGAAACATCTTGTTGTCGCGTAATAAAATTTTGAATTAAATTCGTGTACTGAAACTAAATTTATACCTTCTATTAATCTTTTTTTTATAATATCCGTAGGGCGAATTACATTGAATTATATAATGAAATTTCAGCAACTGACTGGTCTTCTATTTATAACCATAATAACGTTGATAATGCCTTGGATACATTTTATGACTTATTATATGATGCATTAGATAAACACTTCGGAAATAATATATAATATTAGCACTAAAAATTACTTTAGGAAAGATGGATAAAAACCAAGAACCTCAATTATCAGCTAGAATTTAAAAGAATACGACAGGTAGTAAAACATCAAATTAAAACTGCATATGACAATTATATTCATTCAGTAGAAAACAATATTCAGTCTAATCCATCAGAGTAATGGAAGTATGTACAAATGAATAAAGGAAATACTCGTATACCCGGTAAATTATATGATGATGATAATGTATATGAATCCTCTCAAGAAATTGTTAATGCTTTTGCTTCCTACTTCTCCAAATTTTACCAGTCTTCTACGCCTACAATATTATCAAATGAATATACAAATAATTCCCATTTTAATCTTCAACCAGTCTCTGAACATGAAATTCTGTCTATTATATTTTCTTTGCCAAATAAATTTACTTCAGGTGAGGATCAAATCCCTAGTTTTATTGTAAAAGATCTCCAATTTGCTATTGTTCATCCACTTAGGTTTATAATCTTGCCATGAAAATTGTCACTTTTCCTGAAAAATGGAAAAGTTCACATATTATTCCAGTGTATAAAAAAGGTGATAAATCACACTTACAAAACAATAGGCCAATATCAATTTTAAATAATTTCAGCAAAATTTTCGAAATGGTTCTTTTTAAACTGATCTACACAAACACACATTGCTTAAAATATAATCGTCCACATGGCTTTATGAAAGGAAGATCTACTACAACAAACCTTGCTTCATTTTCGCAATATGTGTCAAGTAATTGATAAACATGGTCAAGTAGACACTATTTACACGGATGTCTCGGGCATTTGATTCTATAAATCATGAGATTCTATTGAATAAGGCGGGTTCTCACCATTCATTTTTTATGAATCATATCCAATGATTCATGAAAAATGAACGTCAGAACACTTCCTTCATTAGAATTTATGATCAATTCATAGTTTCATTAAAAGTGAAAAGCAGTTGTACTTAATGGTCATTATTAATAAATGAAAGTACAATGAATAGTAAGAACACGCGTCATGATTTAAAATTGCAAATGTCAACATAATCATAACCTAAAACCTATCAGTTTTGTTAACTGTTCGACTATTTTTTAGGTAATATACTGTGTTCGACTGTTGTTAAATAAAACAGTATGTAAATCAAGAGACAAGAGCATACATATTTCTCGAATTGCAGTACGAATTCACTTTTTCCGATGCCATTTATAAAATAAAACAGTACATATTCAGTCACAACATGATCATTAAAACATGGTACATGTGAACAAAACTTTTTCATTTAATTGTCATGACAAATGAATCATTAGAAATGATTCACAAAAAAATGACTAGTGAGAACCCAGCTTAAGCCAGATTTCTTCGGAGCAGGACCATCAGTTATAAATCTTATTAGATCGTACTTACAGAATAGAATGTGCTTCGTCTATTATAATGGTTAGTTACAAATCTTTTAAATTTCCAGCATTGTCCGGTGTGTCTCAAAGCTCCAAAATAGAATCTTTATTATTTAACCTGTTTATTAATGAATCAATTGAATCACTTTCCTGTCATGTACTTGCTTATGCAGATGTTATTTAACTTAATTATTGTTGATGTATTAAGATGCGGGCTGACTAAAGCTGACTTCTGGAGGATGACTCGAAGGACCAGCGTTGCGTTGAAGTCAAAATCCCTAATCAGGTGCTAGCGTTGACCTAAAGTATGCCTCGTAAGCGAAAGAACTGTAGCTGGTCTGCTGGTCGATTGACGTGTTGGTTATTTAGAAGCGTAGCGGCAAAGCGAAGTAGAAACGAGAATACAAGTAGGAATGGATACAGAACCCTTAAGAATGACAGGATAAATTGGTAAAATAAATAATAATAAATATTGATTAGGATAGCGAAGCTAATGACGTTCTTATTCCTAATAACAGCAAAAGATAAAGAAAATAAGTAGAAAGCGAATACAAATAAACCTGCAAGCAGAGCAAGATGCCCAGTAGAAGCTCGGTGCTATAATGCTGTAAACTTGTACAAAAGGGGAAAAAGTAAAAGGATACTTTATTTAACATAAGTATATGTTTCACAAATAATGTGTAGCTAAATAATAAATGCAATAAAAATTGTACCCAAGCATAAATAATAAGTATAAGTTGCATAAAATTCAACGAACAAAGTCCTAATATAAGTAGGCAAAAATAGCGAAAATACTAACAGATTAAAGAACAAATAATAATAAAATACATCGAATATAAACTTTAAACAAAGCTAAGCAATCTTATTGCTTGTAAAAATAATTAGAGCAATAATAAAAGCAAAGAAAAACCTGTCAAATGTAGTCAAATTAATTTTGAACTACATGCGATCAAATGGAAATGAAATATGCAGCAAATGTGCAAAACTATACGATGTTGCAATTAAATAACAATTGAAACTGAAATAAGATATATATATATCGTAAAACAAAATCGCAAAAGTAGCGCAAGTGTAAAATGCTCAACAATATAAAAATGTATGTACTTACAGTAAAGTAAAGTAGTGTAAAGTGTACAGCGTGTGTAGATTGTGTGTTGCACAAAAAGAACAAAAGTTGAATTATAAAAAACAACAATAGAAAAATTATATTGAGCCTCGTGGTCAATTTTAGCGTAGCGTAGAAGCGTGTGATATCGTCAGCGAACAGACAAGACAGGAACTGACGTCATTCCGCTAAGCAAAGTCGCATGGAATAAAACTGTAAAAACATGCTAGTGCGCTTGAATGGCACTAGATGACATATGCGGTCCGAACAATTATAGTATTTCTAATGTCAATGATTCTTTATATTTGCAATCAAATATTGATACCCTAGTAAAATGGTGTGAAGATAATAAACTCACTCTAAATGTTGACAAGTGCTGCTCGTGCTCGATTAGTTACAGTCGAAAGGTAAATATCATTCTTTTCCGTTATTCAATACTAGGGATTGCAATAAAACATAAAACATCGATTAAAGATCTTAGCGTATTTTTTTTTCAAAATTTTAGCTTTCAGGAACATATACTTCATGTCTGCAATTCTACTAGCAAGAAACTTGGATACTTAATGAGAATATCTAAAATGTTTAACAATCAGTTAGTTCTTCAATCGCTATATTTTGAATTTGTAATGAGTAAATTTGATTATGCTAGTTTAATATGGTATCCATTCTATAATTATCAATCAGCCGCTTTAGAGCGTATTCACAGAAAATTTTTGAAATTTCTTTCATTTAAACTCGATGGCATTTACCCAGGAAGAGGAGCTGATCAAAACTCTCTACTAGAACGTCATAGTATGCCATCTCTCTCTGAAAGACGAATCACTTGTAGTTCCAGGTTCCTGTAGATGTTAATTAATAATAAAATTGATGACCCACAGCACGGACCAATATCCTTCAGCGCTCACCAATAGACTGCATTAGTGTAACGGTCATTTTGTGGCGCCAAATTCAAAGCCAAACCCTAACTCGTCTTCTGCCGATTTATACGCCCATGTTATTCTTATGGGAATAAAAATATGATATCGTTAAACTGCTAGACAGTATTATAAAATGCAAATCTTAACTATTAAACCTTATAAATACTAATCTCTAATGTTTTATCTATCTTTTAATGTAATATATACATCCAAAAAACATAATATTCTTTAATAAACTTCAATTTAAACAGTAGGTACAAATTTCTGGAAACGTATGTCGTAGCTGTCTTAGTATTCAGTTGAACCTGTCACATTAACGCGGCGTTTTTAACCTGCTGCACCAAGTAACGACATAAATGTTACTATATGCGTTACTACTTTCTTTAAAATCAAATTTTTCTTAATTTATTCTTTTATTTTTACTTTTTCTGTACGGAAACCAAAGAGTAATGTTTTATAATATAAAAAAACCTTATGTTATAATTAAGAATCGTCAAAATGCTTTAATATCGTGTATTGAAAATGTGCTCCCATAAGAAATGCATACACTCAGATTTGAATTAGGGTTTCGCGCCAAATGTAAATCTTAACCTCACTAACGTGGTCTATACACATCATGTGCCGAAACGCTCAACTGTACTTTCAACATATTTTTTTTGTAATTTCATATTTCAAATATGATTTCCATAATATCAGTTATATACAGGCATGTAACCTGTTAAAAAAACCGGTTAATAAAAACTGGTAACCGATATTTTAAATGAATTTTGCGAAGTTTAACCGTAATTTCAAACTATATTTTTAAGGCCGAAAATACTGGTAACCGTTAACCAAAAAATAAATAAACCGGTTTTAGCGAACATTAACCTTTATTTTAATAACACCATTTAGCGGGAAATATATTTTTTAATATTTGTTATATTTGTATTTGATTATGACTATATATGTCATGACAGTTACTACAATTTACGTTTTATTGGAGAATCATAAAAGTAGATATTTTTTGTCAGCTTTAGGCAAATTTACAATTAAAAAATCTGGTGTGTCTAACACAATACCTCCCGCCACTGTAGTAATATATTCTATATAAATTTGTCAATACATTTAATTTGTAGTTTTAAAATTAGTTTGTTATTGCAGTTCAGAATATTTTTAATTCATTTCATACCTAAAATTGCCTTCATAGATTTTGTATGACCAATATGACAGCTATTTTTGACGTTACTAAAACCGGAACTGAACTTACTTTGATTCACGTGTGCAAATACATTCCTAATATACGTATTTCTTCCATCTTTTTAGATTTTACAATAAAATTACTTCATTTTTACTTATTTTATCTTTTACTTACGAGGTCTGTACAATAAATACGCAAACTGAGTTACTAAGGTGGCTTTGAGGTGATGTTAGGTTATGCGCACTAGCTGCTCTTTTGTTAATAGATCTACTGAAGCATCAGAAACCGTCAGACTGTCGACGTAAGCTTACAACTAGAGGTGAGATTTTTTTTTGTGGCACCCGTTTATGCTCTTGTCGACGATGGAGTTTGATGAACAATTACTCAACATCAAATTTTTGGTAAAACTTGGGAAAAGTTCTCAGTAAATTCATGAAATGTTGAGGGCTATTTATAGAGATAATACAAGAAAACAGCTCTGTTCAAGTGGATTAAACGTTTCAGTGAAAGCCGTGAAGACTGTAAGGATGATTCAAGGCCAGGACGACCGGGGACCTCCTGTGCTGATGAAAACATCGAACGTGTGTGTTCTCTTGTGCTTTCCAATCGTCGAATCACTGTCCGGATGATTGCTGATGAAGTGAATTTAGGAAAATCGTCAGTGCACACGATTATAACAAAACACTTGGGGTTGAGAAAGTTTTGTGCAAAAATCGTCCCAAAGTTGCTGACAGCTGACCAAAAGTTGAGAAGGACTGAATGCTGCACTGACTGGAAAAACTCCGCTCAAACTTCCGGTTTCCTTGAAAGGATCATCACTGGTGACGAATCATGGTTTTACGAGTACGACATCGAGTTGAAATCACAAAGCAAAGAATGGAAAAGAAAAGATGAACCACAAACGAAAAAATGTCGAAAAAGCCGATCAAAAATCAAGGTCATGCAACTCGTTTTTTTGGCATTCATGGTATTGTCCATCATGAATTTCTTCCTGAAGGCTGCCGTTTGAAGTGTTGAATTCGTAATTCTACTTGCATTTGAAAACTAGTGGATGAAATGTTTTGAAATTTTGATATGTAATATTAGGATCCTGTATCTAGGGGCAGACATATTTTATATTTTTTTTTATTATTTGTTATGTCCGAAAATTGAAATGAAAATTATTATTTACAAACTTTATAAAAAATGAAATATGTCTGCCCCTAGAATAAAAAATAACAAATTCAGTAAGATAAAAGTTTTTAAATAATAATGTCTCATTTGGAAATGGGAGTAGAATTACGATTTTCCCATAAGACGCAATGTTAATTTAGTTCAGAGGTTTGGCGTGAGAGGTCGTACTACCTCAAAAAAAAAACTACTTTTCTTATAATATGGTGAGCCAATTGTGTTGCACATGTAGCTTCGTTTAAAAGTAAACAGTATTCAGTTGGACAATAACTTGCACTTATCGCAGTAAACGCAGAAAGTGGGAGGGTTCATCTTCACCCTATTTTTTCTAATACAATACGGAAGGGTCAGATCCAATACTGTTGTATGTATATATTTTTATAAGAAGTCCGCCGGATGATTATTAATTTCTTTTTTTATGTGCATTCTAGAATATTTCAATACTGATAATTTTGAACTATTATTTATTTTTATTTAGAGAAATTTATTTTATTACACTTTTTCATTACTTAGAGGATTTTTTTTAAACAAAAATATATTTTATTGAAGGAAAAATGAGCTGTTTTTCATTTATTAGAAAATAAATGATGATTATAAAATAAAATGTGACGATTATATGTGTCACTTAATTACTTATCATTGTTAGCAAATAAAGCATGTTTGAATATTGTACTTATGTCATTAAATATTTTCATTTTAATATTGAAAGTTCTTGAAGGAAAAATAATGTGTGTACCACGAGTGCAAAATACTATTGCCGCTCTAGTATAATTAAAGCTCTCAGCTGCGCTTCGAACTTTAATTTTTATACTCGCATATTTTATATGATTAAAGAAGAATATTTTATAGTTATTTTTGATTCCAGATTGCGAAATGTCACTTTTGCATTCGAGATTAAAACTTTTTGCGGGCACAGCGAGCAAAAAAAAAATCGAGAATGCAAAAGCATTTCACAATCAAGTATAAAAAGGCATTTTGTCGAAAATTACGTTCCAAAATTAGTAAAAATTCAAGAAGAAAATTTTGACATTTATCAACTCAAATATTTTTTGACAGCTGACAGTTAGTTGACAGCAGAAATCAAGTCCAAATTTTTGGCCGCTTGTTTGTTTATTATCGATTTACATAGTTAATATTAATGTGATAAATTATTTTATAATATAATAACAAGTGTAAGTAAAATTTTAACTATTCATTTACAAATATTAATAAAAAAGTAATGAATTTGCGAGTAAAAATAGCGGCCGTAAAGTAATTGCGGCCGTAAAGTAAATTTTGACGAATATCAAAAATTGATTTTGAATGAAAATTTATAATTTCTTGTTGTAATCGTCTAAAAAATGTTCTGTGCGCCTCGGCTAAAAGTTCTTTTTGGGCCTCATCTGATTTGTAGCCTCGGCTGCAAACTTCGGGTTCGGCCAAAAAAAGATTACTTTTAGAACCTTGATACACAAATAACTATTTTAGGCGGCTGGTACATAAATTGTTGTTTTTCGTATCTGTTTGCAACCTTACAGTATCAATTTTTATTTGACATCTGTCAAAGTTAAAATTTAGGCCGCTTATAGGTTCATTATTGATTTTCATAGTTCATATTAATGTGATTAATTATTTTAGAATATAATAACAAATGTAAGTAAAATTGTAACTATTCTTTTACAAATATTATTGAAAAAGTAATGAATTTGCGAGTAAAAATAGCGGCCGTAAAGTAAATGCGGCCGTAAGGTAAATGCGGCCGTAAAGTAAATGCGGCCGTAAAGTAAATTTTGACAGATGTCAAAAATTGATTTCGAATGAAAATTCATAATTTCTTATTGTAATCGCCTAAAAAATGTTGTGTGCACCTCGGCTAAAAGTTCTTTTAGGGCCTCATCTGATTTGTAGCCTCGGCTTTGCCTCGGCTGCAAACTTCGGTTTCGGCCCAAAAAGATTACTTTTAGAACCTTGATACACAAATAACTATTTTTCGAAAACTGTCATGAGAAGTTGTTATTTACATGACCACTATCAACCCGCCAAATGATTGTTTTTTGTCGCATGTATCATCAATGGCTTTTTTTCTTACTTCGATTACTTTGTGTTATTTTACCGTCACTCTCATTTGGACTCATTTTTACCACAAAACAACAATTTTTATTTAGAATTGACATTCATGTGAGAATGACAGATAATTTTATTTTTGTTTTGTGGTTCAATGGTGATTTTAGTCATGGAAACAAATATAATGTGATTTTTTAAGATAAATACTAATCACGTCTACTGTCAAATAGTTTTAATAAAGAAATTCATAATAAATCATAAAAAAAATATTGTATGATACGTATGCCATATGCAATGTGTTTGTTTTACACTTGTACGTTTTTATATAATGCACGTGTATCATGAACTTCTATTTTCTATAACTATCAAAAAAAGTTGTTGTTTATGTATTGATACCTGTTACCAAAAAATGATTGAATTTTTCATAGTACTATTTCAATAAATATATTATTGGTAAAAAAAAAATGTTGTCTTTAGTGTGTTCGATTGACTTTTTCAGACACATATAAAAATAATATTTCGTAATGAACCCCAGGCGCCCTATCTTTAATAATTCAGGCAAAGAAGGGGTCTAGTGCATGGAAATAATTTTGATGTCATGATGATGATAGTGTCGCCGCGTAGCGGAATAGTTTGTCAAGCCCGATTGGACGGCAGCCTGAAGGACAAAAAGTGACTGCTGCCTTTTACGTGGAAGTTCTCAAGCGCCTGAGGGATCGCGTGCGTCGTGTGCGACCAAATTTGTGTGGTGGCGACGGATGGCTGCTGCATCACGACAATGCGCCTGCACATTCAGCAACGATTGTCCGCCGATTTCTGGCCCGTAATTGATCACCCCGCTAGATTACCCTCCCTACTCACCAGACTTAGCTCCTTACGATTTCTTTTTGTACCGAAATACACTGGGACGATGTGGAAACAATCAAATGCGAAACGACGAGGCAGCTGAAGAGCCTAACTTCTCAGGACTTTCAGGGATGTTTTGAACAATGGAAACGGAGATGGGACAAATGTATTGTTACAAATGGGGAGTATTTTGAAGGAGATAAGATAGATGTACTCTAAATTTTAGAAAATATAGTTTTTATAATCCCAGTTCGTGTATTTATTGGACAGACCTCGTACATCAAATTTGACATCATATGTCAAATTTTCTGAACGTATGAATAAATCATCTGTTTTATCTCAGCTTAAACGATATGTAAAATTATTATAATTTATATTTTTTTTTTCTATCTAGCTAGAAGTTATATGTATATAAACGTCATTATGCAGATCGGTAGAAAATTAAAAAATCTTTGTATTCATAATAACGAAATTTGCGAAAATATGGTATTTAGAGGTATTTTTTAGGAAAAACGGTTTAAAGCTTCAAGTAAAGTACTACTTCCGGTTAACCAATTGTAGTCAAAATCTAATCAGTTCATCATATTAGAATAGAACTCTTAAATACCAAATATTATATTATTTACATGCATCGTATTGGAGTTATCGTGGACGAAAAATCGTCATAGACACACACACATACAGACATCACGCTAAAAATAGTAAAATCGTATTCTAGGGACCCTAATTCGTGCTCATATGTTGAAAACCCACACTCAAGAAATCTGACCAAAAACAATACCTCCCTTATCTATATATTGATAGGCGGGAGGTAAAAACGACCTGCGATTCTCTGAAGGTTTTATGGGAATTTTAAGGAAATTTAGTTTTTGATCTTGTATGCAATGCAAAACATAATCGCTTTTCAATGGTCCATAATATTATATTTTATTATTTTTTTAGGTAACTAATTTTTTGTAATTCATTTTAATTAATATTTTTTTTCCAATTTTTTTATTTACCCATATATTAACTGGTTTAAACTGGTTTTTAATTTTTAGAAACCGGTTTCGAACTAAAACCGTTATTATTATAACGTTCTCAATATGGGTTAACCAGTATTTTTTCGGTACATATCCTGGTAATATATTAATTAAATATTTTTTTTTGTGCTGTTCATCATGTATTTATATGTATTATTTTTATTTCATATTTATATTCTCTGTATATGTCCTCTAATTGGTTATTTAAACTGTTAGGCAATAAAGTTATAAAAGTTATAATGCTAGAAAATAGGTCATTTTTTACTTGTGGAAAATGTAGGCAACACCCAACACGCCCTTGTTTAGAATTGTTTTTATTAATTTCTTCATTATACATAGTTTTTACAATGTTTTTGTGTCTCATGTTCGCTTGGTCCGAACCACAGCCCTGTACTCCCTACAAGCAATGGCGATTCTTATCCCGTGGATCTGGTGATCGCCATTGATTTGGGATAGGGTCTGCAGCTCGAACCCCGACCATGGATCACAAATAATATTGTTTTAGAATTATTATTTACCTAAGTTTTTCCTGGTCTTCCCAAGTGACCTTACAAACTATTTTGTTATTTTTATGGTTCAACCCTTTAAATATTTACAAATATGTGATGATAAATGAGGTGCGGCTATGAAATGTGTGAATTAACATTATTTTTTACAGGAAAAAATTTGACAAAAAACCTGCTAATGAAATGAGCTTATATCTACCCTTAACCTAGTGAGTGACGTTGTGATTATATATAAATGCAGTTATGATTAGTACATATACATTTTGTGATTAAATGGAATGATTGTAATGTTTTATGAATGATTTATGATTTTATTATCTAGTGAATGATTAATGAATATTTACAGTGCTGTGATAATTATGAGCTTATAACTAGTGAATGATTTTCATGATATATACAGTGAGGCTATGATTTATTTACATTATGTTGGTGATTTTATGAGTTTGATAAGATGTTGGTGTTAGTAGTGAGATGGTGATTACTCCTGGGCGCTTTGGTTGAAGATGGGAAGTGATTGATATGGTAATGCATGTTTGATGGTAAATGGGGCGTTGTTATGTCTGATGTTTGTTATATTTTTGATGACAGGATTGGATTGGGGTAATGTGGTGTAAAATTTTTGTGAAATGGATTTTATGTATTCATTGATGTATGGGATTTGAGTGTCTTTATGATTATGCAAATCTTCGATTCTTGTATATCTGTCTGCGCCAATTATTAGACGTAGACATCGATTTTGGAATCGTTGTATAGGCAGAATAGCACTGGCGGACGCTGAACACCAGGCTGGAGCTGCGTAGGTTAGGATAGGACGGATTATGGTTGTGTAAATGAGTTTTTTATTTTTGGGTGACATATGACTGTTTTGATTGATTAATGGATATAGTGACCAAAAAACAATGGCAGCTTTATGGATGGCGTTTTTTATGTGAAGGATATGGTGTAGACGTGGCTGTAGGATGTAACCGAGATATTTGGCTGATTGTGAGGGTGTGATGCGATGATTGTTGAGGTTGAGTGGTGTGAAAATTTTTGTGAGTGTGAATTTGCGTGAAAATGAGATGGTTTCGGTTTTAGTGTGGTTGATTTGGATTTTCCATTTGGCCCAGTAGGGAGTGAGGATGTTAAGGTGTATTTGTAGCTGCTTGTTAGCGACCTCGGCGCTATGTGAGCTTGCGTAGAGCGCCGTGTCGTCTGCGTACAGCGCAGAGTTGGTTTGTTGAAATGTAGGGAAGTCATGCAAGTAAAATGAGAAAAGGATCGGCCCTAAGCAGCTACCCTGTGGTACTCCGGCTGCTATAGGGTGCGGGGGTGAGACAGAGGAATTGACTTTCACACTGAAATGACGGTTAGTGAGATAAGAATTTATTAGTAATGTTAGTGTGACTGGGAAATTAGCACGAATCATTTTGTAAATGAGCCCTGGCTGCCATACTTTATCGAAAGCTTTTTCGATGTCCAGCAGAGCCATTACCGTGACTTTGTTTTGTTATAATTCTTATTTATATCAGTCACGATTCGTGCTATTTGTTGGGTGGTGTTATGTTTTGGTCTGAAGCCAAATTGAAAATCCGGGATGATTTTATGCTTCTCGATATGTTTGTTGATGCGTGATAAGATGATTTTCTCGGTTACTTTGGATAGGGTTGTAAGTAAGGAGATTGGGCGATAACTTGAGGGTAGGTTATGGTTTTTATTAGGTTTAGGTATCGGGACAACGTGGGCAGTTTTCCAGGATCTAGGGAAGTAATGGAGCCGGATGATGGCATTTATAATATAAGTTAATTGCACTAGAGCTTTTCTTGATATGTTTTTAAGAATTATATTTTGAATGCCATCAGAACCGGGTGCTTTTTGGTTAGGAAATGTTTTTATGGTTTTAAGGATCTCTGAAGGATTGGTAAAGAGTTTGGAAACTTGGCGTGGGTCTTGGTTTGGTGGTTGGTTTAGGAATTGAATGGTTTGCTGTAGGATTGTTTCTTGTTCAGGAGTGTTGGCAGGATCAAGGACATGGACGCTTTCGAAGGTTTCGGCTATTGCCTCTGCCTTCTGAGCGTCCGTGAAGAGGATGGTGTTATTGTGTGAAAGCTCTGGGATGGGTTTGAACGGTTTTTTAAGGTTATGGGTTAGCTTCCACAGGGATTTGTCTTTAGGATTTAGAGATAGGAGTTTATTTTGCCAGGATGTG
The DNA here is from genome assembly GCA_035578165.1 of Stenolophus ochropezus. Lineage (NCBI taxonomy): Eukaryota > Metazoa > Arthropoda > Insecta > Coleoptera > Carabidae > Stenolophus > Stenolophus ochropezus. The sequence goes on along the minus strand of JAQOWZ010000023.1, from coordinate 467,293 downwards.
TTTCTGAATTCTTTTATTTGGATTTGGATATTTTTATTTCAGGAATTTATTGTTTGATGGAGTACAGGATCACGGGAATACTGCCATTGCCTTCTTAAATTGTTTTTATGAGAGATGAGCTGGGTGATGTGATCAGGCAGTTTATCTTTGAATGGATTTAATGTGATTGTATGCGTGTGCTTGTGTACTGCATGTGTGATAGCTTGCGTAAGTGTATGAACTTGATTTTCGATGTCTTGTGCTGTGTTTATTTGTGAGTTGATGGTTATGAGTGAATCGAGTGTACTTCTAAAATTTTTCCAATTTGTTTCAGAGTACACTCGAGCTGTTTTTGGACGTTCTGGATGAATGTGATGTCGACTTAATTTTGAATGAATGGGTAAATGACCAGAGTTGAGTTCAGTGAGTGTGATTGGATTTGTGATATGTGATATGTTTTTATGAACGATGAGATCGATTGTGCTGGGTGATGTTTGTGCGGGTGGAAAGTATGTGTGTGTGGGAGAGTGTAGGAGAATAACGTTATGGGAATTTATATAGGATAACAAGGTACGGCCGTTGGTGTTCGAGGATGCACAGTTCCAACTCGGATGTTTCGCATTCCAGTCTCCAATTACTAGAACTTTTCTGCCTATATTGAAAAGTGAGTTGAGTTGATGAGTTGTGAAATTGTTCTGGGGACGATTATATATGCCTATGATGTGAGTATGATCCATGAGTTTTATGCATAGTGATTCAATGGGTGTTAATGGAATGTTTATGCGTGTGTGAGGTATGTTATGTTTGACGATGATAGCTACACCGCCCGCCGGCATATTTCCTTGAAGAGGACGATCTTGTCGGTGGACAGTGTAGCCTTTGACAATGAATTTGTGAGATGGAGTGAGGCGTGATTCATTGATGATCATGATGTGAACGTTATGTGTGTGTAAGAAATGAATGAGAGTTGTGCCTGTTTGTTAATGATACCGTTTGCGTTCCAGGAGTATATGTTAGTCATTAGATACGATATGATTCGATGTGTTGTGAGAACGATATAAATTTGTTGAATTTTTCCTCAGCGCTAGTGGCAGTGGCAAGTGTATTTTTTAAGTCTCTTAAAGCTGTGATTAAATTGTTAACATTTACAAGGCTGTTTAATCTTTTAATTTCAGACATTAAATCCAATACACTGCCACTGTCATTAGCGTAGGATGTAATATTTACTGTGTTTTGTTGTTGTTGATTACTAATCGGGGCTGGGTTGACTGCAGGCTGGTTTTGGCTATATATTGGGGCTGGGTTGGCCGCATACGGGTTGGGGGTTGTGGCTGGGTAGGCTGCAGGCTGCTGGGGGGCTGGGATGGCTGCAGGCCGGCTGGGGGGCATGGGGGTGGTTTGGGCGCGCTGGGGTAGAGCCGGGAAGCTGCGCTGGTCCCATCTCACGGCTACTGGCTGCTGCTGCGGCACCTGGGGCTGTCTGGTCCACGCGTTCACTGCTGGCGGTGGTGCTGGAGTATATAATAATAATAATAATAATAAGTTTATTTAGCTCAGCTATATGATACAATATTCATGAAAAATATACATTCATTCAGGTACAGAAATATATAAAGGTACAAACAAGAAAAAAGTATAGGTTACAGTTTCTATTTAATAAGTCTACTTTTAACTTCTCGTTTAAAGCTTACCATATTTAAATTCTTTATTTTATTTGGTAACTCATTATATTGGATAAGTCCACTAAAAAAGATTGACTTATGTGTACTCACTTTATTAGTCTTTTTTATGTAGAAGTTGTTTTTATGTCTAGTATCACGATCATGAACCTCATTAATAATAGTAACAGAATTTTGCAAGTACGGTGGAGCATTACCACTTCTGATTTTATGTATAAAAACTAAACAATTAAATTCAATGAATGCTTCAATATTAAGCCAGTTTAATTTATTTAACATTTGAGTAATGCTACTATATCTATTGCCATTTAAGATAATCCGCATTGCTCTATTCTGTAACATTTGTAGTCTATGTATATTACTTTTAGTACATAAGCAAAGTAAAGTACATGCATAAGTAAAATGCGGCAAAATAATGCAATTGTAAACTAATTTTTTTGTTTTACATAAATAGTCAACGTGCTCATCAAACTTCAAACCATTATCGATAAGAACGCCAAGATATTTAAACGTGGTAACAATTTCAATTGTTTCCCTATTAATCATTATGTTATATTGTTTATCAATAAATAAGTGTCTGTAGGTTACTGATCCTAAAACCATTATTTTACTTTTATTAGTATTTAACTTCAATTTATTATTGTTTATATCTGGGCGCTGGCGCTTTCTGGTGACGAGAGCGTTTCATTTGTAACTTGTAAATGTATACTGGACATTCAGTGCTGTTGGCTGGGTGAGGTCCGTTGCAATTTGCACATTTTGCCGGTGTCTCACGAGACTTTGTGCAGGTTGTGGTTAAATGAGGTTTTGCACACTTTAAACATTTTGGCTTTCTGCTGCAGTTTGCTGTGGCATGTCCCCATTGTTGACAGTTGTGGCACTGTGTAAGTTCTTTTTTATTCCTGTGTATTTCCCAAGTTATTCTGGTGTGCAACACATATTTTATTTCTTTTTGTATTTTTGCAAGTGTTGCATTTGCCGCTGTTACTACCAAATAGAGTGGCCGGTACTGTGTCGTCATGCGGTAAATTTTCTTGCATTTTAGGTTTTGTTCTGCAAGAGCCGTGCTGATTTCTTCCGGTTCCGGATTAAAATCTAGCCCACGAAGTACAAATGCATGTATTTTCTCATTTGCGTCTGTATATGTATGGAATTCGATTTCCTGATTTTTAAATCCGGAGATTAGTTGTTTTTTGTCGTCTATGTCGTCCATGTATATGTTCGTATTGTTTTTGGTATATCTTATTGTAAAGCCATTTTTTATTTTGCTTTTTAAGCAGGTTAGCAATTGGGAGTGTTGCTTTGTTTTTCCTGCTAGTATTACAGGCGCAGGTGCTTTTTTCCTTGTCGCCATCGCAGTGGGCGGGGCTTCGACGCCATTCTCGTCTTCCTCGTCGCTGGATAGGTCGGAGTCAGGTAGAGTTGTGAGTGGTTGGAACGTATTCGCTGTCTCTGTTGGATGGAGGCGTGGTTGCTGCTGGGACCTGCGCACGCGCTTGTAGGCGCGCTGTGGGAGCGGCTGCATGGCGGCCATGTTTGACGGTCCAGGAGTAGGGTTGACTTCTGCTTCAGCGCGCGGACTGCCGCTCGCTCTACGCTTGTTTCGCTTCTCGTCACCAGATGTCTCGTTGTTGTAGCTTTCTCTTTTATCGGCTTCAATCAAAGTCTTTAGCAAGATTATTTTTTCATCCGCATTTGAAACTGCGGCGCTGGTGTCAAGCACGTGGTTTGGTTCGTCTGTCCTGCTCTCGTTTTGAACTAATTCCGCTTGAGAGTGTTCAGATGCACTAGCACTTACGTTGTGACTTGAACTATTTGACGCACTAGCACTATCGCTTGCACTTGTATTGTTGTTCGCACTGTTTTCACTCTCACGTTCACACTCTTTTTCGCTCATCACATTGTTTTCAGTCACTATCTATTATATTTTCACTGTATTTGTAATAAGCACTTAAACACGTATTGTCACTGTTTATACGCTGCACTCTTATACACTTTTCACAAATTTTCGCACTTAAAAAACCAGGAAAAATTAATTTTTTCGCTAACACGCTCGAATACACGTCTTCACGCTTCGGGGGTGAGGGCCCTTGTGTCACCAATGCATAAATATAGGAGATTATTTCTTGTATGAAATTTTTTTATTACTTATAAAAATTAAATGACTCACCGGAAAAAATAAAACTATATTTCTTATGCCAAATTTCAAGTAGAGTTCAAATTTAGAAATAGAACGGCTTTAGCTATAACAATGTAGGAGTGGCAAGCCAAAATGTAAAATATGATCACATTACAAAAATGACATTTTTTAAATGCTTATAAAAATTAAACCACTCACCGGAAAAAATAAAAGTAAAATGCATCTTAAGCCAAATTTCAAGTAGAGTTCAAATTTTTAAACAGAAAGGCGGTATCTATAATCGAGTAGGAGTGGTAAGCCAAAATGTAAAATATGATCACATTACAAAAATGACATATTTTCAGTGATTATAAAAATTAAACCACTCACCGGAAAAAATAAAAGTATATTTCTTATGCCAAATTTCAAGTAGAGTTCAAATTTAGAAATAGAACGGCTTTAGCTATAACAATGTAGGAATGGCAAGCCAAAATGTAAAATATGATCACATTGCAAAAATGACATTTTTTAAATGCTTATAAAAATTAAACCACTCACCGGAAAAAATAAAAGTAAAATGCATCTTATGCCAAATTTCAAGTAGAGTTCAAATTTTTAAACAGAAAGGCGGTATCTATAATCGAGTAGGAGTGGTAAGCCAAAATGTAAAATATGATCACATTACAAAAATGACATATTTTCAGTGATTATAAAAATTAAACCACTCACCGGAAAAAATAAAAGTATATTTCTTATGCCAAATTTCAAGTAGAGTTCAAATTTAGAAATAGAACGGCTTTAGCTATAACAATGTAGGAATGGCAAGCCAAAATGTAAAATATGATCACATTGCAAAAATGACATTTTTTAAATGCTTATAAAAATTAAACCACTCACCGGAAAAAATAAAAGTAAAATGCATCTTATGCCAAATTTCAAGTAGAGTTCAAATTTCGAAACAGAAAGGCGTTATCTTTAACCGTGTAGGAGTGGTAAGCCAAAATGTAAAATATGATCACATTACAAAAATTACATTTTTTAAGTGCTTATAAATATTAAACCACTCATCGGGAAAAATAAAAGTGTATTGCATCTTATGCCAAATTTTAAGTAGAGTCCAAATTTTGAAACAGAAAGGCGTTATATTTAACCGTGTAGGAGTGGTAAGTCAAAATGTAAAATATGATCACATTACAAAAATGACATTTTTTTAAGTGCTTATAAAAATTAAACCACTCACCCGAAAAAATAAGGGTATGTATCATTTATCTTATGCAAAATTTCAAGTAAAGTTCAAATTTTGAAACAGAAAGGCGTTATCTTTAACCGTTATCTTACGCGTACGGTAGAAGTGCCTACCTCTCTCACTATTTTTAGTTGGAGAAGTACGAGTTTCTCCAACTGTGGGAGAAGTTCGTGCTTCTTTTACTATACCTCCGCCGTAAGCGAAGTGAAGTTAATTATTATTATTATTTTCATTTTAAAACTATTTAAAATTCAATATATTTTGACAATGTATATAAAATAGTAAAAAAATAAAATTTCCATGAAGCATTTCAAATTTATATTTCTATACCGTGGCTATAAAATTTTGATAAAATAGATAAATTGGAATAACAACAGTTATTACTGTCACTAGTCCAAAACTGAACTTTTGCGAGATCTCGCAGAGTTTCTGGGCGTGTAGTACACAAGTTTTTTTGCGCTGATGGCACTTTTAATTTATTAGAGAAATATTATTACTACTTAAAATTTTATACACTATTGGCGATGCCAGCGTAGAGGTCAGCGCTACTAGTGGCGGAAATGTTAACTTGAGTTCTAATTCGGATAGCGAGTCACTAAAATAGCAAGTCGCTATTTGTTCACTACCGCCATCTAATGGATTTTTTGAGCACTTGCACGTGACGTCAGGTATGACGTATACGATAACGTTTTTGGTTGTTATCTCAAGCAACTGGCTACGCGCAGTCGCTATTTTATATCAAGTCACTATCTTGGAAGTTGGGTTAGGTTCTTGTTTATAAACATGGCATTTCACGGTGCACAATTTTTCTTCGCTCACTTTGTTGATGCTGTACAAGAGGAAAGCTAGAATTGCAAGAATATTAGAGCGTAATGTTCACAATTTCGTGCAAATAATAATAAAATAAACAAAATTAACTTTTAAAAATATGTAAAATGAAAAAATAAACATCTAAATTTTAAAAATAACTAAAGTAAATATAGAATATGAAAACTAAAATATAATAATAAATAACTTACAAATACTATTAATAAAATAATCAACTATCCTAAAATCTAAATAATAACACTGTAATATTAAATAAACACTAATATAAAATAAAAATAGATAAAAACACTTCGAGATCACAAATAGAAACACGTTGAAATTTAAACTACCGCCTAAAATACTGTGCTGCCATCTATTGAATACTTACTTAACTTAACAGGTACTAACATCAAATAATGAAAGTAACTAAATGTTAGTACAAAGTTATATGACGTCATCATATAAATGACGTCAAAGACATTATTTCATTATATTGAAAATTTAATACATATCAATTCATTATCTAGTAACTATATAATATTTAATTTTATTTTATTTATTTTCATCAGTGGATAGATTCATAGACAGATACAATGTTTGGTTAAGAAATTCAAACAAAGTATTTGCATAATTTTTTTTCTGGAGTATTTACTTATACACTAAAGTCTTCCATTTGTGTTGTATTTACTGGTGCAACATAATGAGGCTGTGACGTTAATAAAGCTAGAAGGGTATTCGCGGTATCCATTTCTTCAGTAGAATACATTTTCTTTGTTTCCTTCACAGGAACAATCTTGTTCTTTATAACTTGATGAAGGAACAACTTCTTGCAATGTAGTAACTGCTCTCTTCTCATGTCTTATCTGCCTTGCTGATGGTTGTACTGAAATCTTGTAATCGGGAACTAACTCAACTAGTTGGGAAAACCTCTCCTAGGAAAATAATCACTGTCTTCAAAATGCAATGAACAAACGTATATGATTACTCTTTACTTTTTCGCCAATTCTCAACTTTATGATTTAGGCTGTATGCTGATCAATCATTTCTTCTACTTCTCTTTTATTACAAATAGATACCTTTCTCTTTCCGTATTATGGAAATACATAAAATGATATTTTGGGATTTTTTTTGCCCAAGAATTACATCCCGGAACACAACAGTAGGTGTTACTCATATTTTGAAAATGTATGAAGTAACAAATATATTAAGTGTGTTTAAAGAAATAAGAAAAACACCAAAAACAATACGAACGTATAAAAAAAAATAACAAATAAAATCACTGCTAAAGATATAAACAGTGACAGAAAAGATTAAAAACGCTGTTTATAAATACAAGTACGTATAAAGAAATAAGAAACACCCAAACACAATACGAACGTATAAAAACTACAACGAATAAAATCACTGTTAGAAATATAAACAGTAACAGAAACGTTTAAAAACGCTGTTTGTAAGTACAATAACGTCAGAAACGAATACGAACACTAACGAAGAAAAACACTATACAGAACACCCGAACATAGGGATTTAACATGTAAATCATACTTTCATAGTTTCCTGCTTCCCTAATTATTTTAGTTAAAAAATCTTCAAATAACAATTGTAGAGCATAAAATTCTGCATCTGAATCAATAAGCAAAACTAATTTTACTTGCTTTGTAAGCTTAGAAATTAGATCTGAAAATGACGTAAATCACTTAAAACATAGCAGTAGCCATGGAATTGAGACAAAAATTAAGAAATGTTTAACGATTTATCTGTCAAGTTAGCTGCGTTAGTTTATTTTTATTATTATTTGATGTTACTGTTAAAGGGTACAATTTTACATAAATTAATTTTGAATTAAAAATAATAAAATTGATTTATTTTCTTGTATAAATTAACGAAATAATAATTACAAATATTGATGAAAATAAACTAACGCAGCTAACTTGGCAGATAGACCGTAAACATTTGTTATTTTTGTTTCAATTTCATGGCTACTGCTATTTTGGGGTGATTTACGTCGTTTTCATACTTAATTTCTGAGCTTACAAGAAATCTTAAATTAATTTTGCTTATTGATTCAGATGTGGAATTTTATGCGTTACAACTGTAATTTGATGCTTTTTATGTCAAATAATTAGGGAAGCAGGAAACTACGAAAGTATGATTTTACATGTTAAATTCTTATGTTCGGGTGTTCGAGTCAACACCCTGTATATAAATATAGGTATAAACAACAATTATAATAAGAAAAACAGCATCAATGTCGCAAAAGTACGTTGTCAAATACGTAATCAACACAATAATATACGTTACAAACATATAAACGTATTGTAATCATACCGGGTAATATGATTCCAAATTTCTCCACTAGAGAGCGAGCGCCAGGCTTGCATCGCGAATAGATTTTTATGTTACTAACATTCTCGATTCACATGCATATATAAACAATTCACTTGTTTTATGCAAAAAATTTAGTGACATTTGTTCTAACCTAAATAATAAAACTAATGTTAATTTATATTTTTCCACACTTAACATAATCATAATCGTACAGCAAGAGAATAATATGAATAATAAATCAAAAGTTGTTGTTTTAATTAATTTTTTACATTTCTAATAAAAGAATAAATATTTTGACAGAATGTAATGCTAATATATTTAAATTGGCATTCCTACATTTTGCCGGCAAACAGAGAGTTTCTGGACGATTTTGTGTTCTGTTAATACTAGTCATAATGGAACGGAGGCGCGAAAAATAAATTATAATTAAATATTTTTATATCGTTATTTTTTAAAAGTGTTTATATTCAAATGAAAACTATTTCATTCAAATCAACTAAATAATTTTTAGCATTCAATTAATAATTAAATTAAAACACAAATGTACTTGTGAGAAAAAACATTTTACTTTACTCTTGGAAAAGGTACTGGCTTCTCCCTCTTGTAAATTGGCAGCAATTGCTTTGGCTTGTAGCGTTGTAGCCAACTTCACAGTTGGTGAGAGAAGTCCCCACTAATAAAAAAATGATTAGAAACAATGTCGTATTGATAGATGAGTAGACAAATTAAAAAAGGTGCAATAGCGCTAGAAATATCATCAGGTATAGAGAATAATTTGACATTGGAAATTATTGAGCTTCATTTTCTTTTAGAGTCCGCATAAGATTTTTTAAAAGAGACTTGATTTCTTTTCTCAGTGGAATAGTTGGATTATACGGAAATTTGTGCGAGTGTCCTAAAACGATTTTTAAGCTTAGATTTAGTTCAGAAAACCATGGAGGAAAAGATTTAGTCTTGTGTAATTTGACTGGAACGCATACGTCAATGAAGAAGTACTGTAATCAAAATCACATGCTGGAAACATCGGTAAAATTATTAAGGCAGTTCCAGTCAAATTGATCTATTAAATCATGCAACTTAACATAATTTGCTTTCTTCTAATTCTGAGAGAACTGAACTGGCTCTAGGTTTCACATGACTAACAAAATTAAAATCGATGACTATATTAGGAACGAGATGTTAGGCGTACTCTTTGTCAAAAATATTGTCAGTTAAAAGACTAACATGACAGTTAACATTAGTAATGACAACGTCTAATATTCTATTATTTACATTTTTGATATTGATACAACTGGTAGTACACTCAACAAAATAAAAAATTATGTATAGCAACCACTGATCTCTATAACACTGGATTGGGTATCAGCCACATTCCAAAGCCTGAAAGCGTGCCCAATTGAACGCCGCTATGTTGGTGAAAATTGAGGTTTTGTGACACATTTGACCGGGAAATTTAAATCACTTCGAAACAACATTTGAAATATTAATGCAACAATGTAACTTAGGTCATTATAGAGCATTGGTAATAAAAGTAAATATATAGAAATTGTTTACGAAACAAATTTTTAATGCAAATCTAATAATATGTTTTTATAATCAATTTAAAATAAATAATACAAACAACTTCAAATAATATGTCAATTATAACGACGTTATCACTGGATATAATTATTATAATCCATTGATTATTAATTATTATTATTATTTAATAGAATTGAAAATAAACAACTTAAATTTACTTAAATGTCTCATTACTTCATAAATCTATAAGTCTACTGTCCTTCCCATATCAGTTTTCTGTTCACATGATTACGAATTTTTGTTCCAATTACTTCATTACTCTATTTTTTTTTGTTGCAGAAAATAATCGTAATGATATACATTTTGCGCATACTTGTTTTGCAGTAAAATAAACGTGATTTAATTCGTCAATAGCATTATCAAATAAATGATCATTTAGTTCTGGGAAAAGGGTTGAATCGTCTTCGAATAAATCCGTCAAAACTTTCTACAAAGAACAGCACAGAATTTTTTTCTTTAGGAATTATGTACAGAATTAAGTACACGTCTAAATAATGTTTCTGAATGATTACATGTTTTTATCACAGATTCGCTAGGAGGAATTAAACCACTTTTATTTTTTATTACTAAGAGATTGTTAAAAAGACGGGTGTTAAACAAGTGCAAATATACAAGATTCGCATTTAATATTGTATAGGAAATCTAAAAAAAATAATTCCATAAAATTTATTTAACATGTTTATTAACAAAACTGATATTGCAAAAAGCAGGCTTTATTCATGTGAAAAAAATCTTTGGAATTCATTATCAATTTCGGAGAGTAAAATATTATTTGAAGACTAATCCGCATACTTATGGAACAATTTATCACTTTCGCCTTTTTTCGCTTTGCATGAAATTCAACTGTTTTTATATTCTTCGTGGAAAATAGTTGGGACAGCTCCATTTCTTACAGTTGTGTACCTATTATTTTTCTTTAAACAAGTCTTATCAAAATGATATGAACATAATCTCATATTTTCACTTAGTTTAAAATTTGGTAATCCTATTGTCTCGAGCCATTTCTTGGACGATTCTTCATCTGATGGAATCCTTGAAAACAGTATAATTTAATATAAAAATGTATAAATAACATATACTCCAAATTTTCAAATCAACGATTAATCTCAATGTACTTACTTGTGAAGTGTAAATTTTTTTGATAAATCAGATTTTTTCCTACAGTACATACACAAAAGGACCATTTTTTAACAAAAAATATTTCAAAATTTCACACAACTACCGTCAATACTCAAAAACTTTGATGAAATACACTTCATATTTCGCGGCTGGCCGCCATATTGGATTGGCACAAAACCTCAATTTTCGCCAACATGGCGGCGCCAAATTTAAACTGAAACCCTAACTCGCCTCTGCCAATTTATACGCCCATGTTATTCTTATGGGAATAAAAATATGCTATCTTTAAACTGCTAGAAAGTATTATAAAATGCAAATCTCTGCAAGCTCTAATGTTTTATCTATCTTCTAATGTAATATATACACCCAAAACATCATATTATTTAATAAACTTTAATTTAAACAGTAGGTACAAATTTCTGAAAACGTATGTCGTAGCTGTCTTAGTATTCAGTTGAACCTGGGTACCTATTCTGTAACTTATATCACTAGTGATACGCGTTCAAAATTGTTATAATCTGACTGCCATCTAGCGGTTTTTGAGTGCAACAGGGAATATGACGTCACTCATTTTGTAAACAATGCACTAGCGTGAAGGGTAGTGATATATTCATTTCACTAGTGTTATACTGACGTTTGGTTTGTGCGCTTGGCGGTTTTGTTTGAAATTTGAGTGGACATTTTGTGAAAATTACTAAAGAAAATCTAGAAATTATGCAAAGGTACGCTATTGACAATACATTGACAATAAACACAATTTTGTACAATAGGCATGATGACTAATTTTCAAAAACTATTCTATAATATTCCTTTATATCTAGTTTAACCATAAAATATAATATTTCTGTAATAACTAGCGGTTTATTTAGAAAAAGTGCGATTTTAATTTCTAAGTTAAATTTTTGCGCCAAAACGGTTGGCTAGTGTCATGGCGCCTGCGTGACGTCACGTTCACATAACCAAAGAAAGTTCTTTTTGCATGCTAGTAGGAGTCTAGGTATTACATCGAATTTAAATATGAATTCTAAAGTTTATAAGTGCTGTGGGGTCCCTCAGTGCGATAGTTCATCACTTAAGAACCCGAATAAATTGTTTGTTCACGTGCCAAACAACAAAAAGATGAGATATAAGTGGTTTAATCTTGCCCGGCGAAATCCAAAAGATGTTGATCTACACTCTCATATTTACTTCTGTGAACTGTGAAGATCATTTTGATGTAAGTTTTTACTTTATTTCGTATATATTTATGGTGTATGGCTTTATTTAACTTTTAATATCTACAGTCCAGAAGAAATGCAATTGGCAGAGGGCAGCTGTCTAAATATTATTTCAAATTTATTAAAAGTTTACTGGTAATACAATAAAATAATTTTATACATCTGTATTGATATTTCGCATTGTAGAGATATTGTTTAAATTATATTTTCACTCGAACTGTTTAAAGTTTGTCAAATATATCTAATAGTGAGGTCAGACTTCACTATTATATATATTTGACAAAGTTTTTGACAATCTGAGTGAATATATAATTTAAACAATATCTTTACAATGCGAAATATCGATACACATGAAAAGAATTATTTTATTCTATTACCAGTAAATTTTTAATATACTTGAAATAATATTTTGACAGCTTCCCTCTGCCAATTTTATTTGTTCTGGACTGCCTAATTTTTGAAGTTGAGGTTATATTTGTGTCTGAAATAAAAACTTTAATCAAATCAAATGTGTATTGTGGAACACAGATAGTTATAAAACAGTCTTGATTCACTGTGACCTGTCATTTATTGACATACAATAGTTTAACGGCCATAACATCGATTAAAACCAGAAAATACATGCAAAATAAAACTTACTTAATACAAAATTTAATCATTTATTATTCATTTTCTAGTTACCAAATGATATGGATAACTTTATGGAGTATCATATTATGGGTTCCGTGGCGCAGGTTCGCATGAAACCAGGATGTATACCTTCAAAATTTCAATGTCAACCAGATAGAAGAAAACGAATATCTGACATCCCAGAACGATATACTCAGAAAAAACAAAGAAGGACATTAATTGAAGAATGCATAAAAGAAAGCAGTATTACTACCAACCCTTTGGAGCGCAGTGGTCGACGAAATTTCCAAAAATTCACATTTTTAAGTGACAGCGTAATGACATGTAATGTTTATATGATCGTGACGTAATCGACTGTGATTGGTGTTCAATTCAGCATGGCGGAATGCTGTATTTTGTAGTTACATTTTATTAAATAATTAAATAATCTCGTGTTAGAAGTTAAAATAAATATATTTTTCAGAATATATTTCTTCTATTTTAGTAAATAAATACATTATTTTAGGGATTCTTGCTTACAGTCATCATGCCTATTTGACAGTTGTGCCAGGGAGTAGTGCCAACTTAAAAATTATTTTACTAAAACTTTCAAATAAAAAAGTTCCTAAGATTACAACATTGAACATTTGACACGAGACATCAATCAATATAACAATTCAAATCGTTGAAAAGTTATAATATAAGTACCCTGTCACTTTAAAGCGGCGTTTTTAAGCTGCTGCACCAAGCAACGACATATGTTACTATATGCGTTACTACTTTCTTTAAAATCTAATTTTTCTTAATTTATTCTTTTATTTGTACTTTTTCTGTACGGAAACCAAAGAGTAATGTTTTAGAATATAATAAAAACCTAAGTTATAATTAAGAATCGCCAAAATGTTTTAATATTCGTGAATTGAAAATGTACTCCCATAAGAAATGCATACACTCAGATTTGAATTAAGGTTTCGCTCCAAATGTAAATCTTAACCTCACTAACGTGGTCTATCCGCAAGAGCTACTTCCCAGAGATGGCAACACTACTGACTGACTTATAGGGAAAACATTCTACTTTACATAAGTGCTAGTGTGATTTTAATACTTTGTCTTGAGGATATTTTGTTATTTTTAATTCGATTCACATTTGTTTATCGCAGTTTCGGATATATGTATACATTTATTTAAATGATGCTGTGCGATCTGTAGTCGAAGTAGAAGCATGTTATAAAAGGAAAATAAGATTCATAATTACGGTTATCTGCTTGTTAACTACTTATTTAATTATTTTTAGCTGGACATATTATTTTATGCGATTACAAGACAGATAAACGGTATAATATAGAAATAATTGGGGTGTGTCGTCAAATATCTAATTTGAATTAATTGTAATAACGTTAAATACAATTGTCACGGAGAAATGTGTATGCATCTGTAAAGCAGATGGAGAGTAGTGCAAGCAATCGTTGCTTTGTTATTATATTTATTTATTTTTTATATAAATACACCATAAAAAATTCAAAAAATAGATTTCATAATATTTATAAATCTTTATTTTTTTTTAATGTTACAGATTTGATTCGATAGGTACATAAATATAAACAAGTACATAATGTTCTTTGTTTTGCACATCTTTCTCCTGGTGTGGCTCAATTTCTGGTATTTTTATCGTTTCATCTTCTCTATCCTTCCTATAAACAATTCAAAATGTTAAAGAATATTCATTGCTACTTACATGTAACGTCTCTTTATTTTTTTTCTCTGTACAGAGGTTCTGTCGAATTTTTTTTACGATAAATTATGGCTTTCTTTTAATGACTACAAAACAATCAAATAATGTTTTGAAGCATAAATTATTATAAATACTTACATGGAATAAAATCTGTAGATAAAAAATATTGTGTATAAATGTCCATGAACGGTAATATGTGCTTTTCGATTTTTAATGCGATTTTCCACTTATTTTTTAATATTTCTCATTTTGGGAAATAATGAACGGATATGTCAACACTTACAAACAAATACAGAACAATATCTGTTCGACTTGCTGGTCATTTTTGGTTGTTGTTTACTTATAACCCTATGTGACAGTACAACGTTTTCCCTACGTCTCAGATGTTTTATTTTGCCACCAGATGTCAGACACTTTGTTGGCTCTTACCAATACCATGCTAATTTCTTTTATTTTATAATGACAAGTTAAAATAACAAGTTCAATATAATAAATTCTTATGCCGGGTCAGTTATATTTAGTTTCCCAGTAAATTTACTTTAAATGAACAAATTCAAACATATTTAATTAATGACACATTGCTATCAAAATTTCGATTTATCATATCGTGCATAGTATACAAAACAGCTTAAAATATTTTAAATTTCGCGCTGTAGTAATTTTATTATCAATAAACAATATTAAATGATTATTACAGTATTATGTACAATAATTCATTACTTTCTTCAAATTTCTACATTTATTTATTATATTTTAAATATTAAATGTGCCATTGAAACCCTATCTTCTTGCGTGTTGAGCATGCGCACCAAGTGCCCTGTTACAGCTGTGTGCGATACAAGATATATTTCTATTACGCTTTGTTGAACGTATGGATCGCGGAGGATCAGCGGTACATTACTATAATAGGTATATGCAAAACCTCAACTTTCACCAACATGGCGGCGTTAAATTTTTATTCATTTTTAATTTTGGGTAAGGTTGTCTGATTTAAAAATTGAATTAGATAAATTTGTTATTGATGCAATGATTATTGTTGCATCATCAATATGTGAAGCGATGGTCCAAGAAATCTTTTCAGTCAATATTTAAAAAATTTTAAGTCTTTGTATAACTCTTTCGACATGCATTCTTGCTTTAGCTATATCTGCTGTTTTTTTCTGCCTAAAAGAAATCATAATACTGAACAACAATAAAAAAACGATTAATGATTTATCTGTGTTTTAGTCAGTTGAGTCTTTGATTTCAAAAAGGGGGGTCTTATTAATTTAATGCCTTGTTCCATTGGTTCTTTCTCTATATGAAATCCCTTTTCAACCATAACTGCATCTATATAAGGCTCCAATTTATTAATGAAACCTGTATCATTAAAAATTGCCTTGTCGGATGTCCGCCCACCAAATCCTGAACTTACATAACTAATTGTTCCAGCTGGAGTAACGCCAATTAAATATTTGAACGTGTGTTTACACTTATAATACGAATATGTTCGAGTTCGACATTTTAAACAATTCGGAGACTGTACAGGGATTTCAGTACAGTCTAAAATAACCTGGTATTTGGGTATTTGTGGAAACAAGACGGCATATTTTTTCTGTTCTTCTATTGTTTGCCAATAAATAGCAGGCTCAACTGCTGCTCTTAAAATGGGTAGCATTAGTTCGAAATATTTTTTTAACGTTGAACGATGTAATAAAAACATCCCAGCCATTACTCTAAACGGAATATTTAATTTTAATTTAATTAAGCATATTAATATTTTTGAAGGCACATCAGTAATATTTAACTCCTCATTTTCTTCTAAAATGTTGTCCACACAAGAAACTAATGTTTGAAAAAGTTTTATGCAAATTCCTGTATATATTTTAAATGTGTCATTGGATTGTTGTAGAACTAGTTCTATTGGTTTTTGATTGAAAATATTACACTGCACTGCACTATCTTGTACACTCTTTTTCAGTACATCAGTGTGTTTGAAATAATTTTCCTCTTTTTCACATACTTCAGCCAATAAATTTAAATTCTGCAGAAATTCTACGCTGGTTTCTTTTTCTTCACTACGTTCGTGTTGGGAAGGTACTCCTGTATTTGTTTCCTCGGGATTTTCTACTTGTTGAAAAGATGTAGTAGTAAATAAAGCTAGAAAAATAATATAGTGTTTAACACAAAGTTTTTAGTTCTACATTTAATTAGATTTTACTATCTTTAGGTATATTTCTGATTTTTCTGGGTACCACCAATTTTCTTTCTATACTTCTTATAGTAGGAATAACTCCCTCTTTTAAATGTCGTCTTTTTGTATTTGACGAATCTGAAAACATGTTAAACCGTTAATATCACATTATGTAAGCAAAACTGTTATACTTACTATTACGAAAGTCGCTGTCTTTAAAATGTTTACAACACACAGTCATATATTTGCTAACCTTTTTGCCTATTCTCAAAGCAATCTGCCACTGTTTCCGCAAGTTATTTTTGTGGTGAAAATAATGCAAACTGATATCTTTTGTGGCATAACTTTTACATTGAGGTACTGAACAATACCTCCGGCTTACCATATTGTGTGAAATGTAAAAAAATATGATTTAAATAATCCAAAAACGTAAAACAAAGTATAAGTTACAGCTAGTTATATGGCACCTCAAAGTACTGATCACCACTAGCAATTTCCTCATTTCTCCGCCAGGGGCCAACTCTTTCGCGGCGCACTCCCTATTTTTCCGTATCCTTGAGAATTGTTGAGAATTTTGTATTAAAGAACGAATGTCATAATTGTCATTTTATTTAATAATCGACAATTACGACAAGTTATTTATACTATTTTTTGTATTTTGTGCATTTTATGCCATTTTAAAATTAAAAAACCGTAATTTCAAAATTTAGGGAATTTGGTGTTTTAGTTGGTAATACTGTGACGTATGATAAACGTCAAATGTCAAAAAAATAAATATTTTAAATACACCACATTTAACATTCAGTATATTTGCATACATTTCGCACACTATTATAATATATGAAAACATAATTCAATTCATAATATCTCTTCACATTTTCCAAAAATATCAAATAAAAGTTTCATATTAAATTGTCAAAATTAACGGACATTTGTTATTTTGTGACATTATAATATTTCAGCTATGCTACCAACTTTATAATAATAAATTGTACTAGGCTATTACAGCACTCAAACGAGCTATAACCGAACTCCTTTGGGTGCTGTTATAGCTTTGTAACGAAAGCAAAATAGAAAAAAAAATTATAATGTAAAACACAAATCTATGTCATTTTCCTACTCAATACTGAAACCATGGCAACAGATAACAAAATACAGAAAAAATAAATTTCCAAGACTTTTTGACATACAACCTTAATTTATAAATAGCTAATTTTGGTATTAATGATTATTTATATAATAAATATATGCGACAATTGTAATTACATTCGTCTATTTGTATTTTTAAAAAATAATTTTTAGTTAACTTAAAAAGTATTTTGTTGTAAAACAAATTATTTTTACTTTAAATTTTATCGGTAGATGTCACGTCGTATGCTTGCGCCGCTAAAACCCACAGCTGTTCATATCATCCCGCCTTCACTTATTGTTAACCTCAAATGAAGTAAACAATTTGTCAATTACATACCATGGATACGGAAATAGTATATTACTTTACTAGTGGGAGAAGTAGGGAACGAAGCGAGTGTTGCCAATTCACACGAGGGGGAGAAACCCATATTTCTCACACGAGTAAAGTATGTTATTTTTTCTTACAAGTACGGCAGCTGTGCTTGAATTTAATTATTAATTGAATGCTAAGAAGTAATTAGTTGATTTAAATTAAATACTTTTCATTTGAATATAAAATAATAGTTATTTATGATATAAGTGTTAAAAGTGACATTTTATGAGTGAGTGGGGAAGTTTGAAACGAGGCGAAGCCGAGTGTAACAAACCCCACGAACGAAATAAAATCACTTTTAACACAAATATCATACACTATTTTTCCTACGACCCTAGTTATGTAGTAGTAAATAAAAACTAAGCATTATAGAATGACATTTCTGACAGGTAACCAGATTTAGTTGTCAGTGACAACGATTTAAAAGTATTCACTGTGTTATAAACAGTTATTTTTAACCTGCTAAGCAACCGTTAAAAAGACTATTTTTAACAGTGGTCGTAGGAAAACTAATTTAAAATTTATTTTATTATTCCAATTTGTGTATTTTATAAAGATTTTACAGCCTGTTGGTATAAAAATATAAATTTAAAATGCTTCATGCTCCAGATTCGTGTGTTCGAAAGCATTAAAATATTTATTTCCCGAGTGTACTGGAATTCTTTGACCAATTGCCCCTGTTGCCGCAGCAACAATATCTTCCGGCAGATTCATTCAAGTTCATTTAAAACTATTTGCACAAATAACTAAAAAACAGACTGCAATGCACATACGTTGTCTCAATTAATTTCGAGGTTAGATCGCTGGGAGATAAGGCGTGTTGTTAAATTCATTAATGTCTAATGCGCTTTAAAGCGCATTTTCATCAACACGTTGTTATATGTTCTGATGAATTTTAAGTTGAACTATCGATACGTTGCTAAATTCAGCGCACTATCTATCGATGATCCATCTCATTCATCGACCCCATGTGCCGATGGATTCCTAATTTCCCGATGGATGAGTAGTGGGGGATCTGTGCTATCAGGTTTATAGGTTATAATAAATAAATTTTATTAACATTATACAAATCATAAACTATGAAAAACTTAATTTTAAATTCTGAAGGCACTGAAATCAGTGTTGAAGTTGATGACGAAACACATAGATAATTGATAATGGAAAAAATTAATAATAAATATAATAATATTAATTTAATTAATATTATATCTTCATCAGAACTTTCTGAATCAGAAGACGATTCAGAAAAAGATTTTGATGAGCTTTTAGCGGAAATTATTTTTGCAAGAATATATGACTCCATTATTTTCATCACTAATTTTCATCAAACCGTGTCTTTATTCACTAGTAATCAGCTCCAACGGTGATCTATCAGTGACGTCATATTAGATTTACGATGAAATATTCGAATAAATTTGCGCTGAATTTAACAACACGCCTATATTCATATAAGGTCAGCGCATTGCAGCGCTAACTTCATTTCATTTACCGTAAACGGTTTACGGCGGAGGAATAGTGGGAGAAGAACGGACTTCTCCTTCAGTTGGAGAAGTATGCACTTCTCCAACGCAAAACAGTGGGAGAAGTAGGCACTTCTATCATACGCGTAATGAAAATGATGTGAATACCTCATGTGTGGTACCCGTTAGCGATTCGCGATATTTGAAGCAAGTTTATAGAAAATTCGTTTGTTTTGCTCTACTTTCTGTTTTATTCTCTTTGTAGCTCAGCTGCTTTCCCTTTAAAATAGCTGCAACTATAGATATGTTACTGCACAATTAAAATCATAATAACATATACAGGGTAAGTGGTACACTATTGCTATCTCGGGAACTAGGGGCCGTTCAAATATTACGTAAGCATATTTATTACAATTATTTACCCCCCCATCCCCCTTGTCAGCAAAAGTAAGCAAAGCTCTTACCCCCTCCCCCATGTTTACGTAAACATTTTTCAATTATTTTTTTTTAATATTATAATTAAAATGTTATAATTATAATTTTAAAAGTAAGAAAATAGATTTAGAATGGAGATTAGATTTTACTGATACAGTATTCAAGATAGAGAAAGGGACAAAATATTATAATTTTACAAACAAGATTGCCATTCGTGTTAAAAAGTTAATAGCTACCGATGACGTAATCATCATCTAGACTTCCCTACCCTCCATGTCATCCAAAATAAGCAAAACAAAGACCCCCCCACCCCCCTATAGTGCTTACGTAATACTTGAACGGCCCCCTATAAGAGCTACGAGGTCGGTTAAATTAGCAAACAATTTCTATTTTACAACACTATTGAGACCAACAAATTTTGTTTTAAATCAGTGGTTCTCAAGATATGGAGCCCAACTTTCTTATTTTAAATGGAACATCATATATATTTTTACATATTTGGAATCTACATCAAATTACAAATCCAATAGTATGGTTAAAGTTAAATTTTAGTTAAAAAAGAAAATCCCTATGTAGGCAATAAGTTTCTATACTTATATCTGAAAATAGCAGTTGCCATGAATAAATAGAAAACAAACGTCAAATTTTGCGTTCTTTTACCGAGAACTATTAATTCAGAGATAGAATAGTCCATATTACTTTCTCAATGCGCATGCTCATAACGCACTAATCATATGCTTGAGAGTACATCAAAAATGAAACCAATGTTTCCTTATGAGAAAAATTGAATTTTTAAAGTAAAATATAATTTTTTCTAGACATAATTGAACGATAAAATTTTCATGCAAGTTTTACTTCATATTTTACTATTGCAATTTGCCATTATATATATAAATGATTTGTAGAATAATGTTTAAATAAATTCTAAAATTTGAAAATCTTTAACCGCCTATTTAACTCATCTGTCATGACAGATAACCTCGAAGTTATGTTTTGTTGTGAAAGTTGCGAAATAAATACATCTGTTGAGTGAAATATTTCTTAAATGATGCCTGGCTACAATTGTTGCGTCCCGAATTGTAATTTGAATTCAATAATTAATAAAGGAATATCTTTTCATTTTTTTCCTAAGAATAATAAAGAGAATTTATTTTTTATAAAAGCAATAAATCGAAAAGGTAAAAATAAAATGCAGCTTTGGAAGCCTGCAAAATATAGCAAAATATGTAATAATCATTTTTGTAAATATAAAAATGACTACAAGCAAATGGAATTAACAGGTAATTACAAATTATTATCAAGTAATTATTCAGATTTAGTTTTATTCACTTGTTGCAGAAGCCAGGAAGAATACTCGTCTACGGAAAAAACATTTTAGTTCATCCATAGATAATGGTATTGGAGCTGAAGTTACTATACCAATAAATAAAGAGGTCAAATTAAATATACAAAATTCAAAGATTCGAAATGGAACTCAACATTATGAAACCCATGATCACACTTATTTTTTAGCTAGTAATATAATAGCTCTGAAAGACGAAATCACAAATTTGCGTAGTAAGGTTGACAATTTGGAGAAAGTGGTGAGTTTTTATTATTATTTATTATTTTCACTTTCTTAGTGTTAATTTAATATTTGTCTTCATAGGTACGCACTGAAAAGATAATGGTTCAAATATACAAAAACAAGTACGAAGAAACACTTAGAAAACTAAAGAAACCGAAAAAACCAGCAATTTGGGATATCAAGAAAATAATAGAAAATACAGGATTTTGTAATGAGACGTATTTCCAAAATTTCGTAAAGTTTATAAAACCTGGATATGATCTTGCTGTAGAAACTCAGAGAAATAATGTCACAAAACCGACAAAACTAACCTTCACACAACAACTAGTACTTGTTTTAAGCAGATTGCGGTTGGGTCTTTTGGAGATGGATTTAGCTTATAGATTTTCCGTATCACATGCAACTGTTAGCAAAGTATGGAGCTTCTGGATAGATTTGTTATGTTCACAAGTACCGATGTGGCCTAGTAAGGAAACTGTGCAGAAATATTTACCAAAGAGTATGAAAGAAAAATATCCACGTACACGGATTATATTGGACTGCACAGAATTATTCATTGAAACGCCATCACATTTTCCAGTACAATCTGCAACTTATTCTAATTATAAAAGTCACAACACTGCAAAAGGATTGCTTGGAATTTCTCCAAACGGAATGGTCACTTTTGTCTCTGATTTATATGGTGGGCGCACCAGTGATAAAGAAATATTTATTAAATGTGGCTTGCTTGCACTCTTGGAAGAAAATGATAATGTGATGGCAGATCGGGGATTTTTAATTCGTGAAGTTTTAGAAGAAAAAAATATTACTTTAAATATACCACCTTTTTTAAATGGGCCAAATCAATTATGTGAACAAGACATGTTAATAACAAAAAGTATTGCAAATGAACGTATAGTAGTCGAAAGAGTTATAAAACATGTTAAATCTTTTCACATTTTAAAACATATTTTCCCGAATTCTATGTCTACAAAATTAAATAGTATTTGGAAAATTTGCAGTTTACTTGTTAACTTCATAGATGAACCTATAATAAACAGATAACGACTAATAAAGCTATGAATTTGTAATATAAAAGTATATTTATTGTATTGTATAATATGAATATTTTGATAAATATATAAATAACATAAAATAAAAAAAAGACATTCGTAACATTCTTATATACTAACTATACATAACATTTGAAAAAAAAATATATTCTGAGAAAAAAAAATAATAAACCCGTAACGTAATAAAAAAATCACAACCTTAAAAGTGTATTATGATTACTATTGGAACATTTGTCCCCTAAATAGGGTATCACATATTCTTTGTACGTTTTTGTTAAAGCTATGTACATGTTTTTACAAAAACTTGTATCTATAGTCACTCTTTCAATATAGAGATCGTTGCTGAAATATATCACAAAATCACACCATGTTGCACCTGTTATTAACATTTGCCCCTGAATCTGGTAATGGGAATTGTGAATTTTTTTTAATTTATAATTATTGCCAACCTTGGTACAACAGAAAGAATTTTCTTTGGATGCCATTTCCAAATTTTTGTATTTTAAACTTGATACATGTTTAATTTCTAATAATCCCCATTTCTCATGTTCAGAATTATCAAATATATATCCATCTGGTGAAGCACCTACATGTGGTGCAAGAGGATGGATAACTAATCCAGATGGATATATGTTAATTATTTTTCCATTATTTATTTTGTATTGATAATAAACTTGTTTCACGTGTTCTTCATTTTCAATTCCTGCACGAACAGCTGGCAAGTGCTGAATATTTCTTCCTTCCAATATTGACTTTAAAAATTTTGTGTCTATCGGTTTCCTTCTTTTACAAATTAATCCAAAATTACTGCTGGTGAATCTAATTTTTCTCTCTTCCTTCCACAGCATGTTTTGAAATTGTTGTCTTGTTAGGGATTCTATTTCTTTACATCGAGTATAAGTTAATTGAATTGGTGTATATTTAATAAATTCTAATTTGAAAATATTGATGCAGTCTTCATTGTTCAATATAAAATCGTGTGCTGAAACCTTCTCCAAATGATCACATATTGCCTGTGTATTGCCTTTAATTTGTACAGAATTGTTGTTTTCCATTACAGTATATTGTAAATTCTCACAAAAGGTCTGTTTTATTTTATCTTTTATTATGCTATTGACATTATAAAATTGTGGCATATAATCATTGTCACGTAGAACGTCAGATAACATGGGTAAAATGTTTTTGGATTTATTAGCATTTGAAAAATTAACTAATGTCTGTTTTATGACTGGTATATTACTGATTGCTATTGTTTTCCTTTGCCTGTTTTCAATATTTCTGTAAACTGTTGTTTCCTTATGTTGTTTTATGTGACAATGTTTAACAAATTTTAATTTCTCAAATGAAGTTGAATGTTTTGTTTTTTTTTGTGATAATGTTCCCCACAGTCTAGGCCGTGAGGTACAAGCTAACTCCTCTGGAATTATTGTTAAGCCTTGGCGTACGAAATCTAATATTTCCCAAAGAATGGAAAACACATGTTTGCATACACTTGTATTTCCTCCTCCTGCAACACAAGTGCATGTTGTGGCAACAATATTTCCTTCGTGTTCATTTGAAAATTTAACATAAACATTATAAAATTTAGCTCGCATTGAAGCTTCAACTTTTCCTTTTATTTCTAAATTTTTTGATGTATATATTTCTTTATTCTTCTGTGATTTAAACATTTTGTATCCAGCCGCTACTCCTTTCTTATTTATATCTTGTTTATAGTTTGTGATATTACATTCTTTTAAAAAATTAAATATTTTAATAGATTTTCCCCACGCCATTCTGAAATAAAATTTATTGGAGTTTTAGAATCAAAATTAAATACTTGAATTTAATTAAAATACTTACTTTGTACAGTTAAAGATTTCATTTCTCCGTCCACTTCAAACTGGCGGCAATAAAACTGTCACTTTTTGCGTCACATCTAGTCAGTATTGCCAAAGTAATAGGAAAACAGTTTACCATCCTGGCACGCTTTTTTTATTTCACAAATTTGCCGGGAGAGGCGCTATAATTTAGAATATGGTCTATTAGCGTAATATGAACGCAGAATTTGTCGTTTTTTTTTATTTATTCATGGCAACTGCTATTTTCAGGTAAAAGAATACAAAATTAATAACAACGTAGGAATTTTATTATTTAACTAAAAATTAACTTCAACCATACCGTTGGATTTGTAATTTGATGTAGACTCCAAATATGTAAAAATATATATGATGTTCCATCTAAAATAAAAAAGTTGGTCCCCATATCTTGAGAACCACTGGTATAAAACAAAATTTATTTGTCTCATTTTAATAGTCTTGTAAAATAGAAATTGTTTGCTAATTTAACCAACCTCGAAGGTCTTATAGTTCCCGAGATAGCAATAGTGTACCACTTAAAATGAACACCCTGTAGTAGAAGTTTAGGTACATGAAATTCACTTTCGGATAAGCCGATTGACCCTTATAAAGTTTTATGGGACTTGCGGTATTGCTACTTTTAGGCAGGTATTTTTTTCTGTCGTATGATGTTAAGGGCCCTACCAGAAATTTTCTTTCAAAATGTTTCCTAATTATATACTTTTAAATTTAGAGTAAAATATTCAAATAATAATGCATTTTAAATGCCGTCTTCTAATTTCAATTTGTAAATTGAGAAGAGATTAAATATTAAAATATATCGAATCGTACATTTTAAATACAAACAGTTATTAAATAAACATAAGAAATACTTGGTTGTATAAAAAACTGAATTTTATTTTTATTCATATTTCGACTTTTAATGCCATTAACAGGAAATACTAATAAATATACTCAGCAGAAATTTTTTAGTATTTATACATAAAAGAACAAAGACCGAAACTAAGTATTAACCACCTATTCAACGGTAAAATATCTAAAAAGGATTAAAACGGAGAGACCAATGGAGATTTGACTAAGTCAAGTTGTTCATTCTTTAGTTTTTTCTTTTCATTGGATGTTCTTTGGATTTCCAATTACATATTCTAAGAACTCCATTATTAGTTATTTATTTATAAAAAGTAAGTACAGTATGAATTTATTTAGTACGGACTTGTTTTTATTTTTCAAATAATAACTTTGAGTTGGGATAACTTATAACTCCTGACCACAAAGCTTCCCACCCTTCCATAAAAGGTTGTAAAACCCGCATAAGGCAGTTTCATATACCTAAACTTTTACTATAGCTGCAGCTGTCTCTATGTTAGTGTACTGTAGCTATAACTGACTTACTATTGTATACAGGGTGGCCCAATGAAAATTATCAGCGCAATTTTTGGCCACTTAACATCAATTTTGCAAAAAACACTCGAACATGTCAATTTTAGTATAAAGGGGGACACCTGAATGGATTAGTACCAATGGCCTAACTTCAACCCTAAAATGAGTGTGGACTGCACCTCAAAAATTTTAAATGGAAAATAGTGTTAAACATGACAGTTCGAAAGGCCTTTCATTTCTCTTTTCAACTGTTTTTCTATTTTTCAAATCCGATCATTAGTTCTAGAGAAATATCGTTTAAAACAAATTTTATCAGGTGTTCAAAATTGCAATCAAGTAGACTTAAACAAATGACAGAAACTGAATAAACAATTATTTCGACAAGTTGTTTGTAATAAACAAGTAATTTGTAAATTAGATTAGATTTATTTTTGTGATGTTTTTTGAAATCAAAACTTTTTATTTACGGCAACGTACCGTAGCTACAAAGTTTTGAGCAAAATCTTGTATGGAAGTTGGTGGTAGTAATTTTGAACACCTAATAAACTGATACTTGAGTTTCTGTCATTTGTTTAAGTCTACTTGATTGCAGTTTTGCACACCTGATGAAATTTGTTTGGAACTAATGATCGCATTTGAAAAATAAAAAAAATGTTGAAAAAGAATTGAAAGGCTTTTCGAACTGTCATGTTTGACACCCTTTTCCATTTAAAATTTTTGAGGTGCAGTCCACACCCATTTTAGGGTTGAAGTTATGCCATTGATACTAATTAATTCAGGTGTTTCCCTTTATACTAAAATTGTACAGATAATGACTTCGGCCATTTTGAGTATTTTTAATTTAATTTTGTTTGTTATATTTAGTAAGAGTTTTTGTATTGTGTTGATTGTTATAAGGTATTTTAAACATATTTTTTTTCATTAATTACCTATAGTTGTAAGTACATAAATATGAAAATAAATTGCCGCCATTTTAAAATTATTGAAGTAAAACTATGATATTTTGATATCATTGTAGAGCTAATTTTATATACATTCCGAAATAAAATATAATAATACCGATTCCCTATACTAGAATCAAAGTTAAACACATTTCCGCTAAAACCGGAAGTGACACAAAATTCTTACTAAGATCATTTTATGAGCCCCTTTGACTAGTTTAATTTTGTTCTATAACATTTTTCTGTATCTCTCATAGTAAACGAAATATACTGACCGGTTTTTTGCGAAATACCCTGTATAATCAAAATTCCAGCTATGATACAGAATATGATTCTTTGTTAGCTGAATTCAAAATTATTTCCCTCTTCAATAGACGTAAAATACAATCCTGTTTATTTCTTTATAAAGTTTTAAATAATGTTATTAATGACAGATCTATTAAAGGTCATCTTATTTTAAATTTTCTTCGTAAAACCTCTAGAAAAAAACTTATGTTTCACTGTAAGAGAACTAGAACTAACTATGGAATGAAATCACCTTTACTTCAAATGTGTAATATTTTCAATGGTGTAACTTAAGTTTTGATATATTTGCTGACATCTTTAGTGCATTCAGACGAAGTTTGATTAATTATTTTATCCAACACCGTGTAATTATAACAATATAAGTCTGTTTTTAGATAAATAAAGTAGGTCATAAGTCACTAGTGAGCTAAATATATTAGCTCATTGTTTTTTGGTTCGTATCATAGTAACTACGTTATAAAACCTTCTCTACACTATTTTGTTCCCAAATGTCATTTCGAAATTCCAACTGTCAAAAATCTTATATGTATTTTATATCAATGATTAAAATGTGTAGGATAAAATGTTGTATGGCACACGCGTGTTAATTACCTAAGTCACTTGAAAAAATACCACACCAACTTTTCCCACGTGACATATCTGTAATGTAACACACTTGTACCATAAATAATTATTACATCTGTAAAAATTTAATTTAAAATTATTTCTATTAATAGTACTGAGCTTTTCCTTTGGATTTTTTCTTGTATGTATTGCAATTTTGTGCAAGGCTTTTATTATTTTGTTATTATACTTTTCATATAATTGTCTTTTAATTGAAACTTATGTTCTGTAGAATAAATTGTTAAATAAATAAAATAAATAAATAAAAATCAAACAATCTGTTCATTTTAAGAGAGGGAACTCAAGAACTTTACAAGGAAGGAAGGCGGTTAATTTAGGGCGAAGTTGGCGCATTAGTTGGCCAATTCAATGAAGTTTTAGGTTTCCCGAAAAATGCTTAAGTCCTTAGATATGAACAAAAAATTGATTTAGGTAAATTTACTTTTTTAATTATAAATCCCTTACAAGTGTCTAGTTTGCACATTCTACAAACACTTTTTCCGAAGAATTGACAGCGATCTTTAAAAATGTTGTAGGGCGAACATTTTTCGAGAAATTCATACCAACTTTCAATATTCAAATTGGAATCAAATTTGTCTTTAGTTGTTAAATAGAATTTGTGTTCTTTCTTTTCAGAATTTTTGTCTGAAAGGAAAAATAACTATTCTGAATATGAAAAAATATCGTATTTGTATAGGAACAGGAATGAGACAACGAACAATATAAAAACACCGAACTTGACAAAATACAGTGAAAATATATTGCACCAACCTTTACACAGACTGAAGAATATTTTGACAACTACTATTCCATGTGTCTTTGCATGTGTTATGTATGTAGTGCGTGATGTGTACCAGAGATGGCGATACTCGTCTTGAGACTCGCGAAATATGAATCTTTTCGAACAGTTTAAATAAACAAGTTTTATAAACAATTAAATGGGAGTGTATGAAACATTCAAATAATTTTACACTGCCCTGCTTAGCCATTGAATTATGCACTTGTCGAATCTTCAAAATACAATATAATATTACATGAACTTCTTCAAACATCGACTTCTGCATTTTTCAACATCGCATATGTAGCCTTCAATAGAAGTTCCTTACACGCCTGTAATCTTGTTCGTATACGATCTTATGCATTTTGCTAACAATTTTTGATCAAAGTCTTGAAAACAGGGAATGTTTGTTCACCTCTACATTAATTTGATGGTTTAGTTACTTTTAATTTTATATTGATATTAACTAGTTCTTATTGCTGTTAATAGATGGCGCTGAAGAGCAAAGAAACGTCAAATTTTAACATTTTAAATTTGTAATTAATAAAATATTAAATTTTAATGTAGATAATTCAAAATCAATAAAATAATATTATAAATCAGGCATCGTATGCGGTGTTGAGAAGAGCGTAACTCAAGATTTGAAGAAGTTCATATGAAATAGTTATCAATTTGAAGATTAGGCAAATATATAATTCATTACTTGTAAATGTAGGTATACAATTTTTAGGTTGCTAGGAGCCTACCCAATTTTTAACTGGAGAGTGTAAGAAATGAACTTATTCAATAACAATGAAAGAAAAATGTTAAAAATAGTCAAGTTGGCTGGATGTAAAAGCCTTAAATTTACTAAATTGATCTAAAAGTGTAATGTGTTATAAAAGCAACATAGAGGTGTCCGTTTTAAGAGGCTAACCGTTGGGATCTCAAGAACTGTAAGAGATACTTACAACTTAAAACTTTATAGATTGCACATTTTGCACACAATTTTCTACGAGGAATTGACAGCTGCTCTCAAAACTTTTGTAGCTCGAATATTTTTCCAGGAATTCATAATAACATATATATTTCATATGATGGTGCTCAAATTTGTTTTTAGTACCATTAGATAAAATTTTTTTGTTTTTTTCTTTGCACATATATATTAAAATTAAAATAAACTAAAACGGTAGAAAATTATTGATTTTTTTCATTTTCGCCAAGTGTGCTTCGGAAACAAAAATTGAAAATATGTGGTTTCAAACAAATTTTTAACATTTCAAATCAATATTCGCGTAAATTTCTACAAAACAAAAGGAAATACGTCGTGTGCAGTTGGAGCCTTTTTCGATAAAGCTGAAATAGTTATTTGTGTATCAAGGTTCTAAAAGTAATCAAACAGATGAGGCCCAAAAAGAACTTTTAGCCGAGGTACACACAACATTTTTTAGGCGATTATAACAAGAAATTATGAATTTTCATTCAAAATCAATTTTTGACATCTGTCATCTGCCGCATTTTTTTTACGGCCGCATTTACCTTACGGCCGCATTTACTTTACTGCCGTTATTTTTACTCACAAATTCATTACTTTTTCATTATTATTTGTAAAGGAATAATTAAGATTTTACTTACATTTGTTATTATATTCTAAAATAATTAATCACATTAATATGAACTATGTAAATCAATAATGAACAAACTAGTGGCCAAAAATTATGACTTTGACAGATGTCAAATAAAAATTGATACTTTAAGGTTGCCAGCAGATACGAAAAACAACAATTTATGTACCAGCCGCCTAAAAAATATATTTTTAAAGTAATTTGCATAATTTGATGAACAGCATATTGAACTTGTCACTAATTAAATTAATTAGTGAAATTGATGTTTGAAACAAGATTTTTGTTTTTATTTCGAAAGCACGCTTGACCGAAATGAATAAAATCTATAATTTTATAATATCTTAGTTTATTTTCATTTTAATATGCTTGTGTTTTATATCATTGGAAATAAATAAATCTTCATTTAACAGTACCAAATACAACTTTGAGCCCCATATGAAAATTGAAAGTTGGCAAGAATTTCTCGAAAAGTGTTCGAGTTACAAAAAGAAGACTGCTGTCAATTCCTCGTAAAAAAATGTCAGCAGAATGTGCAAACTAGAAATTTGTATGAATCAGGGTTGGAAAAAATCAGAAATCATTAATTAAAAAAAAAATAAAATAAATAATGTTGTTTTTTTGATTTAATAAATTTTTAAAGATATCTAAGTTTTACTGAACTTTGCAATTGAATTAAAAGCAATATAAATATTTATTTCATAAACTGAAACAAACTCTAATAAAACCAAAACAATTCATTCAAATAAAAGTAGCAAGAGTAACAAAGAATTATTACTTTTAATTACACTTTTAAATACTTACATTTCTCTTCTGTTTTATGACAAATAAAGCGATAAAATATCATTTAATTTTAATATATTATTATACCGGTTGTCCCAGCTCGACCGATACATGGAAGTTTTACATAGGAAATCAGTTAATTATGAATAGTATCTCCCCAGTGCAAGATATTCACTTGAAATTTTGTATGCTTATTGGTGAATATTATTTCTATGGATTACAGTTATTTGAAATATGCAATTTTGTCTGCAAGACGAGATTTATTAAATTATAAAATCTATCATTTTCGTTCAAAATCAGTCAGCCAAGGAAATAAAAGAAAATATCTGTGGCAGTTCTGACAGTTAATGACATGCCGTTGTAGATGTTTATATTTTATTAATATTGGTGTATTATTTAACAAAAAGAAACTAAATTCAACTTAAATAATATTAAAATAAAGGGAATAAGAATTAAAATCAGTGATACTTCACTAAACTGTCAGATAAATATTTTCTTTTATTTCCATGGCTGTCTGATTTTGAAAGAAAATATTAGATTTTAAATTTAATAAATCTCGCCCTGCAGACGAAATTGTATGTTTCAAATAAGTGTGATCCATAGAATTAATATTCTCCGATAAGTATACAAAATTTCACGTTAATATCTTGCACTGCGGAGATACTATTCATAATTAACTGATTTCCCATGTAAAACTCACATGTGTCGGTCGAGCTGGAACACCCGGTATATACAGTACATATTTTGATTATTATTAATAGTTTTGTAGCAAATAATGTAATTTTTATTATAATTTGAATTTTTTTTATCTTTGATAAAAATGAAAAAAAATCTTTGATTTTTAAAAAAAAATCAGTTGATATAAATCGTAATTTAAATCATAATTTAAATCATGATTTAAATCAAATGATTTAAAACAGGCCAAACCTGGTTTGAATGAAGACAAGAAAATTATAAGTCAAAAAGTAAATTCATTTATTTGCTCATATCTAAGGAGATTCGCATTTTTTTCGGAAAAACAAACACACGATTCAAATGTGCAAGTAATGCGGCAACTTTGCCCCAATTTAACCGACTTCCTATCTCTTACGGTTCTCGAGATCTCTGCGGTTACCCTGTAAAACGGTCACTGCGTAGAGAACACTTACCCCACTCGGAACATCCGAGAAACTACTCATCCTCCAATCTTCAGCAGTAGCGAGCGCCGAAATACAAATCCAACTAAAGAGGAGTGCAACTGCAGACAGCTGGTAGAGAACAACCGACGGTCCTGGTTTCCCATCACGAGTAACAGCGGCCAAGAAACCATAACCTGCCATCTTCCAGTCTTGGACAGACGGAACGCAAACGACACAAGAAAGCCGAGTGAGTAAAGTTGTTTAAACGGTCTTCATCCAATCTGGTACATCTGCACTTAGAAAAATTGTTTAGAGTGCAGCACAAGGCATACATTTTTAAATAGAATTAATTTAATTTTTATTTCATACTGTAACATGATATTTATTTGTTAGTAGTATATTATTAATTTCTTCATTGAAGCTAATTGACAGTAGACGTGATTTGTATTTATATTAAAAATCGTGTTATATTTAAATTAATAAAATAATACAACTAGGTATGAAGTACATATTTATACCCTCTTTTAAGTTTGTGAAGAGTTACTTTTCACGCACTAGTGCTTGAAAAGTAACTGTTGCTAGAATGTAATCACATTTATTAATGGTTTAAATTAATTTTGAAATTAATTTTTCGGTTGTAATAGAAACGTTGTATGCAACATGTGTGTAACATAATGTTTTTTATATCTCGTGCTAGCCTCATGCGTTAAACGTCACTTATTTACACACTAGTTCCATAAATAACTACTTCATTTCATAAGAATTGAATAAAACAAGTAAGAAAAAACGAATTATAACATATACATATAATGAACCATTGTTAAGATTGAGATTAATATTAGTTTAAAAACCGATTTAATCTAGTGTTAAAAGATGTAGATCTTGAAATAATTTTCATGTCTTGAAATTTTATTTTATGAAAATCCTTCCAAACATTATCTGCGACTGACGATTTCTCAGCCTTGTTCAATATCATCGACCGTTGATGTCCAATGAAAGATTTTTTAAATGGGACATAAATAAAATGATTTTCAATTCAGCTTTAATACTACACAATCTGTTCGTATGCTATTAAATTGTGAATTATCTTAACAAATAAGTCAAACTATTTATTAAGCTTCATGCACTATGCACTACTACTCTAACTCATTATCAACGAAAATGTTGAAAAATACACTCCTAATTACGGAGAAAGCAATAAACTATGTGATAACTGAACTAACAGAATAAATAATGTTATATATCTCTATATTAATAAATAATTGGGCCCATAAATAATAAACGAAATACTTCAAATTTATTTATTAAAAATGTAAAATACTCACTGTTTAATGAATAATAAAGCAACATTAGTGAAATGTAATGTTAATAGCACCTAATTTAAAACGTGCAAATATATTCCTTGCAAACAATGCTAGCGCTATTTGACGATACAAGTGTGGATGATACAAGAAAGATAGGTTAGGTTTGTTCCACACAGCGCCATTGTTTTCTCAAACTTTTTTTGTGACACTCAAATATAAAATAAATACTGTAAAATTGACAAAGGAATATAAGTTTCGTTTGTATTAAGTTAAATATTTACGAAGTAAGACTTACAATATGGAAAATAATGCTTTTATATTAAATCATATATAAAAATTGCTCTCATGAAACATTACAGTTTCACTGCCACTGAATGAGGGTACCTGACGTCACGATCTGAATTCAATGTTTAAAAATTCATATCTCGCTTAATATAAGAAATTTTCACATCGAATTTTCATTTATCGACATAATTTCCAGTTTCATAACAATAATAAAACAAAAATAGTTTATGGGCCCATTGTAATATTTTTTCAACAAGATTATATTTGTGCTCGGTGTTTGATAGACCCTTATAATGTAGCGTTACATTATAAATATCAATATTTATATATAGGATGTGCAACGAATCACGGAACGTAGGACATTAACATAGGATTTTAAAAAGTTGCAGATACTCTCTCTCCTAGCAAATTTAGAGCAAAAGTACAAGTGTGCAAAGTTGTTCAAATTTAAATTCTACATCCTATAAAAGCATAATTGATGGAACAGCATGCCTGCAGTAAGAGGTTTATGAAATATAAAATGTAATATTTTCGTTGAAATTCAGACGGCCATGGAAATAAAAGAAATTATTATTAATTTTTAATTGTTGTTAAAATATAGAATTAGTTTAGAAATGGATGTTTCGTCCGTAAATATATAGTAAAAAGTAGTTTTATTTGGTATACTTATATTAGTTTGTATTTAATACTCTTTTAAGGTTATATGCTTGTAATACTTGTATATTATTTAAGAAAAAGAATGTACATTTATCTGAAGTAACATAAGTACACAGTAAATAATAATAAAATGATTGATATTGTGAGATATATAATTTCTTTTATTTCCATGGCTGTCTGAATTTGAAGAAAAATATTCAATTTTATATTTAATGTATCTAAGACTTTACACGTTCTATTGTATCAACTAAGTAACTATGATCAGGATCCCGAACCGTAATTATATTTGATTTTTTATCAAACCGTAACCGCAAACCAAAACGTATATTTTATTTCTTGAAATATGGAAACCGAAAACCAACAGGAAAAATAAATTTATTCTGTAACCAAAAATGTAACCGAACCGAAAAATATCGGTACTAAAATCATATTATATAAATAGAGATATTATATTAGAAATATCAGAGAACTGAAAATATTAACCATAAATTTTACTTATTTTTATAAAACTTTAACATTTAATTTTTAGATCACAACTTAAAATTAAAGTTACTATACTTTTTACTTATTAGAACTCACAATTGTAACCGAAACAAACCGATATCATAACGAAACCGAAATTTATTGGTTTATTTTAACCGAAACGAAAACCAATATAACATTTTCAAAAACCGTTACCGGTAACTGAAACCGATTTTTATTAATGGAAAAACCATTAAATCCCCAAAATATTTCGGTTCGGGTCCCGTCCCTGACTATGATCTCATCTGATGTAGAAAATAATTTTGAACAACTTTGTACTGTTGTAGTTTTGCTCTAAATGTATGAGGAGAGAGAGTATCCGTATTTTTGAAATTCAAGTCTTATGTTCCGTGTTTTGTTGCATAAACTGTATGTAAATATAAGAGTTATATATTTTAAAAAATGTAAAATATTAGAAACATGGAGTATGAGGAAGAAATTCTGTTTTTTCTAAAAAAATTGGTTATTTATTATAATGAGAAATAGTAAATTGTGAATGACATTAGATAGTGTTGGACAACATGACATAACATTATCAATTGTTAGAATTAATAGCAATAAGTAAGGAAGTTATTATTTTTGAAACTTTGTTATGGAATACATATATAAATTTTTGAAAAATTCTAATTGGTATCCTATTGGCCTAATTGGAAAAATGGTATAATGATGTTTTGTTCTCCTTGCAAAGCTCTACAACGTGGTGAGATCTTCTCTCAACAACAGTTAAATTTACTTTTCGTATTTTATCCCTATTTGTAATAATTAAGAATTAAATATTTTTATGGTATTCCATAGTTCTTGATTATTTTAAATAAAAGTGTTAGGATGCTCTGTGAGCTCCAGATACAACAATGTGAGGAAAAGCTTTAACGTAAAATGTTCAATTGTTTCTTTATCAAATACTTAATAGTATATTACATAACGAGCGTGGAAAGTGTTATATGTTAGACACTTTCGAGCGAGTTATGTACACTATTTTTCAGACGACCACAAAAAATTTATTAAAAAAAAGTGTTATCACCAATATAATTCTTACTGTAGTAAATATATTTTTATTTATTTTTTCTTATTTATTTACAAATGTAATGATAAGTGTTGTTACTACAATTATAAAAATTAATGGGACTTTTATTTTGAAATGTTTGTGATGATAAATTTTCATTTAGCACAGTGCTTTGTGGAGTAAATATAAATGGTCTATTTGGATTTATGAATTCTTCATTATTAATATCTTTTGGATTTATTAAACCAGATGATATTTTAGTTACAGAATTTTCTATAGTATTTGCTACTTTAATTTTTTTTGAAAGTGACTCGTCTAAATAAGTTTCTGTGACAGCAGTGGATTTCCATCCACCGTGTCTCTTTAATGTCCTCACCTGCATCCACTAAAATAGCGGCTGATGACCTTCGGAAACAATGTCCGGTATATAATTCTGGTTCTGGTAACCCGAGATAATTAGCAATCTGTTTTAGAATAATTGCAATTTTGTTTATGCCAACTGGTATTTTTATTACAGCTGCGGATTCAAAACCTCAATATTTTCAGTTTTTAGTAGCACCAATTCTTGTTTCCTACAGGCTCCAGACAATCCAGTTATTAAAATGACCTACAAGACACAAATTAAAGACATAACTGAATAAAAATAATTGTTTTTAGCTTACTTTCCACAATATATATACATCATCGGGAGCTTCATTCAGAAAAGTTTGAATTTGTAGAGCAGTTAGCGTTTTTGATTTTTATGGATTGTACCTATCAGACATTCTTTTAAAAAATGCCTTTAGTTTCGAATATTGCGATATGTGGACATTTTGATGGATACTAAGAGTGCTTTTCAGCATAGAATATATTGTTCACAGAGAGTTTGGAGACAGTATTTTAGATTGATCACTTACATAAGCTAAGAAAACATGTTCCGAGAACGATTTATCTATTTTATTGTCTTTATGTCAAGCCATAAACTGGTTGTAAGTCAATTCATAGTGTTCTTTAGATTTAAGCGGCAAAGATTTAATGTAGTTTCTCTTGCAGCCTGTAAAATTGTAGGCGGTGTATAATCAATGATATCTTCGTCACTTGCGTCCATGATTAACGTTGAAAAAATGATGAAATGTAATATTTGAACACGAAATTTCGTTTTTCACTACACACAAAACCGCTCCCGGTTGACATTTGAGGTTAGGTTGCACCGTTCAACCAGTGGCGTTCAGCGCAACTCAATTCGTTAAACGCGCGTAATTTAAAACTACGTTATATAAATAATACTAAATAATACAAAAATATTAACAAATATAATAAATATTAATATTTAAGTTGACGGTTATAGTAAATTAACAAATATTTTATTTATCTTTTTGTCGAAATGGCATCTGAAGTCTTTTAACGGAACTAAAAGCTCATAACAGCACTAGGTTGGGATTGATTATGTAAGTAAGTACGTTATGGTTTAATTGCGTTATATAACCGATAGAAATAATAGATAGAAACATAAAATATTATACTTATCAAATATTTAATTTCAGATGAAATAAGTATCATATTATTTAACAAATAAATAAAATTTTATTGATTATTTAATTAAGTTGTAGTCTTTGAAGTAGACAAATTTATGTTCTGTAACAGATACTATTTATCTTTTGTTATGATAACGGACTTAAATAACGCAAATAACTGTTATTTGAGTGCGTTATGTAGTTACAGAATCCCACACCTAGTGTGTTAAGTTGCACTTTCCGTTGTTATTGCTACTTTGGTAGATGGTCGTCTGAAAAATAGATTTATAGTACTGTAAATATATGATGAAACAAAATTTTTATCACCATAAATTATAGAAGTTAGTCTGCTAATGCACTTGTATGTTGAAAATTTTTATTTGAGAGTAATTATGTATGTTTTTATATATATATTTATGGTATATCTATTTATTAATAAATTTATTACTCTTTACAAAATACTTGTACTTGTATCTTGCAAAAAATTCTCCAAGTATTACTTATAGGTACTTGAAGTACTTGTTTGGAAGAAATAATTGCTTAATACGTAACTATATGTTTCATAGTACTTATTCCAGCTCAGTATCCAAAAATTCCCGGATTGATAATACAGGCTGTCCATCTTAAGAGGCTAAACATGGCAAGCTGAAGAACCGCATGAAATACAAAGCCAATTTAATTGGGGCAAAGTTGCCGCATGAGTTGGTCATTTAAATCATATATTTCTAGTCCCAAAAAAAAAAAAATGCATCGCTCACCAGATATGAGTAAAAAACTGATGTTTTTGCTTTTACACTTATAACGTTATAACTTTATTGTTTCAATTGATATAAGGTTTTAGTTTGTATATTCCAGACAGAATGTAACGAAGAATTGAAAGTGGTCTTCCAAATTTTAATAGCTCGAACACCTTTCGAAATATGCTAACTTTCAATTTTCATGTGAGGCTCAAAGTTTCATTTAGTACCAATATATAGTGATATTTTTTTCTCTTTCCAATGAAATACAAGAAATGTACATAAAAATAGAAGTAAACTTAAAAATTAGAGAATTATTGATTTTATTCAATGTCAAGTGTGCTTTGGAAATAAAATAAAGAAATTTTTTTCTATAGCAGATGTTAAAGTGCAATTTTATCGACTCAAAATAGTGGATAAAGTAGCACTTTAACGGCAATGGTAGATAAAGTAATACTTTAACAGCAAGGGTAGATAAAGTACTTTAACTTTTGTTTATTAGAAGTACATTTCCATAACAACGCACACTACTGACATTTTAAAATTGTTCTTAAATAATTATTTAATTTTTCTAATTCTTTTCTCTTCAAATCCTGCTATAGAAAAAAATATAATTTTATACACGACGATAAAATTAAATTATCGACTCGCGAAAAATAATTCATTCGCGATTATATCGCTCGTGAAATAACACTTTCCGCTTGTCGATAAAATATTATTTTATCGTCTTGTATAAAAAATAACTATTTGTTTTAAACAAATTTATAGCGGTTCAATTTAAAATTCTCCTAAATTTATACAAAACAGAAACAAATAATGTAGCCTTTCTGGGTAATGTTGAAGATAAGTTTCTAAAGTAATCTGTTTAAGTCTACGTGTAGCATATTAAACTCCAAACATATCCCGCTTGGCTTTAAAACTTTTCACAATAAAAAGCACAGTGAAATACTAATCTCGACAGTAATTAAAGTAATTAAATTGATTAGTTAAATCTTTTTGAAAGAAAAGGGACACTTTAAAATTGAACATAACTTGCTATTTGACTTTCACTGTATAAAAAAATTAAAGAGAAAATATTTAAACATAATTAGAAAAATAGTAATTATTTTAATATAAACAGTATAAAGCTTTATGTGTATCTTATCTGACCTATCGTGGTTAAAAATTCGTCATGTATCATAGACGTCACTGTAGAAATAGTAAAATCATATTGTAAGTACCCTAATTCATAGTCATATATGTTAAAAATTCACATTTATACTGAAAACAATACTTCCTTATGTATTTGTCGCAAAGAGATAAGAAAGAAGAACCTATGTACAGAAATCTAGTACTTGCAAAAGGCATTAAAAAATGAGCATGTTTCGGAACGATATAGATATTTTTTGATGAAAAAGAAATGAAATACTTAAAAAGAAAACTTATCTCATAAATATCTCGGAGATTAGTCAGCCGTCAGCCTGTTATCTTCATAGAAACTGCATTTTCATCTTCATCGGTAAATTGCACTAGCCCAGAGCAATGGGATAAACTTGAATATTGAAACACAAGACCTGTAATGGGAAATCAGTGACACAAGTATTCGAACACAAGAATCACATACACACAACACGAAATTAAATACAAATTAATCTGTTAAATACAAATAAATGTTGTATCCTAACCTTTAAATACAAGTAGCACTTGTTGACGGTAACCTGATATACATACCTTAATAAGTTGTAGATAATTTAAAAGAAATAAATAATAAAGTTTCAATAGAAAATATAAATAATAAAACATATAATATATGTAAATTAAACAATAATTATTACTTATTTGAAGCACACAAACACTTGAATATCATTGGCTGTAAATCACAAAATAGCAAAGAACTTTGACGATATGAACGACATCTATCGAGAACATATTGCAACTAATAGCAATAAATTTGAACCTGGAAAATAGAAACCTGTAAATGCCGTATACAAGAACAATAGAAATGTAGCAAAAATGCTTAAAAAGGTACATGCAGCGCCATCTCGTGGTCATTTCCGGTACTACAAACGGTTTACCTATATTAATTTGGTCGGGGGTCTAGTGGGGCTCGCGCAGCTGATGCGGGTAAATCGTTTTATTTGAAATAAAATGTTTGAGTTCGATTCTATCGGTGAATATATATTTTATATAGCTGGTTTGTTTAGTTTTGGATGTGTGTATGTTTATATAGTCCATTTGTTATAATAATTTAGCTGTTTATCGTACAGAACGTAGAGAAATAAAGGAATAAAAGAAAAATGAATGTTTTGTAGGTTGGAAACGTATGTGAATGATATGAAATATGCTGTGGTTTTCAGAAATAGTCAGTTTAAAGTTTAGTCGGGTAACGTTTATTTTGTAAAATTGTTATTATTATGAAATAAGATAATAATAAATAGTTTGATTATTTATTTATATAACAATTTGTTATTACTATAGTAACATAATAATATAAAAATGTATGAATTATTATAAACAATATAAATATGTATGTGTTACTGTTACTTTTAAAAATAATAATAATAAATAAATATATTTCTTTTTCTGAATCAATGAGCAAACAAATTTTAGGTGCCTTGTTGTAAGTTTAAAAATTAGATTTGAAAATTCAAAAGTTGGCGGTATGTTTAACGGTTTATCTGTCAAGTTATCTTTGTTAGTTTATTTTTATTATTATTTATTTGATATTAGTGTTGAAGTGTACAATATTAGATTTTTGAATATGATAAAATAACAACAAAATAAAATTGCTATATTTCTCTAGCATAACAATACAAAATATATTATTACAATAATATTGTTATTATTATAAAAAGAAATATATTTACTTACTTTACATCGAGCTAATATATTTATCAAATTGTTGTTATTATAAATTACCTAAAAATATGATATAGAATACAAGGATAGGAGGTTATCTGGTATTGTTGTATATTTTATTTATTTTTTTTTTGTAATTATGGCATCAAATGTTGAAAATATTCTTTTTTAAATATTTAAATTTGTGGCTCTGAAAAGAGCCGATTGAATTGTTATAAATAAATTATCATTATTAACCATTTACTTGGAGCTAGTGTATTTGGTAACAGCTTTTGTTCCTTCACTTACAGCGTGCTTAGCAAGTTCACCAGGTAACAATAAACGTACAGCCGTTTGAATTTCCCGACTGGTAATTGTTGAACGTTTATTGTAGTGAGCTAAACGAGAAGCTTCGGCCGCAATACGTTCGAAAATGTCATTTACAAAACTGTTCATGATGCTCATCGCTTTACTGGAGATACCAGTATCGGGATGTACTTGTTTCAATACTTTGTAAATGTACATTGCATAACTCTCCTTCCTGCGCCGTTTCTTCTTCTTGTCATCTTTCGAGATGTTCTTTTGAGCTTTGCCAGCTTTCTTAGCGGCTTTACCACTTGTTTTAGGAGGCATTTTTCTTTCACAAGACACAAACAACCAGCACAGTCAACGTGTCAAGCACAACTGTTGCCCGCCACCAGCTTCAGCTGCTTATATGGACGAGGTCGTACCAACTCCGGCTTAACTTCCCATGCTCAGCATACGAATGTGTGCTATAAGCGCATACAAAATTCTTACTGCATTCCTATTGGATATATACATTTCCCTACCTTATATAAACTGGAAACCAAATTTTTCGTCGACATTACATTCTAAACCGTTCACTGTGAACGTACGTTTGTTTGTTAACTTACATATTATATATTTTCTGCATAATGTCTGGTCGCGGTAAAGGCGGTAAAGTTAAGGGAAAGGCAAAGAGTCGTTCCAATCGTGCTGGATTACAATTTCCAGTTGGTCGTATTCATAGACTTTTGCGTAAAGGTAATTACGCTGAACGTGTTGGTGCCGGAGCTCCTGTATATTTAGCGGCCGTTATGGAATACTTGGCTGCTGAAGTTCTTGAGCTTGCTGGCAATGCTGCACGTGATAACAAGAAGACAAGAATTATTCCACGACACTTGCAATTGGCCATCCGTAATGACGAAGAATTAAACAAATTATTGTCTGGTGTTACAATTGCACAAGGTGGTGTACTGCCTAATATTCAGGCTGTATTATTACCAAAGAAAACTGAAAAATCTACGTAAATTGTTTTTAAACAATTATAAACAACGGTCCTTTTCAGGACCACAAATTATATATTAAAAAAAGAATATCATATCATTTTTGCAATAACAATAACAATAAAAAATATACTTACATGTTTCAATCTAGCAAGTAATATTAATCGTCAATTGTTTTCGTCACATATTTTATACAAGTTTCGTATAAATAATTTTACCTAAAAATTTAAAAGTATTAATAAATGTACTTATATTCATTTTTTTAACAATACAAAATTTAAATACACGCTACATATATCTTTATAAACAGTTATGTTAAGTTCATATTTCTGCATTATACACAAGTTTCCTATAAATAATTTTACCAAAATATTTTTAAATATTAATAAATGTACATATATTCATCAATACAAAATTAAATACACGCTATATATCTAATTATATGAACACTTATGTCAAGTTAATATTTCTGCATTTTGACATTTCAAATTTATAAATTCTAACCTAACAAATCTATTACTTTTAATATACAAATGTTATAAATATCTAATAATATAATACTATAATTTCACTTACCTAAAATCAAAATGTTATATAACAAATAAGTTTACTTTTTGTATATTACTACTTGATACACTTATAAAGTTTACAAATGAGACTCTTTTGTTCATAAATTATATTCACAAAATAGCAAATAGTAGACACATATGCCATCTATCGTGTTAACGATAATACAAGTTAAATTTCAAAAAACAATTACCTACCTAACCGAGTGTCGTTGTGGCGGGCGGTAAATTTTAAAAATATTAATTTTATTTTCTATTCTTTACACAAAATATTTTACGAATTATAAACTGCTTTATACTGGTTTACACACATTAGTATAAAAATTTATTTATATGAATATAAATATGAAATTAAATAATATTTTCAAATATAATAATTTTAAAATGTTTAATATTACAATATTCATAATAAAATAGAATATAAGTTCTTATAGTTTTACATAAAATGTAAATAATTTTTTTCTTTTGTCAATTTTGTTGAAAATATATTTGTAATAATATTATTACATTTTGTTATATTACTCAGACAAAAATAAAGTAATTGTTTAATATGAAACAATGACTATTTTGTTTCGTTGCTATAGTAAATTAATTCTTTAATATGTAACAATGATTTTTTTTATTGGTTGCTATAGTAAAATAATTGTTCAATATTTAACAATAATTTCTTTATTGGTTGCTATAGTAAATTAATTCTTTAATATGTAACAAAGATTTTTTTATTGGTTAATATAGTAAAATAATTGTTCAATATGTAACAATGATTTTTTCATTCGTTATTGCTATGTAAGATTTTTTTTTTTTATTTGTTGCTATAGTAAAATAATTGTTCTATATGTAACAATTGTTTTTTTATTGTTCAATATGTAACATTGATTTTTCTTATTGGTTGCCCTAAAAAATTAATTGTTTAATATGTAACAATGATTTTTTTATATGTTGCTATAACAAAAATATTGTTTAATATGTAACAATTATTTTTTTATTTGTTGCTATAGTAAATTAATTGTTTAATAAGTAATAATGATTTTTTTCATTCGTTGCTATAGTAATTTAATTGTTTAATAAGTGACAATGATTTTTTATGGTCGTTGCTACAGTAAAATAATTGTTAAAT
Source organism: Stenolophus ochropezus (assembly GCA_035578165.1). Classification (NCBI taxonomy): domain Eukaryota; kingdom Metazoa; phylum Arthropoda; class Insecta; order Coleoptera; family Carabidae; genus Stenolophus; species Stenolophus ochropezus. The sequence continues at coordinate 423,551 of JAQOWZ010000023.1, read as the reverse complement.
ATGCAATAATGATTTTATTATTCGTTGCTAGGTAGCAATGATATTTTTTTATTTGTTATTGTAGTTAAGGTATATTATTTTTAAATATTATATATACTTATATATTTTTGTTATATTCTAAAGTGAAAAGATTTATTTACGTTAACGGCCATACCATGTTGAATACTCATGATCTCGTCCCGTCCGTCCCTTATTAGCCCTTGAAGGGAGCGGACGTGTTTATAGTGTGCTCCGTGCAAACGCGTGTTTTAGCGTGAGTGGTGAAGTTTTAAAGTTTTTATGCCGATCATAAAATCTAAAGTTTTAGACTTCTACAAAAAACAAAGTTTGAAAAATATTAAAGAAAAGATAGGGACTGATAAACTTAAATCTAGTGTAAATGAATCTGCGAGTGCGAGTGAAAACCTAGTGAAAAACAAACAAAGTGTGAAAGTGAAGTCAGCGAGTGATATGAAACAGAGTGCAAGTGTAAAACAATCAAGTGAGCAAAAGAGTGTGAAAGTCAGTGCGAAAAAAGGGTGTGGAAAACCAGTTAAAGAAAATGTGAAGTGTGATAGTGAAGCTAAAAGTATGCAAAGTGAAGACGTAGATTGTGTAGGAATAAGTAAACTGGTTCAATCAATTATTCGCCAGCAAGAAGAACAGGGATTAAGAAAACGGTGTGAAAATGTAGTGCGTGAAAATGTATCAAGAAAAAATGTAAACAGTGAAAGTGTAGTTAGTCAGAACGAAAGTGAAAGTGACAGTGAATATGAAAGTGAGAATGCGTCGATGAAAACAGTGAGTGAAACTCCAATAACAATTAAAAAGACAATCAAAAAAATAGTGAGACAAGAAAGTGAAAAACACGTGCTACATGACATGGCGAAAAATTCGAAACCCGCAGCGCCAGCCGGCAATAAAGACACCTGCAAAAAGACCTCTGGTGACGAGAAGAAGAGGCAAGCCAGCACCAGCCCGAAACACACAGAGAGCGCGCCAGTCCCTAGCACCTCAGGTATGGCCGACAAGTCTCCCTCCACCTCAACCGCAATGGCCGAGCTACGCAAGAAGAGAATGCGACACGCCCACCAGATGACACGCCCCCAGCCAATCAGAGTCGAGAACACCTACGATCCGCTGACCTCGCTACCTGATTCGGACTTGGCCACCGACGACGAAGATAGCGACAATGAAGACACACCCACAACAATGACGAACAATATGGAGGTCAGGAAAAAAGCCCCAGCGCCCATTATTATAGCTGGGAAAACTACTAAACACAATGAACTAATAAGCACACTGAACGAAACAATGAGAAAAGGTTTTAGTATTAAATATACTAAGAATAACACCAATGTTTATGCAGAAGATGTAGAAGAAAAGCAAAACTTTATTAAGTTGCTAAAAGAAAATAATGCTGGCTTTCATACTTACACAGACGTCCAAGATAAAACCCATGCGTTCGTCCTTCGAGGTCTGGATTCAGATCCAGACCCTGAAGAAATAAAAAATGCGTTAACAGACAAAAACCTAAATGTTAAAAAAGTTTATAGAATGTCAACGCAATACAGGCCACTCTTCCTAATAGTGACATCAGCTGACGCTACACTAGCCAAACTACAGCGAGATATCAAGCACATTTTATACACAAAAATCACATGGGAACGACACATCAACAAGAAGGAGCTTTCGCAGTGTCACAGATGCCAGCTGTGGAACCACGCTACAGCCAACTGCCACAGAGAGCCGCGGTGTCTCAAGTGCGCTGAGGCGCATATCACGTCGGAGTGCACAAAGTCTCGTGACACTCCGGCAAAATGCGCCAACTGCGCGGGAGAACACCCGGCTAATAGCACAGACTGCCCGGTCTACATATTCAAGATGAGAAAGAGAAACGAACGACGCGACACTGTGAAAGCTCCTTTCACCAGGTACGAGCCAGCTCCGCTTCCGACTACGAACGCGTGGGCCAGACAAAATACAACAGCAGTCCAGTACGACGCGAGGAACTTCCCGGCGCTACCCCAGCGGTCCAGGACATCTCAGCAGACCCCCAGCCAGCATGCTGCCTTCCCTGCCCCCACTGCCCCCAGCCAGCATGCTGCCTACCCTGCCCCAACCCCCAGCCAGCTTGCAGCCGACCCTGCCCCCAACCGAGAGCAGCAGCAGCAGCCACAGAGCGTCCACAACATAGCAGACAGTGGTAATGTGTTAGAGTTAATGAATGAAATGAACAAACTAAACAATATGATAAATATAAATAACATGCTAAGAGCAATAAAAGACCTAAATGCCACACTTGCCACTGCCAACAGTGCGCAAGAGAAATTTTACAAATTTATGTCATTCACCTCAAATATAGACTCGTACCAAATATAAAATATAAATAAAAAATAAATATCATAAACAATCAATAGCATAAGAACAATCAAACATTTCACTTTTACAGAAACACATAAATACTATAATCAAATCATTTTAAAATATAGTAAATCATAACTTGCCAATATCATTTAAATAACAATAAATCTATATAATAAATATAAGTTCATATATCGTTCACAACACATTATAATCATCCCATTAAATAATAAGTTGTTTAAATGTCCCATATATTCATTGTAAATAAAATCATATCGTTGCTCACTAGGTTTAAGTTTAGTTTTAAGTCAATTTCATTGAACAGGTTTTTTGGAAAATTTTTCCTGTAGTAAATAAGTTAAATGTATATCATCTCATAGCCGCATCTCATCTACAATTTATCACAAAATTAATTTAAGCATTGCAAAATAAATATGAATAAATAGTTTGTACAGCCAGCAAGGCTAGGAAAAATTTGTTATTAGAAATAATCAAGAATAACGTTGTTATAATTTCATGTAAATGATCTAAATTAAATAAAAGATTTCTAACCTGATCTCGTCCGATCTCATCAGATAAGCAACATCGGGCGCGGTTAGTACTTGGATGGGTGACCGCCTGGGAACACCGCGTGCTGTTAACATTTTTTTATAATTTAACTTTACTGTATCGAGAACTATTTTTCGGTCACAGCAGGGTGCGTAGTAAACTAGTACCTACCTGTAATTTAAGTCAGATTAACTTTTACTAAGTACTAAGTAAAAGATAATCCGATTATGTTTATACAATATTATATACTTAAATAAGTATTTTTGTAAAACTCCTAATTCAAATAAAACAGTCACACTCACACACACATTCATACATACATACATACATACATACATACATACATACATACATACATACATACATACATACATACATACATACATACATACATACATACATACATACATACATATAAAAATATAAAATATTATTTAATTTAAGATATCACCTATTATATAAATTGATAAGATTGTTTTTTTTTTTTTATTTATTTAATTTATTTTACTATATGGACGAATAGCATTACATATTTTAATAACTATTTTATATTTAAAACTAAATATATATGTAGAAGAAGAAATATTTTGTATACAGTAACGATTTATACTACTAAGGTACTCACATTTTCATTAAATTTACCTGTAAATATGATAATATATATAAACAAACTATATGTATATTTGTTTATTGATGTATTGTTTATAATTATTGAATATGTATAATGTAATAAATATTTTATTATAATAAATACATTGAAATAACGTATTCAACTTGGTCACATATTCGTATTGAATTGATAAAACTTACAAAAATTTTCACTTTCTAATAACATTATAGCAAATCTCATATCATATATCTATAATATGAAGTATATATTCTTAAAATAAAATATTTTTATATATCATAATGTTGTAGTTTAATAATTATAAATAATAAAAGTTGTTACGAACGCACAAAATTCGTACATGACGTAGCTAGCAAACGAACAAGTTGATTTCTGCGCCGTTCGGTACATTTTCATAGGACATCAGATTACTGGCGCTGACTTTGTTTATATATTTTGATGGTTATTTTATCATCAATTATTTAATTCATATAACGTATATATACATATTTTGTATTAAATATGGCTGATATTGCGACAACAAGTGCTGAACCTCAATCCAGTCCCAAATCGACTGTGAAAAAGGAGAGAAAAACCAAAACGGATCGTCCGAAGGCAACTCATCCTTCAACTGCAATTATGGTAAATAATGCTATACAAAATTTAAAAGAACGTGGTGGCTCATCTCTTCAGGCAATTAAGAAATATATGTCTGCAACATATAAAGTAGATGCTGAAAAGATTGCACCATTCATAAAGAAATATATTAAAGCAAGTGTTGCGTCTGGAGCACTTGTTCAGACAAAAGGTAAGGGAGCTAGTGGTTCCTTTAAATTGGCATCAACTGCGGTTACAAAGAAATCTGTTGTTGCTGCTTCAAAACCGAAAAAATCTGCAGCAGCATCAAGGTCAACGAAATCAAAAGCAGACCAGAAAGAGAAGAAAAGTACTGCAGCAGCGGCGACTGGTAGAAAAACCAACGCAAGCAAAGCAGTTAAGTCTAGGAAGAGTGCAAATTTGGAGAAGAAAAAATCATCTCCTGCTAAAGTTGCCAAACCTAAATCTCCATCAAAAGTGAAGAAAACAACAAAGGCACCAACAAAAAAGCCTAAGTCACCCAAACCAAAAACAACTAAACCGAAAGTTGTTAAGAAGAAGGCTGCTTCGCCAAAAAAGAAGTAAATAGATACAATACTAAATTATGATATTGTATCAAATATTAAAAAACGGTTCTTCTAAGAACCACCATATATTATTTATATTAAGATTATCTTTTTCATTATGCAAACAATAAAAAATAACCATTTTCTTTATACCTGTATATTTAGTAAAGACATAATACCAGATTTTACTTATTACTATCACAGTAGGAATTGGTCTTAATTCTTTAGAATAATACCAGATTAGGATTAAATTATACCTGGAAATAAACATACAAACACACATACACAAGTTTTAATAGATATCATTATGACCCTTAAAGTACTAGTACATAAGTGTCATAATCTGAACATTAGGTAAAATAATCTTTTTGGATTATAATTAACGAACCGATTATAATTATTAATTATTATAAATAAATTATTTATGAATATATGACATTTCTGTAAATATAATATATTTTTATATATACTATCATATGTGAATAATATTATATTTTTTTAATTAAATTAAGAAATTAGCATTATGTTATGAGATAAATAAAATTCTTTTATTAAATTATATATTTGGTGGTTCTTAAAAGAACCGATTGTTTTGTTTTATATTTTGTCCTAATAATAATAATTAAGAACAAAATACAAGATGTTATTTAGGCACGTTCTCCACGAATACGTCTTGCCAATTGAATATCTTTTGGCATAATTGTAACACGTTTTGCGTGAATTGCGCACAAATTAGTATCTTCAAACAAACCGACCAAATATGCTTCACTTGCTTCTTGTAAAGCCATTACAGCTGAACTTTGGAAACGTAAGTCAGTTTTGAAATCTTGTGCGATTTCACGTACAAGACGTTGGAATGGCAATTTACGGATTAAGAGTTCAGTACTCTTTTGGTAACGACGAATTTCACGCAAAGCTACTGTTCCTGGACGATATCTATGTGGTTTCTTTACACCTCCAGTTGCTGGTGCACTTTTACGTGCAGCCTTTGTTGCAAGCTGTTTACGGGGTGCTTTACCACCAGTTGATTTACGTGCAGTTTGTTTAGTACGCGCCATTTTCAAATAATAACGTATGTAACAACGAACAATACGAGTTACAGACAACTACTGAATGTTGACGATATAAAATTTTGTTTTTAACTCGTATTTATGCATGCGCAGGAGACCTAACATATGATTGGCTCATATGGTTCCCCACCATTATACAACTGTGACGTTGTATATATAAGAGATTTTATATAGTGAAATTTTCATTCTACTACAAATCTTCACGTTGTTAGTATTATATTAAATTTGTAAAATGACTGGTCGTGGTAAAGGTGGTAAAGGATTGGGAAAAGGTGGCGCAAAACGTCATCGTAAAGTTTTACGTGATAACATCCAGGGTATTACAAAGCCAGCAATTAGACGTTTAGCTCGCCGTGGTGGTGTTAAACGTATTTCTGGTTTAATCTATGAAGAAACTCGTGGTGTATTAAAAGTTTTCTTGGAAAATGTTATCCGAGATGCTGTTACATACACTGAACACGCTAAAAGGAAGACAGTTACTGCTATGGATGTTGTATACGCATTGAAACGTCAAGGTCGTACTTTGTACGGTTTTGGTGGTTAAATATAATATTTATTTATTAATAAATATTAACAAGACAACAGGCCCTTTTCAGGGCCACAAAATATAATTAAATAAAAAAAGGATTAAATATCTTATTTTAATGCTAAACGGGGAGTAAGTGGGGCCTTCGCGCAGCTGATGCGGGTAAATCGTTTTATTTGAAATAAAATGTTTGAGTTCGATTCTATCGGTGAATATATATTTTATATAGCTGGTTTGTTTAGTTTTGGATGTGTGTATGTTTATATAGTCCATTTGTTATAATAATTTAGCTGTTTATCGTACAGAACGTAGAGAAATAAAGGAATAAAAGAAAAATGAATGTTTTGTAGGTTGGAAACGTATGTGAATGATATGAAATATGCTGTGGTTTTCAGAAATAGTCAGTTTAAAGTTTAGTCGGGTAACGTTTATTTTGTAAAATTGTTATTATTATGAAATAAGATAATAATAAATAGTTTGATTATTTATTTATATAACAATTTGTTATTACTATAGTAACATAATAATATAAAAATGTATGAATTATTATAAACAATATAAATATGTATGTGTTACTGTTACTTTTAAAAATAATAATAATAAATAAATATATTTCTTTTTCTGAATCAATGAGCAAACAAATTTTAGGTGCCTTGTTGTAAGTTTAAAAATTAGATTTGAAAATTCAAAAGTTGGCGGTATGTTTAACGGTTTATCTGTCAAGTTATCTTTGTTAGTTTATTTTTATTATTATTTATTTGATATTAGTGTTGAAGTGTACAATATTAGATTTTTGAATATGATAAAATAACAACAAAATAAAATTGCTATATTTCTCTAGCATAACAATACAAAATATATTATTACAATAATATTGTTATTATTATAAAAAGAAATATATTTACTTACTTTACATCGAGCTAATATATTTATCAAATTGTTGTTATTATAAATTACCTAAAAATATGATATAGAATACAAGGATAGGAGGTTATCTGGTATTGTTGTATATTTTATTTATTTTTTTTTTGTAATTATGGCATCAAATGTTGAAAATATTCTTTTTTAAATATTTAAATTTGTGGCTCTGAAAAGAGCCGATTGAATTGTTATAAATAAATTATCATTATTAACCATTTACTTGGAGCTAGTGTATTTGGTAACAGCTTTTGTTCCTTCACTTACAGCGTGCTTAGCAAGTTCACCAGGTAACAATAAACGTACAGCCGTTTGAATTTCCCGACTGGTAATTGTTGAACGTTTATTGTAGTGAGCTAAACGAGAAGCTTCGGCCGCAATACGTTCGAAAATGTCATTTACAAAACTGTTCATGATGCTCATCGCTTTACTGGAGATACCAGTATCGGGATGTACTTGTTTCAATACTTTGTAAATGTACATTGCATAACTCTCCTTCCTGCGCCGTTTCTTCTTCTTGTCATCTTTCGAGATGTTCTTTTGAGCTTTGCCAGCTTTCTTAGCGGCTTTACCACTTGTTTTAGGAGGCATTTTTCTTTCACAAGACACAAACAACCAGCACAGTCAACGTGTCAAGCACAACTGTTGCCCGCCACCAGCTTCAGCTGCTTATATGGACGAGGTCGTACCAACTCCGGCTTAACTTCCCATGCTCAGCATACGAATGTGTGCTATAAGCGCATACAAAATTCTTACTGCATTCCTATTGGATATATACATTTCCCTACCTTATATAAACTGGAAACCAAATTTTTCGTCGACATTACATTCTAAACCGTTCACTGTGAACGTACGTTTGTTTGTTAACTTACATATTATATATTTTCTGCATAATGTCTGGTCGCGGTAAAGGCGGTAAAGTTAAGGGAAAGGCAAAGAGTCGTTCCAATCGTGCTGGATTACAATTTCCAGTTGGTCGTATTCATAGACTTTTGCGTAAAGGTAATTACGCTGAACGTGTTGGTGCCGGAGCTCCTGTATATTTAGCGGCCGTTATGGAATACTTGGCTGCTGAAGTTCTTGAGCTTGCTGGCAATGCTGCACGTGATAACAAGAAGACAAGAATTATTCCACGACACTTGCAATTGGCCATCCGTAATGACGAAGAATTAAACAAATTATTGTCTGGTGTTACAATTGCACAAGGTGGTGTACTGCCTAATATTCAGGCTGTATTATTACCAAAGAAAACTGAAAAATCTACGTAAATTGTTTTTAAACAATTATAAACAACGGTCCTTTTCAGGACCACAAATTATATATTAAAAAAAGAATATCATATCATTTTTGCAATAACAATAACAATAAAAAATATACTTACATGTTTCAATCTAGCAAGTAATATTAATCGTCAATTGTTTTCGTCACATATTTTATACAAGTTTCGTATAAATAATTTTACCTAAAAATTTAAAAGTATTAATAAATGTACTTATATTCATTTTTTTAACAATACAAAATTTAAATACACGCTACATATATCTTTATAAACAGTTATGTTAAGTTCATATTTCTGCATTATACACAAGTTTCCTATAAATAATTTTACCAAAATATTTTTAAATATTAATAAATGTACATATATTCATCAATACAAAATTAAATACACGCTATATATCTAATTATATGAACACTTATGTCAAGTTAATATTTCTGCATTTTGACATTTCAAATTTATAAATTCTAACCTAACAAATCTATTACTTTTAATATACAAATGTTATAAATATCTAATAATATAATACTATAATTTCACTTACCTAAAATCAAAATGTTATATAACAAATAAGTTTACTTTTTGTATATTACTACTTGATACACTTATAAAGTTTACAAATGAGACTCTTCTGAGATAGCATTATATTCACAAAATAGCAAATAGTAGACACATATGCCATCTATCGTGTTAACGATAATACAAGTTAAATTTCAAAAAACAATTACCTACCTAACCGAGTGTCGTTGTGGCGGGCGGTAAATTTTAAAAATATTAATTTTATTTTCTATTCTTTACACAAAATATTTTACGAATTATAAACTGCTTTATACTGGTTTACACACATTAGTATAAAAATTTATTTATATGAATATAAATATGAAATTAAATAATATTTTCAAATATAATAATTTTAAAATGTTTAATATTACAATATTCATAATAAAATAGAATATAAGTTCTTATAGTTTTACATAAAATGTAAATAATTTTTTTCTTTTGTCAATTTTGTTGAAAATATATTTGTAATAATATTATTACATTTTGTTATATTACTCAGACAAAAATAAAGTAATTGTTTAATATGAAACAATGACTATTTTGTTTCGTTGCTATAGTAAATTAATTCTTTAATATGTAACAATGATTTTTTTTATTGGTTGCTATAGTAAAATAATTGTTCAATATTTAACAATAATTTCTTTATTGGTTGCTATAGTAAATTAATTCTTTAATATGTAACAAAGATTTTTTTATTGGTTAATATAGTAAAATAATTGTTCAATATGTAACAATGATTTTTTCATTCGTTATTGCTATGTAAGATTTTTTTTTTTTATTTGTTGCTATAGTAAAATAATTGTTCTATATGTAACAATTGTTTTTTTATTGTTCAATATGTAACATTGATTTTTCTTATTGGTTGCCCTAAAAAATTAATTGTTTAATATGTAACAATGATTTTTTTTATATGTTGCTATAACAAAAATATTGTTTAATATGTAACAATTATTTTTTTATTTGTTGCTATAGTAAATTAATTGTTTAATAAGTAATAATGATTTTTTTCATTCGTTGCTATAGTAATTTAATTGTTTAATAAGTGACAATGATTTTTTATGGTCGTTGCTACAGTAAAATAATTGTTAAATATGCAATAATGATTTTATTATTCGTTGCTAGGTAGCAATGATATTTTTTTATTTGTTATTGTAGTTAAGGTATATTATTTTTAAATATTATATATACTTATATATTTTTGTTATATTCTAAAGTGAAAAGATTTATTTACGTTAACGGCCATACCATGTTGAATACTCATGATCTCGTCCCGTCCGTCCCTTATTAGCCCTTGAAGGGAGCGGACGTGTTTATAGTGTGCTCCGTGCAAACGCGTGTTTTAGCGTGAGTGGTGAAGTTTTAAAGTTTTTATGCCGATCATAAAATCTAAAGTTTTAGACTTCTACAAAAAACAAAGTTTGAAAAATATTAAAGAAAAGATAGGGACTGATAAACTTAAATCTAGTGTAAATGAATCTGCGAGTGCGAGTGAAAACCTAGTGAAAAACAAACAAAGTGTGAAAGTGAAGTCAGCGAGTGATATGAAACAGAGTGCAAGTGTAAAACAATCAAGTGAGCAAAAGAGTGTGAAAGTCAGTGCGAAAAAAGGGTGTGGAAAACCAGTTAAAGAAAATGTGAAGTGTGATAGTGAAGCTAAAAGTATGCAAAGTGAAGACGTAGATTGTGTAGGAATAAGTAAACTGGTTCAATCAATTATTCGCCAGCAAGAAGAACAGGGATTAAGAAAACGGTGTGAAAATGTAGTGCGTGAAAATGTATCAAGAAAAAATGTAAACAGTGAAAGTGTAGTTAGTCAGAACGAAAGTGAAAGTGACAGTGAATATGAAAGTGAGAATGCGTCGATGAAAACAGTGAGTGAAACTCCAATAACAATTAAAAAGACAATCAAAAAAATAGTGAGACAAGAAAGTGAAAAACACGTGCTACATGACATGGCGAAAAATTCGAAACCCGCAGCGCCAGCCGGCAATAAAGACACCTGCAAAAAGACCTCTGGTGACGAGAAGAAGAGGCAAGCCAGCACCAGCCCGAAACACACAGAGAGCGCGCCAGTCCCTAGCACCTCAGGTATGGCCGACAAGTCTCCCTCCACCTCAACCGCAATGGCCGAGCTACGCAAGAAGAGAATGCGACACGCCCACCAGATGACACGCCCCCAGCCAATCAGAGTCGAGAACACCTACGATCCGCTGACCTCGCTACCTGATTCGGACTTGGCCACCGACGACGAAGATAGCGACAATGAAGACACACCCACAACAATGACGAACAATATGGAGGTCAGGAAAAAAGCCCCAGCGCCCATTATTATAGCTGGGAAAACTACTAAACACAATGAACTAATAAGCACACTGAACGAAACAATGAGAAAAGGTTTTAGTATTAAATATACTAAGAATAACACCAATGTTTATGCAGAAGATGTAGAAGAAAAGCAAAACTTTATTAAGTTGCTAAAAGAAAATAATGCTGGCTTTCATACTTACACAGACGTCCAAGATAAAACCCATGCGTTCGTCCTTCGAGGTCTGGATTCAGATCCAGACCCTGAAGAAATAAAAAATGCGTTAACAGACAAAAACCTAAATGTTAAAAAAGTTTATAGAATGTCAACGCAATACAGGCCACTCTTCCTAATAGTGACATCAGCTGACGCTACACTAGCCAAACTACAGCGAGATATCAAGCACATTTTATACACAAAAATCACATGGGAACGACACATCAACAAGAAGGAGCTTTCGCAGTGTCACAGATGCCAGCTGTGGAACCACGCTACAGCCAACTGCCACAGAGAGCCGCGGTGTCTCAAGTGCGCTGAGGCGCATATCACGTCGGAGTGCACAAAGTCTCGTGACACTCCGGCAAAATGCGCCAACTGCGCGGGAGAACACCCGGCTAATAGCACAGACTGCCCGGTCTACATATTCAAGATGAGAAAGAGAAACGAACGACGCGACACTGTGAAAGCTCCTTTCACCAGGTACGAGCCAGCTCCGCTTCCGACTACGAACGCGTGGGCCAGACAAAATACAACAGCAGTCCAGTACGACGCGAGGAACTTCCCGGCGCTACCCCAGCGGTCCAGGACATCTCAGCAGACCCCCAGCCAGCATGCTGCCTTCCCTGCCCCCACTGCCCCCAGCCAGCATGCTGCCTACCCTGCCCCAACCCCCAGCCAGCTTGCAGCCGACCCTGCCCCCAACCGAGAGCAGCAGCAGCAGCCACAGAGCGTCCACAACATAGCAGACAGTGGTAATGTGTTAGAGTTAATGAATGAAATGAACAAACTAAACAATATGATAAATATAAATAACATGCTAAGAGCAATAAAAGACCTAAATGCCACACTTGCCACTGCCAACAGTGCGCAAGAGAAATTTTACAAATTTATGTCATTCACCTCAAATATAGACTCGTACCAAATATAAAATATAAATAAAAAATAAATATCATAAACAATCAATAGCATAAGAACAATCAAACATTTCACTTTTACAGAAACACATAAATACTATAATCAAATCATTTTAAAATATAGTAAATCATAACTTGCCAATATCATTTAAATAACAATAAATCTATATAATAAATATAAGTTCATATATCGTTCACAACACATTATAATCATCCCATTAAATAATAAGTTGTTTAAATGTCCCATATATTCATTGTAAATAAAATCATATCGTTGCTCACTAGGTTTAAGTTTAGTTTTAAGTCAATTTCATTGAACAGGTTTTTTGGAAAATTTTTCCTGTAGTAAATAAGTTAAATGTATATCATCTCATAGCCGCATCTCATCTACAATTTATCACAAAATTAATTTAAGCATTGCAAAATAAATATGAATAAATAGTTTGTACAGCCAGCAAGGCTAGGAAAAATTTGTTATTAGAAATAATCAAGAATAACGTTGTTATAATTTCATGTAAATGATCTAAATTAAATAAAAGATTTCTAACCTGATCTCGTCCGATCTCATCAGATAAGCAACATCGGGCGCGGTTAGTACTTGGATGGGTGACCGCCTGGGAACACCGCGTGCTGTTAACATTTTTTTATAATTTAACTTTACTGTATCGAGAACTATTTTTCGGTCACAGCAGGGTGCGTAGTAAACTAGTACCTACCTGTAATTTAAGTCAGATTAACTTTTACTAAGTACTAAGTAAAAGATAATCCGATTATGTTTATACAATATTATATACTTAAATAAGTATTTTTGTAAAACTCCTAATTCAAATAAAACAGTCACACTCACACACACATTCATACATACATACATACATACATACATACATACATACATACATACATACATACATACATACATACATACATACATACATACATACATACATACATACATATAAAAATATAAAATATTATTTAATTTAAGATATCACCTATTATATAAATTGATAAGATTGTTTTTTTTTTTTTATTTATTTAATTTATTTTACTATATGGACGAATAGCATTACATATTTTAATAACTATTTTATATTTAAAACTAAATATATATGTAGAAGAAGAAATATTTTGTATACAGTAACGATTTATACTACTAAGGTACTCACATTTTCATTAAATTTACCTGTAAATATGATAATATATATAAACAAACTATATGTATATTTGTTTATTGATGTATTGTTTATAATTATTGAATATGTATAATGTAATAAATATTTTATTATAATAAATACATTGAAATAACGTATTCAACTTGGTCACATATTCGTATTGAATTGATAAAACTTACAAAAATTTTCACTTTCTAATAACATTATAGCAAATCTCATATCATATATCTATAATATGAAGTATATATTCTTAAAATAAAATATTTTTATATATCATAATGTTGTAGTTTAATAATTATAAATAATAAAAGTTGTTACGAACGCACAAAATTCGTACATGACGTAGCTAGCAAACGAACAAGTTGATTTCTGCGCCGTTCGGTACATTTTCATAGGACATCAGATTACTGGCGCTGACTTTGTTTATATATTTTGATGGTTATTTTATCATCAATTATTTAATTCATATAACGTATATATACATATTTTGTATTAAATATGGCTGATATTGCGACAACAAGTGCTGAACCTCAATCCAGTCCCAAATCGACTGTGAAAAAGGAGAGAAAAACCAAAACGGATCGTCCGAAGGCAACTCATCCTTCAACTGCAATTATGGTAAATAATGCTATACAAAATTTAAAAGAACGTGGTGGCTCATCTCTTCAGGCAATTAAGAAATATATGTCTGCAACATATAAAGTAGATGCTGAAAAGATTGCACCATTCATAAAGAAATATATTAAAGCAAGTGTTGCGTCTGGAGCACTTGTTCAGACAAAAGGTAAGGGAGCTAGTGGTTCCTTTAAATTGGCATCAACTGCGGTTACAAAGAAATCTGTTGTTGCTGCTTCAAAACCGAAAAAATCTGCAGCAGCATCAAGGTCAACGAAATCAAAAGCAGACCAGAAAGAGAAGAAAAGTACTGCAGCAGCGGCGACTGGTAGAAAAACCAACGCAAGCAAAGCAGTTAAGTCTAGGAAGAGTGCAAATTTGGAGAAGAAAAAATCATCTCCTGCTAAAGTTGCCAAACCTAAATCTCCATCAAAAGTGAAGAAAACAACAAAGGCACCAACAAAAAAGCCTAAGTCACCCAAACCAAAAACAACTAAACCGAAAGTTGTTAAGAAGAAGGCTGCTTCGCCAAAAAAGAAGTAAATAGATACAATACTAAATTATGATATTGTATCAAATATTAAAAAACGGTTCTTCTAAGAACCACCATATATTATTTATATTAAGATTATCTTTTTCATTATGCAAACAATAAAAAATAACCATTTTCTTTATACCTGTATATTTAGTAAAGACATAATACCAGATTTTACTTATTACTATCACAGTAGGAATTGGTCTTAATTCTTTAGAATAATACCAGATTAGGATTAAATTATACCTGGAAATAAACATACAAACACACATACACAAGTTTTAATAGATATCATTATGACCCTTAAAGTACTAGTACATAAGTGTCATAATCTGAACATTAGGTAAAATAATCTTTTTGGATTATAATTAACGAACCGATTATAATTATTAATTATTATAAATAAATTATTTATGAATATATGACATTTCTGTAAATATAATATATTTTTATATATACTATCATATGTGAATAATATTATATTTTTTTAATTAAATTAAGAAATTAGCATTATGTTATGAGATAAATAAAATTCTTTTATTAAATTATATATTTGGTGGTTCTTAAAAGAACCGATTGTTTTGTTTTATATTTTGTCCTAATAATAATAATTAAGAACAAAATACAAGATGTTATTTAGGCACGTTCTCCACGAATACGTCTTGCCAATTGAATATCTTTTGGCATAATTGTAACACGTTTTGCGTGAATTGCGCACAAATTAGTATCTTCAAACAAACCGACCAAATATGCTTCACTTGCTTCTTGTAAAGCCATTACAGCTGAACTTTGGAAACGTAAGTCAGTTTTGAAATCTTGTGCGATTTCACGTACAAGACGTTGGAATGGCAATTTACGGATTAAGAGTTCAGTACTCTTTTGGTAACGACGAATTTCACGCAAAGCTACTGTTCCTGGACGATATCTATGTGGTTTCTTTACACCTCCAGTTGCTGGTGCACTTTTACGTGCAGCCTTTGTTGCAAGCTGTTTACGGGGTGCTTTACCACCAGTTGATTTACGTGCAGTTTGTTTAGTACGCGCCATTTTCAAATAATAACGTATGTAACAACGAACAATACGAGTTACAGACAACTACTGAATGTTGACGATATAAAATTTTGTTTTTAACTCGTATTTATGCATGCGCAGGAGACCTAACATATGATTGGCTCATATGGTTCCCCACCATTATACAACTGTGACGTTGTATATATAAGAGATTTTATATAGTGAAATTTTCATTCTACTACAAATCTTCACGTTGTTAGTATTATATTAAATTTGTAAAATGACTGGTCGTGGTAAAGGTGGTAAAGGATTGGGAAAAGGTGGCGCAAAACGTCATCGTAAAGTTTTACGTGATAACATCCAGGGTATTACAAAGCCAGCAATTAGACGTTTAGCTCGCCGTGGTGGTGTTAAACGTATTTCTGGTTTAATCTATGAAGAAACTCGTGGTGTATTAAAAGTTTTCTTGGAAAATGTTATCCGAGATGCTGTTACATACACTGAACACGCTAAAAGGAAGACAGTTACTGCTATGGATGTTGTATACGCATTGAAACGTCAAGGTCGTACTTTGTACGGTTTTGGTGGTTAAATATAATATTTATTTATTAATAAATATTAACAAGACAACAGGCCCTTTTCAGGGCCACAAAATATAATTAAATAAAAAAAGGATTAAATATCTTATTTTAATGCTAAACGGGGAGTAAGTGGGGCCTTCGCGCAGCTGATGCGGGTAAATCGTTTTATTTGAAATAAAATGTTTGAGTTCGATTCTATCGGTGAATATATATTTTATATAGCTGGTTTGTTTAGTTTTGGATGTGTGTATGTTTATATAGTCCATTTGTTAACTCTGAGATAGCGCGT